>OX375872.1:103882976-104303888 GCA_947359465.1 Metellina segmentata | reverse complement strand
AAAGTCTATCGATCTATCTAAAGTCTATCTATCTATCTATCTATCTAAAGTCTATCTATCTATCTAAAGTCTATCTATCTATCTATCTATCTAAAGTCTATCTATTTAAAGTCTATCTTTCTAAAGTATATCTATCTATCTAAAGTCTATCTATCTATCTAAAGTCTACCTATCTATCTAAAGTCTATCCATCTATCTAAAGTCTATCTATCTATCTAAAGTCTATCTATCTAAAGTCTATCTATCTATCTAAAGTCTATCTATCTATCTAAAGTCTATCTATCTATCTAAAGTCTATCTATCTATCTATCTATCTAAAGTCTATCTATCTATCTATCTATCTAAAGTCTATCTATCTATCTAAAATCTATCTATCTAAAATCTATCTATCTATATGAAGTCTATCTATCTATCTAAAATATATCTATCTATCTAAAGTCTATAAATCTTACTATCTATCTAAAGTCTATCTATCTATCTATCTAAAGTCTGTCTATCTATCTATTTAAAATCTATCCATATATATAAAATCTACTGTATTAATATCGACATAAATTATTATCTACGCTGTATGTTAGGGGTTGTCGTGTCTCGTAGGATTTACCCACTGCTTTATCAGCCTAGGAATTTTAATTAACTTCGCACTGGAGCAACACAACGAGCTATTGGTGACGGACCTGGATCTATCTCCAAGGGAAAGATTCGAAAGCAACTTGAGAGTTGTATGAGGTGACTTTTCGGTTCCTCCAGATGTATGTCAGTAAACCTTTCTTTGTGTGTGCATTTCCGTTCACTTTACAATGCATAGCCCAGCTTGGCCAAATATGGCTTATGTGCCTTGAAAACTTAATCAACCACGGCTGTATGCGGTGACGGAATGTACACATTTGTCGAATCTTTCAGTCGAATCCGATTCGTCTGACCTTTCATAGTACCATCACCTTCAAGAAGGTGAAGAGTTCACTGGTATTGACTCTAATCTTATTATACTATATTTAGATATCATTTCTACACAGCATGTTTAATCTTCTATCTCACTTGGTGAGTCTCTTGCAATCTGGTTAATATGACACGCTCTTTTTATCTCATTCGATTGTTGTTTTAAGAATGAGGAAGCTGGCATTGCCCTGATACCTGAAATCAGATGAAGGGGATGTATTGTTTTATAACACTCGCTGGAGCATCCATCACGGCGAGACACTCCAAATGTACTCAAACTTAACGAAGCACATTCTTTGAAATGTCTATGTAAACTTTTCTGAATTCATTCACTGCAAAACAGAAATGGGAATGTGTCTTTGAAACCTAAGTGGTGACTCTAAGCTACGTTTCAAAGTAAACATATACATGAGAATCAAAGAATAGTAACTACATAATAAATCTGCAGTGAGACGGATTTTATAAATTCCATTAATTTTTCAGGAGCTTTAAAATGGCTTATTTAATTCTAGTGTTGTGATATAAAATATTAAAATTAAAAACAGAAAACCCTTATGGATGTATGTTATAGACGTTATATTGAAAGTATAGCAGGCATTGTAATTCCAGATAATAATTTTCGTCTTTTTTCATGGAACATTAGCACGATCCATTTTATTTCTATCTTTAAAAAAGTCTTACTTTAATGACTGAATGCATTTCATTTAAAAAGAGGGATTAGTATTGTTTTTGCATGCACATAATTCTTTTCAATGTTTAAAAATGTGTTTCACTTAAGTTTAAGGTATCTGACTACGTTGAAAAGTCGATTTTTGACTAAAATTCGGTAATCCATTTTGTTCCATATTCTTATACTATTTAGTAATTTTCTTTTAAGAACTCTTTTTATTTTGTCTGTACGGTGAATAGAAGTGTGGACAAAGCATTTTGAATCGATCTTGACGGCTGATTTTTAATTCGTTTTCAAATCCTTAAATGCATTTTTCTCTGTGATTTTGATCAAAATGAGAAACGCGATAAGTGAAAATCTACTATATACTTTTCAATGAAACTTTTATATTGGTTTTGAAGGGCATAAACTAGGATATACGAGTTACCTTGAATGGAAATCTTTAGAGATTTCAGTGTTTTTGGACAAGGAAAAATGTCAAAATTTTCTGTTTTCTTCTACATTATTCCCAATCTCTCATGAGTGGAAAGGAATAGTGCATACATTTTTTTTTTCAGATCCTAGCTGATATATTTAGGATAAGCTTTATGCTAAGTTTTAGACAGCTGTACTCATAAGTTTGCAAGTTGTAATGTTTTTCGTTGACGTCATTTTTTTTGCAAAAATTTTCCCTTTTTTTTAAAAATAATAATTTGTAGTGATTTTTTTTATCATTTGTATTTTAAAGTTTTAATTTTTTTTAAATAATGTAGTTAAAACATTGAAAAAAGGACCAAGAACGTAGTCACCTTAAAGGCCTTTGAATTATAACATTTTTACAATGTATACGTACAGGATCAGCAATTTTTGAAGTGTGAATACGTATATGATAATGCAATCTATCGTCTATAATGATATTAGAGAATATTTTTCCATAATGGATTCTATTAATTACAGTTTAGGTAGCTGAGTGGATGAAACCGAATACAAAAGCAAAATGTGAGAAAATATGTGTTTATATTTCTCATCTACTCAAACGATTACCCGATTGGATGAGCAGCGGATTAGCTACCGCAGGGTTGCGAGTTCGAATCCTACCAGACCATCGTGTACAAAAGGGGCTGGTGCACGTTAAATATGTCGTGGCATTAAATATTCTCATGTTGGCGTGGTGTGGAAGTTTGAAGTAGGTATGGTAGGTATTTTAATAAACGTCGCATCGGAGCAACACAACGGGTTTGGAGTGTGGGTTGCCAGCTCAGGTGTGACCTCGACATCTGACCGTGGTTCAAAATACGTGGTGTAGCTCTCGGATCTCTCCCTTGTGGATTGATCCAGGACCGTCACCTCACGTTGAATTGGTGTGGAAGTTTGAAGAGTGAAGTGCCAGCTCAGATGTTGCCTCGTCATCTGACCATGGATAAAAATTACGTGGTGTTCTCCTCGGATCTTTCTCTTATGGGGATTGATCACGGACCGTCATCAATTGCACGTTTTGTTGCTATGGTACGACGTTAATTAAAAATTACCAAATTACCACGACCGTCGTCAATAGCCCGTAGTGTTGCTCCAGTGCAACATTAATTAAATACCTATTTATCTACCGATTGGTATGGTAATTGGTAATTGGTAATTTTAGTTAACGTCGTACTAGAGCAACACAACGGGCTATTGACGACGGTCCGGGATCAGTCCCTTAAGGGAAATATCCGAGGACAACACCTCGTAATTTTGAACCACGGTCAGATGACGAAGCAACACCTGAGCTGGCACCCCACTCTCCAAACTTCCACGCCAACCCAACGTGAGGACCCGATTGGTATGGTAATTGGTAATTGGTAATTTTTTAGTTAACGTCGTACTAGAGCAACACAACGGGCTATTGACGACGGTCCGGAATCAGTCCCTTAAGGGAAAGATCCGAGGACAACACCTCGTAATTTTGAACCACGGTCAGATGACGAAGCAACACCTGAGCTCCCGATTGGTATGGATCGCTCCCTTCTGTAGAAGTTCTCCAACTTCTATTAGACTGTTAATGCAAAACAAATAGTCGAACGGAATGACTGCAAAAATGAGATATTATTTAATTTATTTTACTGAAAAAATGTACATGAAACCCCTTCTTAAAAGACGAAAATCTCGAAATTTAAATATGGGAAGTGTTGCATTTAAAGTCTTGATGGGACGCATCGAATAGTGTGCACACTGAATGTGGCCAACTTTGGAGCGTTCCGCCGTCTTGATTTTGCGCACAAAATAGCAGAAATTCATCATTATTTCTTCCTGAAAAAGAGGCTTCCGTTCAGTGCGTGGCGTTTTGCGAAGCGTCAAATTTAAAGCAGTTCCTAGAATCTTACTTTCACATTTTATAGGAAGCTCATTGTGCTGTCACGTCCTGAGAGATTCTTTCCTTAAAAGGAAAGGAGCTTTCACTTGATGGGTTCTGACACTGTGACGTTTTTTTTTCTGAATGTGGTGAATTTAAAATCAGGAATGTATGAAACACAAAATGATATTTTGATTTTGATATTTTTAGAAAACGTTTCAGTATCGTGGAGGTATACTTTCCCTCATATTAAACCAAGTTAAAGTATTTCGCGCTCACTCTCGCCGGATGTGATATATGACGGCGTTGACTACAGATCGAATATGTAAAAACTTTTGAATTTGATCGAAAAATGCATTAGATGAAACTGCACTGGTTTCCATAAATTAAAGAAAAAGCAGAAGTAATGATCATTAAAAATCTAACCTGTGGAAGTTTATGAAGTGTGGTGTAAATAATGACTAACGAATTAAATAATAAGATATAGATTAGTCTAAAAGTAGAAACACACAATATTTATTTTAATTCCGAAAATTTGACGGTACAAGAACTTGCCCCAAAATAGGATACTTGAATTTAATGTGTAAGCAGTGTCAATATGAATAGTGGTTATCTCTAACAGATATGGAGGACCGACAGCGATACTGTAAGCTCATTATGATTAAATAATATTATGAATACATGAATTTAATAATAAGTTATAGCTCAGTCTAAAAGTAGAAATACACAATATTTATTTTTAATCGGAAAATTTGACGGTACAAGAACTTGCCCCAAAATAGGATACTTGAATTTAATGTGTAAGCAGTGTCAATATAAATAGTGGTTATCTCTAAGAGATATGGAGGACCGACAGCGATACTATATTCTCATTATGGTGGTGTCAATTAATTCAATTAAAAAAATGGTCATTGCTCATTCAAAGCAGTGAAGAGTCCCTAGTGGATTATATGGGAAAGGTTAAATGCAGCAACACGTCTATATAACGCATCCCGACATGCTCAATCGGATTAAGGTCAGGGGATTTATCTGGCCTTTCCATACTTTCGTCGTGTAGATAGTGTTCCACTAGGCGAGCTCTGTGGGTGAGTATTGTTATCTTGTACGATAGATTAATCACCTATTAGACATACAATTGGATCAAATATACTTACTTCATATCCATGTGCATTAAGTTTACCACTTGTCAGTCCATAGACGTCTGTTTGCCCACCTAAAGAGATGCCACCCCAAATATATACAATGCCTCCAGCATAACGACTCTTTCACGGATGTTACTGGGATGCTAGTAGGTTCTCGATTTTCTCTGGACACGCTCTACAACTGTATTTGGATTTGTCAGTGAAAAGCACTTGACGTCAAGAGAAGAGTAGATTGACTTTCTTAATCAGCTAACTTGCATGCGTGCCCAACTGAATCGTTCCCTCCGGTGACGTGTGTTGAGGGGTACACATCTTGTTGGTACCGTCTAACATACAGACCAGCTTCAATAAGCCTTGTACGAACAGTTGAAACTAATATCACCCTTCCAGTACCTGCAGCAGGAGCAGGTCTGAACTGGGTTGGTGTACAGGACTTTGCTTTCGTGAGGTTAACTGTACATATTGGTTACCGTCAGCAATTGCTACTCTGGGAATTCCTTGGCTGTACTATCTATATGCTGAATCTGTTCATAGAAATACATCCCGCAGTGCATGTATTCCCGGACTCATCTTCAATCCTCTTTCCACATCTGTTTGACTTTGACTTGCCTCCAACAGGTCAATGGCTTGCCTTCGCAACTTTTGTGATGAATACATCGAATTCATTCCTACAAAATGGCTATTTCTCATTTTCCCCCATCCAAATTCCAGTTAAGAAAATACGGAGTATTTTAAAACGCTCAACTAACTACTTAACTAAACACTTATTAAAAACAAGATCAATAATATGCGTATATTGATTTGGAGCTAGCTTCCTGGGTCAGATTTTCAAAGGCTAGTTTATATTGGGCTGCACGAAGGGAAATGGTCAATACGACCTATTCCTCAACGTAATTAAAAAAAAAAGATTGAAAAGTGAGAAATGTTCAATATGAGGTTAGAGCTTTTGTACTCACATAATAGTCACAAATCCTTTCTTACTGTGCAATTGATGTGGGTAACCAATAACGACTTCAAAGTTGCTTAAAATCCTTATAATAATTACGTTTGCCAGTAATGTATGTTAAGAATTTACATGTCCACTGCTTGAGCTTCCATAAAGACTTTGTTTCGATTTCTGTTGGGAAGCCACAGTGAAGAAAGTATGTATAAGTGTGGAAGGGAGCTAGAAACCTGATGATACATCGATAGTAACATTTTAATACTTTTTTCGACAGTAAATGCAAGTATAATCTTTGTTATATACAGTGAAATAGTAACGTGCGCTGGGAATTTGAATGAAAATATGTCGGTGTCAAATATTAACAAACTTTCAATTTCAAACATGTCAATTTCAATTATATATAGATATCCCAATTCAATAAATATGGCACACCAACACAGATAGGATAGAGATGGATTGGAGATAAAATTTACAATTTTTCGTAGTTTTCGCTACAAAACTAATCGAATGAGAACTAAAAATACAATCAATGAACAAGCAAAAATGAATCCACTTCTGAGGGAATCAAGTATTCTAAATAATTATTTTTCTCGGACAAATCTTTCAGATAAGTGAAATTCGTGATAATTTTAATTGGACATCTGTCCAAAGGGGATAAACGTTTGGCGCCATATGTGTCCGTCCAATAGTTGGACATGTCTTGCGCTGATAAAACTGACTGAAAGCATTGCATTTTAAGTAATTATCATAAATACATTTTTCAGGTGATTCTTTCAGGAATACAACAGTTTCATTAAATATCCTATGTTCCTAAGATTAATTTTACGTTTCAGTCCATAGTTGAGAGTATTTGTTGTTTTACAGAAATCTTTCTCTGGGTGAATACCTTTTAATCTATCAAATATTCCTAATTTTCCTTAGACTCGACCTCTCGGCTTGATAAAAGCCATTATTTCAAGTGACGTCCATTATAATCGAGTGTATTTATAACGTTACCTAATCTGTCTATTTTCTACCATGATATACACATTCTCTCCCTTTTTTACGACGAGAATTCTTCTACATCCTTATTTAGTGCTCAACACAATCTCATAAGAATTCCTGGGAATCGATCCTAAGGAATACATCTTACGAAAAAAAAAATGTGTGTTCGGAAACAAAAGACAATGAACCTTTCTCTTTCATTGGAAGCAAGAACGGAAGAAAAAAAGGTTCTGGAGAGAAGCGTCTTAAATATCGTTGTGTCACAGGTATTGAACGTTTGAATTAGTACGATCAAATAAAATCGGAAAATCAATGTTGATTTTTACAGTGTTAAGTAGAAACCTCAGAGCTAACGTCGGTGGACAAAACCCATTTGCTGCATTTGACTAGCCTTAAATCATTCAATCATTCAATAAGGTAAAGTGGTTTTTAGGAAAGGAGAGGTTCAGCTGGCATTGACTGACCTAAGAAAAAACATTGACTAATTGAATGAAATTCAAAGGAATGAATATTTCCAAAGCTTATATGGAATAGATATACTAATGATCAGTACACGAAACTCAAGAAATAAAATAGGTTATTTCCTTCTGAAACCAAATAATTGATGAAATTTAAATGTATTGGAAAGTAAATGGGATGTCTCCTAAGCAGGAACATAAGTATAAGCCTCATTAAAATGTTATTGTTCAAATGAATGATTTCGTACTGTAAAATAGAAGCCGAGGTGACATATGAGGGCTGACCTTTGACCCGAAAAATAAATTTAGCTGCATATTTAGTTCAAACCAAGTCTATTTCGAAAAAGAGCATTTTTGAGTCGACACACATCTCTCAGTGGTTCTTCTGTTGCCGGAAGCATTTTTCAATGCCACTTTTAGTGTACTCCATAAGGTGCTTCGTCGGAATTTTTATTTCTTCTGTGTTCTGAACCCTTGCATTGAGTTTTATCTTCAGTCTGAAAATTGGAGTGAGATCGCATATAACGGAACCTGAGAAGTAGGAGTGCCAGACCAGATCAACCATATCATCCATATATGGCCTAAACATTGCATATGGGATAAGTGATCCGAAGATTGTGAGTCATCTTCCAGTCGTAACTGAGTTAAAATCTCTTTTAGATAACAACTTCTGGTAGATGAATAACAATCCGGTAATATTATTTGACCGTTTGGCCCAAAGGAGCGTACTTGTTATGGACTATGCGCTCTGGTTGTCAAAACACTGTTAACCAGATCTTTCTTACTGCCTTGAAGAAGACTGGCATTTTCTTTGACGGACTAGTAAGAGTGCCAATCATGTGTATTGACATATTTGTACTAAACATTATATATCGGATGAGTACTCAAACAGATACTTAATGGTCTTGTCGCCCCGCTGAACTAAGATCTATTTTATCTAACAACTTCTCGTAGATGGATAATAGTCAGGTAATATTACTTGTTGACAGTTTGGGTCAAAGGAGCGTACTTGTGATGGACTATGTGCCCTGGGAGTCGAAACAGTGTTATTGCCATGAAGAAGACTGGCATTTACTATGACCGAGTCGGTTTTAAGGTAAACTAGAGATGGCGTAGGCCCATGTTTAAGCCGGTATAATGAGACTTGGTGTAGTCAAAATTTACCGTAGAGCGTCGAACCAAAACGTAGGCAGACCCAGAATCCATTTTTGATCATGAGTTTTTCCTGAAGTCAGGATTACATTGACTCATTCTAGCAGGTCGCATGCAACGATCGTTTTACACAAAGTGCGACAACCACTACTACGACTTCCCTGCAGCGACGGAGGGTCTAGCAAAATAATAACATGCGCAAGTAGCATTTGTCTAAATCGTGTCTCCATGAAGCAGCTGGTTGAAGCAATAAAAAAATACGCTTTGATCAGACCTCTTATATGCTGAACATCTCTTCATTTGGGAGTTATTAAACACGTGTTTTGAATGACAGATTTGATTTTTCTTATGTAGTTCACTGTTTGCTCCATGTGTTATCCTTACAATTACAGTTAGTTTGCACTTGTAACTTAAAAATCATACGCAAAGAGCTTCTTCAAATCTTGATTAAATGAATTGTGAATATTTGAAAATTTCAAAGACATATTAATCTTATAATACAGACATTGTTTAACAACCAAGAGTTTTGATCCCGGACCGTAACCAATTGCCCGTTGGGCTGCTCATGGGGATTGTGAATTCAACTACCTATCAATCAACCAAGGCGAGATTTTTCATCAATTCTGCACAAAGTCACATCGAAGGAGTTGAATCGTGAAAAGATCAGCAACCTGATTTCCAACACCTGTTTCAGGCAGCTCAATCTCCTTTTATGATGGTCTAATTAGCCCTCGTGTAGCAAAAATAGACCGTAGATTGACAAACCAAACAACCTGACATGAAATCCATCGACCCATTGTTGGCAGTTGGGGAGACCAAATACCTCCCCTTCCAAAGTTATTCACGCAATATCCAAATGTTTGAAAGTAAGGGATCGTATAAAATTCTATTTAGAATATGCGAAGGCTGTTTGGCTGTTTTCTGAGACGTATAAAACCTGAAACGAGAGAAAGGTGAATCGATTGGAAGAGAGGGCACATTCGAACGGTGTTGGATAAAGCTGTTTTTATGACCATATATACTTGAGAACAACCTGTAATATACCCTGAAAACTTGATTTTTTAATCTACACTTCCAAATAGGTGGGACGTTTCCAGAACTAGTATTCTGTCACAGTAATAGTTAAACCAAAGAGACATTTGCTAGAATGTAGCCCAGAAAGATGTATCTGAGATGGATTGTCAGCGTAAACAAACCGCCGGTAGGTAGTTGATTAGCATCACCCTGGACCAAAACAACAGGCTATTGGCGACGGCCCAGAATCAACCCCGAAGGGATAATCCCGAGGACAAAATCTGAGCTGGCACCCCACTCTCCAAAATTCTATACCGCACCAACGTGAGGACATTTGGGGTAACGACAGATTTAACATGTCCTAACCCATTTTGTGCACAACGTTTTTTGGTTGTATTCGAACACGCAACCCATCAGTTACTAATTCATTACTCTTCCAACTCGGCTAGCGCGTCTTTAAAATAAACCACCGAAAGAGGAGAATTTATACCGATAACCCATTCCCCATTACGTCGAGGAAAACGGCTCCCTACCGCGAAAAAAAACTGTCTTCTACATTTCAATTCATCGAAAAGTCTCAAACAATACGAAAAATTAATTTGTTTTCAGCGAATTTTGTGACAACTTGCTCTATCAAACGGAAATCCACAACTGAAGATTAGAGTATTCATTATCATATAGCACAACGAAGTGCCAGAAAGATTGTCATCCTTGCAATCTATAGATAGTGTCAACGATGAAAGGAATATTGAGAAGAGCATCGTAGTTTAACCTAGCGCAGTATGGGCCAAATATGGTCATTGCGCCATAAAACCCCAAACCAACCAACCTAATTTACCCCTACGAGGTCGTTAGAAGAAAACTGACAACTGACCTCGTCAGTATCATAAACTGAAACTATCTTGCCACCATTCAAAAATCGTCACTATCTTTATATCGAAATTTCTCGTCATTAATAGAATTCACCAGATGTTGATGGACGAGATATCTCGTCGAAACCAGTAGAAAGGTTGGCCAATTTCCCGATTGGAGTGTCGATCCAAGTGGAGAGTTTCGAAAACAAGGGACTCGCTAATGATCCTCTGGGAAAACGAAATCAAAAGCACCCCGCAGGTTGGGTCACTTGCAACTCTGGTTTCTTGCCAAATTACACAATTCGGTCATCGACGCATTCTTAAAGAAAAGCAACCATTCCAATTTATCGAAAAGAGAAAATTGCCCTGAAGTTTTAATGCCCGTCAAAATGTAAGATGTGATGGATGTGAAGAAAGAGAAAAACGAACTGAAAAAGATCTCGGTTACTCAGAGGACTTGAAAGCGAAAGTTTAATATCAGTGAAAAGGAAAGAGGAAGAAAAATTAGGTTCCTTTTTTTTATAAAAATAGATTTTCAAAAGTTGGAGGAAAGATTGCAAAATAAAAGATTTCTTGAAACAACGTCTAGCATAGGATGTGGTTGAAGGATTGAATGTTCAAAACAATCATTATACATTGAAAGGTATAATGCCCGAAATAAATGTTGAATTCGGAAAGAGAGAAATTTCATAAAATGTGCTCAGCGCTAAATATCATTAACGTTTTTACTGTCTTTTCATGAAGGGAGAGTGGTTAGTGTTAGTCATTTTGGGAAGTCTATTTTTTTAGTCTATTTTTTGAACATCATGGGTTACTTTGATCAATATCTGTACCACTAAAATTTTTTCGGTCTTTTCAAACCTTTAGTTTCAAGATCGGAAGCTCCTCATTAAGTACTAATCTGTAACTCTTTTAGGTAAAATTATCCGACTTAACGTAGCATGACGTGCATTAAAAATATCAGATGACAGTGAATATGTTTAACCTTACTACGCTCATATTTATACGACATTTAGTCATTTCTACAGAATTTGCAAGTAGATAAGTTTTCATTTCAAAATCTCCCAGGCATAAAAGTTGTATATTTAACACTCCTGGTGGATTTTCTATGATATCGAGGGGCTCGCAAAGGTATAGAAAATGCGATATAAAGAACAAATTCATAAAACTGACGACATGCTGAAAAAAAACTTTTTCACATATCAAGTTAAAATGTAAAAATCCCTAAATTGTAACTTTCTCCATGTTGGAACAAAGAAAAATGTAAAACATCTTATTCACGTTTGTTTTTCAAGGAGTACACTTATATTTTTCTATTAAGTATTATTAAAGTATGAATTCTATTTAAATCGGTTGCTTTGATTTTTAGTTTCAATGGTAGAGTTGTAAATATACAAATAACATTTTGATTTTCCGGGTATTAAAACTGCATGTTTCTCGTAACTATATGAATTTCATATTAACCAAATGTTTATTTTTGTTAATTCAACACTTTTTTACTTTGTCTTGTTTGTTATATGGTATATTGTATATGGCACTCCTATAAACCTATATGCATATTAGGAATGGAAAATGCTTCAAAAAAAATCAAAATGCCTCTGTTCAAAGGTAAACAGTGTAAAAGGGACAAAGATGAGGTGAATAAGGGTCCTGTCCTTTCAGATGGCAACGGGGCCCACAGATTGATGTACGGGGGGGGGCATATATATATATATATATATATTAACAAATTAGTGTATAGTTTGGTGGGATAATAAACAGCTATATAAAACTAAAGTTAAAAAGAAACAGTTAATTAATATAGTTTATAAACACACACTATGCAGATTTGCAAATTGCTGGGTTTATTTAAAAGCAAATCTAATATTCCAAGTTCATATTTAAATAAAGCTTTTTTATATAGTTTTGAATGCGAAATACCCTTAAGTATGAAGAAATTGCAGGCCTCTTACGAAGATCGAGATAAGTCTGTTTACTCTAGATAACGGCTAAAACTTGATCTGAACTTTTGGAACCGATTCAAAAAATTGTAAAACTACTCAAGCGCATATTTAGCACACCTGATCATAGACTAAATCTGGCATCTATTCAAAAGGTAAGAGAACTTTATACAATGAGTACAAAAGAATAACTTGGAGAATTACATTTGCACACAATTACAGATCTCTAATTCTCTAAGTGTGATGATGTGAAAGTAAAGAAGGTGAAAGGATGTTTATAATACTGATACATCTTTACTGTCAATAAGTGTTGAAATAAAATTCCTTAAAATATATGAATATTACAATAGCAAATCTTTTATATAAAGTCTAAATCTTACATCTTTACTTACTTAAGACATCCTTAAATAATTTATACATTTTGTTTGATGTTGGAAGTTTAGAGATTGAGGTGCAAGTCCTCGTCATCTGATCGTGGTTTAAAATTACAAGGTCTTGTCCTCGGATCTTTGACTTTGGGAGTGACCACGTACCATCAATAATAGCCCATTGTGTTGCTCCAGTTTGAAGATAATTCCAGTACGACCTGCTTCAACATACCTTCATAATTTGTAACGTCTGATATCATTAGCACATAAGCAAATTATACACATGAAACATACTATTTCTACCAAATGTACTTTTGATATCTTTGTAATTACATGGCTTAGTTTCTGTATTAGAATCGTTTCTAATGTTATATTCATAATTAAAAGGTATTAAAACAATGAATCAATTGCTAGGGTACTTTTAAACTGAACGTCACGAATTGAAGCAGTTCAAGTTGGAATTGAGGGTTGGGATTTCGATAACAACGGACTTATTGGTTGTTTTCATTTCTATGTTTTGTTTCATTTCTATGTTTCTAGCTTTGGTATGAAAAGAGGCAATGTCTAAACTCACTAATTTTGAATTATGTCTATGAACCAGCTTAATGTTAAGGAAGTTATGTGTCACTGTCTTCCTGAAAACTCATAATCTTTGGAAAGTACTTTTTGTATTTTGGCATTAAATACTAAAAAAATATAATAATAATTACCACATAAATTGTTAGAAAAAAATGCACAAATTTCATTGGTCCTTTTGTCTACCAAGGTATGGAATTATCGTCTGCATTTCTGTGTAAATGTATGTAAATGTATGGATATATCGTTGGGGGGGAGGGGGTCTTTTTATACTTCAATTTACTCTGCTATTAATTTGTGGCAATTATTTAAGATTTTGAATTGGAATGTTAAATTTCTCAGTAAATGTTCTGGAACCTTTCAAGAACGTTATTTTTTATTTCATTTGAGTAAGAATGATACCTTTCGTGGTGTTCTTGCGTATCGGTGTTAAAGAAACAATTAAAAACAACACCTAAAAACAGTTAAACTATTCTCTTTCTCAGAGAGTTCGGTCACGTTGATGGTAAGAAGCAAATCATATACAGAACACAAACCATTATGAACAGTTAATGTTACTTATGATATATATATATGCATATTATGCAATGCTATATGAATATGGAACCATTTCCTAGTGCCCATATACTTTATTAATAACTCGAGTACCACCAAACTCAAAGCATTCAATTTAGAAACAAATTATTCACATAAAAATTAAAATGAGGACAGTTGCGAGTTTAGGACATACTAGTACTAAAAAAGTTGTATTTCTTTGATTTATAACATGCCTTGTTAGAATAGTTAATATATTTAAATAAGGTATAATAATAGCTTAGAATTGCATCTCATTTACGTTGTTTAAAAGAATAATTTTTACATAAAAAAGTTTGAAAACATTTATTTACTACTCACCATAAGAGTAACTGGATTGAAATAATAATAATGGTAGTTATTACTCATCATATAATGAATCAAAAGAAATATAACATTAACCATGCTGCTGTTTAAAGTGCATTTACTTTAAATTGCTTATTTGCTTTGGATTAGCATTTGTGCTCTTTGAATTAGAATACGGTGTCGGTCTTGAATTTGTAATTACAAATTGCCAGTTACTGAAATGATGCATTTATCCGCACTAAATAGGCATAACTCTAGTAACCACTTTACATATCGTTCTTTACAGTTAACTATTCCGTGAAATCAATATCCCTATAAACATTCGTGTCTCCGCTAACGGGGAGTTCAGTAAATTTAACCAACATAATACTAAAATAAATAGTTAATTGAACGGTTTTTAAGACGACGGATGCACACACATGATATATATATATATATATATATATATATATATATATATATATATATATATATATATATATATATATATATATATATTTCGTATTGGGCATAAGTTTGTAAGTTTTAATTGTTTACTTCAACTAGACTTCACTTCACCATTGTTTTGACGCCCAAAAATTGAAAAATTTTCATTTCATTTAATCCATTTAAATACTTAAGTTGGTTGCTTTCAAAATTTCATCGAGAAACGTAAAGTTCATGTTATGACAACAAATAAGAATTCAATTTTTATAGCAAAAAGAGCAGTGTTGCCCCAAACTCGTTTTTTTTTAAACTTTGGGTAGACCTATCACCATATAAATGTGTTTTGCCCATAGTTAAATTTAGTATGTTTTTAAAAGTTAGTAGACAGGTCTTCTAGCCAATCTCCTCGACTATAGGAATTGCAAATGAGATACTATTCATATACCTAGAATATGCATAAACCTAACTTAAAGCGTTTAAAACAGGTAGAACGACAGACATCTCATCGCACCTAGAAGAGTTAAAAAATAAATATGATTAATTTCATTCCCAAATATTGAACTATTCATGAATGCGATTAAATCTGAAGTGATTATAGTGGAAGTTACAAAAATCATTACCCCGAAACTTGAAAGATAAAACACGTTAAAAGCATTGCACTTATTAAATTTACAAAGCGGTTCCTATATTTGACTCACATCAAACCCACAACTCTCTTTGCGATGTAAATCTCGGCTGAAGTGCGCTTTCAGAAATCGATAAATACATTTTAATTCGGATAATATATTGTCAGGACGTTTCAAAAGCAATTTCAGCCCAATCACTTCCACGAAAAACACACGTTAATCTATTATTAATTTTTTGCCCAACACAATCGGCCCGCATACATATGGATCCCATTCCCTACCGTTCGAGGGCAGCCACCGAAGCGGCAAAAGGTATCATAAGGTGAGATGTTTCGACAATGATCCGTGTAACGCTTTTTAACTCCATCATCAGATGATACGAACACCATACGTAACGGTTTTGGATGAGCGAGCGATTTGCGGATCACGAAATCCATGTCAGACCTCGGAACCCATTCAATTCCAATGGAGTTCACACTCTCGATTCCGTCAGGATGGCCATTAGGACCTAATTATAGTAACCACGCCGCGAAAAAGAAACAGCGCGCACCACTACGCTTGACACTGCGCTCCGCACATACGTGCATCGTATTACCTCTGTTGTTTTTTTCTCCGGGCTTGTTTATTTTCGGAAGCCTCTTTTCTGCTTTTGTTTCCGTCTTCCTTCCATGCACGAAACTCTTTCCGAGGTGCTCTTTCTGCGGATCGAATTGGCAAAAGGGCGAATAAAAAGAACGATCGCCGAGAGAAAAAGTTGGGCGGAAATTTATGCATTAAAAAGATTTTGCAGTATTTTAATGGGTGTGTGTTACATCAGCTCCTTTGGGCTTACAGAGGAAGAAATAGTTTGCCATTTGGATTGGAAAGCGGACGCCTGGGCTTAAGTTCTTTGGACAGATTCGCCTCGAAATGTTTCCAGACGAAGAAAACAGATGTATCATCGTTCCCGGCTTATCGTTCATTTCAGACAATGCACTTTTCATACCGTATTGATTGCTATTTGCTATTGTTAATACATGACATTTTCTTCTGCCTACGTCAATTTCAAACCAAAAAATGCGCTTAATGGGCTAGAATCGACTATCAAATGTCTGATTTTAAAAGTAAATCTTATTTCTAGAAAGAAATCAGGATTGAAATGATGTGAGAGAGATGGAGCAATTCAGGCAACGGGTGGATATGATTACTGTAGTGTAACTTTGTAATTAACATTGGTACTAAATCATGATTTTAACCACCGATGGTACTCAACCGATGGACAATACATGTACTCTACTTACCTCATTATTAGCGATTACCAACTATTTTAATTGCATATTTTATATGCGGTACACTCAGAAGTTTTCCAAGTAAAATATGTTTTAACCTCCTGATGACTGTCTCGAAGATGTGTCTCTCGTCCTTAATAAAACTGGTCAGATCTTGACAAACGAGATATTTATATTTCACCATAAGAAGAAAACTAACGACATCTTGTTCTCGGTAGCATTACAAAAATCGGCAATAGTTAGATGACGAGATATCTCGTCATCAGCGAAATCGATCTAAGCTTGATGTACGATATACGAGGGTCGTTCGGAAAGAAATACCCGTTTTTAAATAAAATACAGACCAATTAAAAATTTTCAACCGCACTTTTTATTTTATATTTTCATACCTTGTATTACTTTTCTACACAGTCCCTTTGAAAATTTAAACATTTGTCGTTTCTTGCGACGAACCTTTGAATACCAGCGTCATACTCCTCTGCCGCCAGTCCATTGAGATAAGCAGTAAAATCTTGAAGCTTTTGTGGTCGTCATTGAGCCCACATTGCACAAATCTTTCTGAATTTGAGCTGATCCGTTAACACTTTGCAAATGATAATGCAAGACACATGTGAAAATTTATCATGAATTTCATCCGAAGTCACACACCGATCTTGTTTAATGAATTTGTCGACAGTCTTTACAAGCTCATCCGTAATGACAATTGGGCGATCACATCGCTCCTCATAATTTAAAATTGCATCAACATTGGATAGTTGTAATTTTCAGCACATAAATTTTTATCTACTTGAAAATTATAGATTGTTTTTTTGTAACTGAACATATTTTTATAGCTGACCTACTGTATTGCTTAACTGGGATTTTATTTAGTTAGGAGTATTTGCGATCTCTTGACGTTCGAATTCCGCCACTGTTTTTTTAAAGTTATTTTTAAATACAGTGAAGCTCCAAAGCAATACATCAAAATCATTACTTTTAGCCCCTTTCAATTATTCAGAATAATTCATTCTTGATACATGTATAAAGTTCCAATATGAACTAATACTTTTCAAGTAATATTTCTAAAAACTAACATTTCTCAATCCATTCAGATATATGTTAACCACATCAACCTCGATATTTGCTAACAATGGACAAATAAAAACGTTAACAGGAATTGTACACATTCAACGAAGGATAAAAATTCCGATAAGTTGACCCATACATATATGTGTATCATAAGGTCAAAACAATGAAACTGTTTTATTACCAATGCGACATCACATCATGGAGGGTTAAAATTTACTACGGTTGAGTCTACCAATCTAAATATTGCTCTAAATGTATTCCTTAAGTTAGGCTGACTACAAAGCTTTAAGCTCGTGTTTATATTTTTGATATGAACATAACTAACGAATATGTGATCAGAAGTAAGAATATAATGCATTTACATATACAATCAGACACAGTTTGAGGGTTAAAATTTTGAATGAATAAGTCTCTTAAGTTTAGCATTTGTAACAAAACTTTAAAGTTTTAATTTTAACAGTGATAATCAGTATAAGGCACCCAGTGTTACTCTCATTGGATCTAATCCCATCTCCTTCATGCTAAACAGAAAATTTCAATGCCACCAAACGCAACGAAATCGACACTAAATATCGAGATTTAACGGTTACAAGATATCTTTCATGATTAAAATGCATAGATATCACGGTTTGATTTCATTTTATGGACAACCTAAAAGCCACGTATTAAAATAAAAAACATATTAAACCCTCTAAGTTTTAAGGAATAAATTATTAGGATTGTAAAATTATGGGAAAATATATAATCACATCTATATTCAGTTATTACCAAGCTAATGATTAGTTACATCAATAGGACATGAAACAAATATCCTTTAGAAATTTCACTTATATTACTTTTATAAGTCAAAATATTTCACGAACCTGGATTGCATGTAATATTACGGAATGGCATTACTGCCTTTGTTTCTCTTTTTCGTCTATCTATAAAATACTACAAAGCTTTCATTGCGAAACTATAAAAGATTCTGTAGGATATTGAAAGGTTTTACATGCTACGTTTCCAGGAAATGTTACGAAAAATCTCTTCGTAATCGTTGAGAATCGCAACGAATTGCACAAGGTCCGCTCATGCTGCTTTTGACATTCAAGTTCAGCGCGAGTACATATTTGTTTCAAAATAACTCGAATGCATCAAAAATGCAGGTAGGATTTTTTGTGTATTCGGAATTACTTTTTAAGAGAACTAGGAAAGAACAGCATTTATTTCTTTGAAATCTGTTCTAGTCTTTTCTGTTAGGTTCCAATATGTATTCAAGAAACTTGCTAAAATAATAGAAATGAAATTCATCAAAGTAAACTTGTTTCAAAATCTTTAGAAGTGCTAGCATGAACATGAATGAACACGAATAATAAATTTCCTATCTATAGGTACTTTATGTGTGAACCGTGTCAGTATTTATAAGAAAGAAAATTTGGAAAAGTAAACGAAGTTAAAATAGAAAGGGAGTCGTAATTTTAGGGCTGGAATGTAAATTTTATAGTGTGTTGTTTGCATTTTAAAATGTTCAAATGTAATTCGAGTCAGTTGAATGAAAACAGTTTAGATTTGTTAAAGGGGGGGGGGGGTAAGGTTATTTTGTTAAGTTCACCACGCTTCTTTTTTGCACGTGGTTCTGAGTTTTAAAAGCATATTGTAATAACAGTTGGTTGATTGTTTGGGTTTATATGATGCAAAGGACATACTTGGCCAACGCAATAATTATTAGAACCATCCACCACCGGAATAATGATGGTTAGTGAAAATGGCCATTATCAATAACTATTAAAATATTTCATTTACACTCAATAAGCAGTCTGAATATTCTCATGGACCCACAAGGATTAATACTTCTAATTCTAAAAGATGCAAAATATGAGAACCCAAATGATATATAACATGTAAGATCCATTGTGTAACATTAGAGTTAACATACTCCTGTAAGACTTCAGATATTCTCTGTGAGAATAATATTTCACGTGACATAATAGAACTTAAATGTTTAATTTGCATGTGTGTGTATGTGTGATGGAGTTTTGTTTATTCGGAATAAGGTAAAATATAGTTATGATTTCATGAACAAGGGTCACGTTGGCGTAGTGTGGAAGTTTGGAGAGTTGGGTGCCAGCTTAAGTGTTATCTGACCCTGGTGTTGTACTCAGACATTTCCCTTTGGGATTGATCTCGGACCGTCGCCAATAGCCCGTTGTGATGCTCCAGTGTGACATTGATTAAAATATCTACCTGCCTATCATGAAAAATGATGGATCTTTCGATCTGTTATCTACTTGGCTTCTAGAGGCTGTAACACTCCAGCCCTTATAGTCTATATTGGATATTGAGTTTCATCATATCACCCCAATGTGCATCCTTAATCCTCAAGTGGTTTAGACAAGATGTCTCAACTATCAAGATCAGATCAATTTTGCTTACGACGAGATATCTCGTCATCAAGAGTTTGCAGGATTTCATGATGACGAGTTTAAGATCTGTGGTCACGTTTTTCTTCTAATAACGCTAGATACCTCGTCTTTCAAGATCTGGTCAGTTTTGTTACTGACGAGATACCTCGTCCTTCAAGATCTAATCAGTTTTATTAATAACGAGATACCTCGTCCTTCAAGATCTGGTCAGTTTTGTTAATGACGAGATACCTCGTTGAGGCAACAACCAAGAGGGTGAAGAATAATGTATCATTCCAGACAGCAGTTAGCTAATCATAATAGAGTGATCAGTATAAATTTTCGAACAGGCCATCCATTGCTTATTCTTGACATAGGTATAAACACTCTTATTCATAAAGGGTACTTAGATTTTTTCATTTTTTTGCTGAGATTTATTCCAAAGTTTCGACTTTGGATAAGAGCGGTTTGAAATAAGATAGATCGCGAATAAAAGAACCCAAACTTGGTTCAAGGGTAAAAAACAAATAATTTTCTCGAGTCTAATGTTAAAAAAAGTGAAGTTTTTAGCTGATAAATGACTCAAAGGAGTCGATGAATCACGGCCTCCGCACGTTTTAAGTTGCCAACTTCTCTCTCTCTATTCACGAAGTCCACTCTTCGTTAATTATTCTCATCAACGCTAATCAATCTCCGAGACAAATCTTCCAAAAAGGTAGCATCTTTGTTTTAAGAATCTCTTCTCTAGCAAAATTTTAAGAGATCGATTCATTAGAGCTGATATTAATTATACCACCGCGAAGAGGCTTTCTTAGCCTTTTGCCTTTGTGTAAACTTTTTCGTAACTTTACCTCTGAACTCATTAGCTTAAGTACCGTTGCCTATTTTAATTCCACCATAATTAAAATGTATTTTGTCCCGCTTTCCCTTCACGCTTGGCGTTTGAGTAATAAATTTAAAACCGCTAATGAAAAGTTTTTTGCCACCAAATCCTCCGTAATAGCACGATGCCAATGTGTAATCATTTACTTAGTATTTACTAACCACAATATATGGCACCAAACCAGCGTCTTTTATCTCATCCTGTGACATCATCTTCCTGAATGGGCTCTGACATTTCATCCGCTGGTAGAAGCTTTCGGTTTAATTGCAAGAGCGTCATTTTTATTGTTCACTTTCCTAAAGTCCCAGACGGAAGCCACTCTGATGTATTACAATAAATATTGATTGATAATTTTATCAGCATCCAGGTAATTAACTCCTGACTTAAGGGTGAGAAAAAGTATCTCTTCTCGACATGGAATTTAGATTAAATTATCCAACCATTGAGCTACAGTAAAGCTTATATCAGCTGAAGGGCACCGTGAAAATAATCGAAGGGATTATATCGCATGAAAAATGATAGCAAAACGGTTTTAATCATTCATCTGTCACTGAAACAACATTTAAACGCAAAAATATCTTGCATATTTATGAATTAAAAACTTGTCAGTTTCGAAAGATAGCTGTTATCATCATGTTTGAATAGCCAAGTTTGGAAACTGAATAGTTCGAGTTTCGGGAATTTCATTTTTTGGGTGGTTTTGCGCTCAATAAACCAAGACTCACTGTTCCTGAGCAACCGACGGGGCTTATTTCGCCCATAACCATAACTCCTATTCGATCCTTTTCCACTCAAGAATTGTAAGTCTCGGCTTATAGACTGCAGAGACTATCAAAAATGAAATTCTCAAAAAATTCAAGTCATTTCCTTTTCAAACTTTACGATTCAATGGGATTTGAACTCTGAGCAAGAATATCACTTCCTCGACTTGGAACTATAGCTGTCAGATAGCCTATATGCTAAAATATCGCAATAATACAGCGCAGGCTGTATGCATAAACGAAATATATGCATGCAAATATGTATTTAAAAATGTAATAGTTCACATATATTTCGCATATCAATGTCTATTGTCAGTGATCACATCGACTTTGTCAACCTAGATCTTTCTTATGGACTGACTGTAGGTCAATAATTACTGCGTAATACTCACTAGTTTACTTTGTCAAAACATGTTCCCATTGTTAGCTTTGTATTTCTTAAAGACACTCAAAAGTTATATTGTGTAAAACTGAATTTAAAAAAACTGAGCTTTTATTTGCTTATTAAAGTTTTCTAAAGCCAAAAATATAATCAGATGAACCACTCAAGAATTGAAGCTTATCAATTTTGTCCTCCATCTCCAAAACAATCAAATAATTGAGAAATGTTAGCGTAAGGCAACTTTAGAGAAATAAACATCCGGCATTGTGTCAAGGAATAAGCTTGATCATGACGTCATCGCGTGAATAAATATTTGCTTTAGTCTCGGTTGAGAGAGACTTCCTAAATATTCATCTCTATACTATTTACGATAAACTTTTGTTAATTTCGAATTCTTGTGTTGAACCTCATCATTCTTTCTCACTTTAAATATGCGAAATGTCTATTAATTTTGCGAAATTTTTACGCCTTGAGCACTTTTCGGTGTATTACTATTGAGTAAATTCTATTCATTCAAATTCGTACATACAAGTTATGAATACTTTGTCATTTAAGGTTTTGAAACTATCCCTATCTTTAGTTAAACTGACTTCTTTCGTAAGAGCAAGGCAATATTTTTGTTGTGAAGCTTTGTTTTTCGATAATCAAAGGAATTTTATTAAGTTTTTCAGCTACTCTTTGTGCAAAGTTGCCTGGTTTGAACAGACTGCGGACACTAAACCAGACAACCTACACTAAAAATTAAGAAAAAGCAGAGCAAAAAAACAACAACAAGGTATCGGACACAATGAAACCATTCAGTATCCCTCATTAAATCCAAACAGAGAAAATGAGGAGGGCACAACGAGTCTCACAATATGCACGTTTTAATATATTTACCTCAAAAGGAGTCAAGAAATATTTTTAAATGTTAAATCAAGTAGAGACATTTCTAAAAAGAAATATGATTAGGTAAGCAGCAATCTTACTGAGGATAAACCACTTGCAGGGAGTATAGTTATCTGCCAATCAAAACCTAAAGTAGACAAGTAGGCTTCAGTACGACTTTTATTTATATCTAGAAGATTTAAATCATAAAAAAGGGCGACGCTTATTTGAAAAAAGTGACGCTTCTATTTTATGCACACTACCTAAAATTCTAAGCACCCTTCCATCAAGACCAGGTTTATCCTTTCGGAGAAGATATTTTTTTAGTTTCAAAGCTGAACTTAGCATTTTACATGAATCAAGATGCGCGAACACAAAAACTAGCAAACATTTTACTCCTTCCTCCACACACATTCCGATGCCTTCTTACCCCTAAAGAAGCCTTCTAGTGTCGCAGAAAAGAAAGGGGTCTTCCCGTCCCCAACCCTAAGGGATCATGTTTCCTCAACTTGTTTGCTTTCAGTTGGCAAATGAAGGACAAGGGGAATGCATAGGGACTGTATTTGGGAATCATTTATCCCCAATGAAACGGAGCACTACTCTTCTTCCTCCGATTGCTTAGTACTTTTTTTATTGACATGGATAAAGGTGCAGATTGTTAGCACTAACTGATCCGTAAGATCGAGGAAAACAAAGCATTCGGAAGGCTTCCTGTCGGATTAACACGCAGGACACTCCTGTAGGAGGATGTATAATAAGTAAGCCGGAGAGGGAGTTTTATGTAGAAGAACGCTGTGCTCCGAAGAACCATTCCAATGGCAATCACTAAAGGAGTTTATGTTCTGCGACTCGGATTTCGTTGCACTTGGAGTCGTGCAGTCGAGAGAAATGCCCTTTTACTTCTTTTTGAAGAATCAGACTTGAGAATACCGTGTTTTGATGCACACGTTTCGGAGGTGTTTATTTCCTTCTAGGATTAAGTGTCCATAAATCAGTGTTAGAGTCAGTGAATGTGTTATTAGTTTTCCTAAAACTGAAAGAGATGAAAATTGGGGCGCTCGTTAATCCTAGTTCTGGTTGTCTCGACGAGGTATCTCATCAAACTGATTAGATCTTTACCGATGATATATCTCGTCGCTAGAAGAAAACTGGTCGGATCTGAATCTCGTCATCAAGATATTTATGAGTTTCGATTATATCTTGTCATTCGCAAAATTGATCAGATCTTGATTGGGTGAGATATCTCGCCGAAACCACTTGGAGAGAAAATGTGCAAGAGATGAGAGTGAAATTCAGGCACATTTATTTTTCCCATTTCAATGAAGAAATGTGAAATATACAACAAAATGTTTCATAATTGAAACGCTTGTTAGAGTTTCCGATGAGAATGAAACTAACACCCACATCACCAAAACCAGTATCGTGAGTAAGTTTAATATGCGCAATGAAATATGCTTCCTGAGATACTGCCGTGCTAAACTCAGTCAGAATTATTGGCCGGGCGGATCTCGGTGAAGGCATGAATGTGTTTCAAATTCACACACATTCGTTGGTCCAGGTAGCCCTCGTGTGATTCAAAATGACCGTAGAGCGACAAACCAAACCACAAAGTCTAAAAACAGCTACCCCTAAATCAACACTTGCATGTTCGTATAGTTATTCAGGATTGTTAAGCATGAGATACTGCTATGCAGCATGCAAAAATCGTCAGTTCGAAAAGACCGGATTTGGAGATACTGTCTTTCTGACTAGTATGGCATAGTAGGGTATACGAACCATGGAAGTAGGAAAGATAAGGAAGTGCCATAACAATGTCTCGCTACCGGTTTAACTGAAGCCGATATTTCCATGGTTTTAAGGCACCAAGATGGCGGCCGCGCATGCGCTGTTAAAAACTTTTGATAAAGGCGCGTTTTTTTTCATATTAAGATGTGCTCATTCATTTTGCAACTGAGTGATGCTAAATAAATGAAATTTTTCGAATTTTGGCAATATTTTGTTTTTTAAATGATGATTTAAGTATTATATATAAAAAGAATTTACTACTTTTTTCCCGTTTGCTTTTAAATTTTGTGATTGAATATGCTATAATATAATTACAATAAAGAAGCAGAAAACTATCAATGCTAGTTTTTTGTTTATCATTGGCATGCAAAATGTTTTAAAACAGCTTTCAAATTGGTAAAACCTCTATGATTATAGGTATTCTACAAATACCATTTCTCAGTAATGTTTTAATTTATATTAGGTGATCCCACACATAGCTTCTGCCCTCTAGTGCCTAATAGTCTAGTGCTAATTTGTATCCCTCATTCTTGTTTTTATATATTATATCCAAATTGGTTTCCACAATAGGGCATTGAAATTCATTTTATTGATTTCCTGCATACATTGAAATACAGACACTTTTGTCCAAATTATCCATTCTAAATATTTATTTTCTTGTGGTATTTTACTTCTTATTATTCACTGCTTATCCATGCATCTCTACGTTCTGGGTCTTTGGGAAACCTGAAATGAAAATTATTCTAGTTAGATACAATAAATTGATAGATGCATTGAAACCTATGTATTTCAACCTAAAAAAACCACTAAATCAAACTTCTTTACAATTACTTACTTTGATAATAAAAATAAACATGCTTGATAAATTGAAGACTGATTATTCAATATAGTATGTCTGTGCACACAAATCCACCCATAGAAATGATCTTTTTCAGTATAAATTCTTTCTAAAATTGTAATACATGCAAATATAGTAAAACCTAGGACTGCAAGCATAAATTGTATGAGCTCATATTCTTAACCATTGGCTCAAGAGATGCGTGTTTTGAAACACTTCATACAGTTACAATGTTTTAAGTATTTGCTTGTCTTCTAAAAAATTCATTAACAAGTTGCTCACAGTCCAAGGTTTCAATAGCATTCAAGCAGTTAGTTGTTCAACGCAAAATAACTTAACTAACAAAAAAATGCGTTTTAGAAAACCAAAAGTAATGTTTATAATTCGAATTTTATAACTGTTAGCTAAAGCTGTTTCATTCTAAATCATGTAACATGAGGTAATATTTCCACCCATGTACTAAAAATACCGCTACTGTGTGTTTGACTGTAATACTTTTTCAATAAATAAAAGTTAAACTTTCCTAAAAAGCAGTTTCTAACTCTTGTTACAACTGGTAGGTTAAAAAATGAAAATCATACAATTATGTCAGATAATAAATAAAATTAATAATATCTTTGGATAAATCAGTCAAGTTTTCAAAATGTTTATAAATACGTCTAATTTTGAATAAAATGCTGCTTGGACACTTAGAAGTTACAGGTCAAAAAGCTATCAGCCTAAAGATACATAAAATAAAACTTGCCTATGAAACTATATTCCACGGATCTTCTTTGTCTTTCGGTTTGTACTTCCGTAGGCGACACAAGATGTTATATTCAAATCAAAACTAAGAAAATGGTGCTAATTATTTGTTTAAAATCGTAAATAAATAAACATGGAAGTTCAAAAACGATATAACCACGTTGATTAACATGCACGAGCACAATGTTTTTAAAGCACCAAGATGGCGGCGCGATTATGGTTTTGGCTTCAACAGTTCAAAGTAAAGGCACTTCCACTATCTTTCCTACTTCCATGATACGAACCCACATATCTATCTGCCTCCGAAACAAGTTTCAATGCCAGGTATCCAATCGATCCCGCATATTAAATATATGCATTCCAAAAGTGTGTATCTAGCGTTTAACTTCCACAAATGTAAAATACTTTCTCCTTTCTAATACAGCTTTATTACATATTGTAAAACAATTTATAATTTTTAAAATTAGAACAGAGACAGCATATTAGAGTTCAAAACGCTGCTCAGATTTGTCATCCCCGTCTGGCATCAGACATGATATACAGCCCACTCACAGAGTGTAGTTAATGTGTAGATAATATCTAATTCACATAGATGAGAAATGAGTGTTACGTACAAGTTAAAAATTTCAGCGCACACGTTGGCACATCTCGGATTACACTAATTAAGTATCATAAACATGCATTTTTAACACAATCATGTCTAGACGTATATATTACTTTCTAATACGACAGCGCTTATGAGCGAGGTTTTAGATTGCAATGCTGTATTCATACCCGCTATGTTTGTCCCGGTTCATTAAGCCCTGATGCACAATGAAAGCAAATCTAATTGAAGTAATTACTTATATTTTAGTTTCAAGTGAACTGAAGTTTTAATTGCGTTGTATGAAGTTTATGAATCCAAAAAAGTGTATTTGCTCATACAAAATGCATTAAAACTAAAATGCAACTTCAATTTCAAGTTGAGAAATTGCTTGTAAAAACTAAGTAGGAGTAGAAGATGTCCATTTTTAAGCAAAGTATATGTTGAAGAAATGAATGTACTTCGAGCTCATGTGCTTGTCATACTTCACTACCTATACTCTTGGTATAATATTTATATTTTAATAGATCTATAGAGTAATCCTTGCATGTAGTAAGTCTGAAGAATATTTCATTCAACAAGCAGTAAGTATAAGCAGAAATAAAAGACAATAATGATATTCTGTGTTTCAGATCTACAAACTTTCATCCATCTATACTACCGTGTATATCGATTGCGATTTTATACTCACTGTATTTGTTCAAACTTTGATATATTACAGTAAAACTTGACCTATAAATCAGCATAGAAATAATCCTATTTCAATGAATATCCTTAGTTTGAAATTCCTGATATAAATTATTTTGTTTCCACCGACAAAATGCTTTGATTTATGCATATTGTTAAAATCGTAGGCATTGACAGAACTCTTCCGAATTAAAGTAAAGGTTACGTCTAATACATTCATTGAAATGCCTGTTGCAGCATAGTTACAACAGTGCATTTTATTGTCTGTTTTTGTGGAAGGTTGCTAGGAAAAAGTGCATTGCCTTGTATTTTGTGTTTCATAGTTTATTTTAAACATACTTTTTGGTTTAAAATCTGTATAATTTTTTAAATTATAATTCGTAGACTTTCAGATTAAATAGAATGTTAAGTATTGACTACAAAAGCAAGTCTGGTTCCAGAAATGGAGGCCTAATTCTTTCAAAAAGTATTTAAACCAGCTACAGGCTTATTTGAATGTATCGGGTGCCTTGATATATTGCAATTATTCAAATTTTCTGAAGTAAGATATCCAAGGCTAACAAGAAATGCTTCCAACCATAGTTTCAAAATTTAACTTTTACTCCTAATCCTTTAAAAATAACTATTTGAGTTATGTCTTATGTTAGAGCATTTTTGATGCAATTTAGACAATGTACCCTTTTGAACATGTAGAATAGTTACAAAAATTTCCATTTCCAATTGATGTATCTACCCTGTCAGGTAAAAAAAGGGTCAAGTCTTATTTGTAATCAATCCAAAAGAGTCAAGGGCTCCATTACTTGAAAAAATAATATAATACATTTAAAATCAAAACTTAACAAATCTAAGAATCTAAATTGAAGTTGGATCATGGCATGCTTCTTTTTCTTCCTAAATTTTTATAAGAAAGCGAAATATTCAACTTAAGATTTTGAGAAGTAGCCATTTTGAAATTGACCTCCTTTTGTCCTGATACGAAATGTATAATAGTATGAATAAACTTTAGTTTAGACCTCTATAAATTAGTATATGCAAACCTCTAGGGCCCCAAGGGGTCCTGGCCCCTTGGAGTTTGCACCCTTGGTCAATATATATATATATATATATATATATATATATATATATATATATATATATATATATATATATATACACGCACACAACTAAAACTACACAGAAAAATTACTTTAGTTCGTTTAAGAATAAACTTTACGATTTATAAGTCAGTACAAAGGATTTAAAACGACAGCATGGATACAAATGTCATTTTAATACATTATGCTCATTTATGTTTTTATGTGATGTAATTGTAATCGATCACTTACTTATTCACTTCTCAATAATGTTAAATAAAAATTTAATTTATCAAAATAGATTCTCATGCTTGCTCATGTGCCATGATAAAGTCACCACAAGTAGAGAGTAAAATCCCAATTGCTGTTTCTTAAAATATTGCATAAGTAAGTATTAAAACTCTTAAGTTTTGGACGCCGCCTGACCCCCAACGATAATATTCTAAAAGGGGCCCAAGGGGTTCTGGCCCCTAGGATTTTGCACCCTCGGGCAATGCTAATCTTTGTATTCTGTTTCCCTATTGTTTTAACATCTCCTGACACCATAAACGGATCACAGCCTCTTGTTTGTTTTTATTGAGTATTCGCGTTGACCATTTCAAAGGAGAACGGTGAAAAGCTTGAACGTGAGTAGAATGAACTTCAGAGCTCCAGCATTTTACATCCGAGCCAACCACTAAACTTCGCATGTCACCGATCAGTGTCTCTGGAGGCAAATTCACTTTATTGTTTGACTCTCTATCGTAGAGGAAAAATAAAACAAAGAGTTTATATATATATATATATATTCATTCTTCCAGGATCACGTATACGTGAGATGTTCTAGGGAATGAAAACTCTCCTTCACAAATAAATCACATCAAAATACAACAGTCATGGACTTTACAAGTTAGAAGGGATTTGTATTGCAGTCGAATTACAACGACTCAGTCATGGTCCTTGTAGTCAATCAATCAAAAAGTGTTTCGTGGAGACACACAGTAAAATTCATAATAAGTACAGTGGATACTGCTGACATGGAAACGAGACGTCCTGGAAGCACGGGTGTTTTGTGGTGGAAGAGCAAAAAAAAGTATGTGCGAAACTGCAAGCTGAAATGGGGAAAATGCAGAATTGGCAATCTTAGGGGTTGGTTCTCAGGCTTCTGAGAATAATAAACAGATACGAATCAAGCCTATGAGTACCTCGAAGTGAACTTTTTTGTTGAAGAATGTATGTCCGTAACTGTTGTGCATAGTAACTTGAGGGTGCTGTTTGGTGCGTTTGCGAATCGTTTATTTAAAAAACAACACCTCGTCCTTAGCAAAGCGTATTTTGCATGTGTACAAATTCCGAGATGTCAGATTTTCCCACCACCTATTTAAATTTGGCTAGGGTACTCCGAATGATCTTGGATAATTGCTCAATGAACAGTATTTCAAAATATTCATTCTTGCAAAAATAGTTGATTGGATTTATTTTCTAGCAAAAACGTCAGTTTCGTACTACAGCTTCCATTGAAATATTTGAATTAAAGAAGTGTGATGAATGATTTTCAAATAGAATGAGAGAGATGATACAGAAAATAAAACTAAATTAAATCTACAAACTATCTATTAAATCTAAAAAATATAATCTAATAAATCTAAAATCTATTTTAATAAATCTAAAATCTAATCTAATAAATCTAAAATCTAATCTCTCTAATAAACCTAAAATCTAAAATTTAATCTAATAAATCTAAAGTCTAATCTAATAAATCTAAAATCCAATCTAATAAATCTAATCACTCCGTACTAATCTAATAAATCTAAAATCTAATCACTCCGTGCTAATCTAAAATATAATCACTCAGTGCTATTCTAATAAATCTAATCACTCCGTACTAATCTAATAAATCTAAAATATAATCACTCAGTGCTGCTCTAATAAATCTAATCACTCCGTACTAATCTAATAAATCTAAAATCTAATCACTCCGTGCTAATCTAATAAATCTAAAATCTAATCACTCCGTGCTAATTTAATAAATCTAAAATCTAATCACTCCGTGCTAATCTAATAAATCTAAAATCTAATCTAATAAATCTAAAATCTAATCTAATAAATCTAAAATCTAATATAATAAATCTAAAATCTAATCTAATAAATCTAAATCTACAAACTTAGATGAATAAACCTAAACATAGAGAATTGAACATAAATACAAGAAAGTTTTTGGAATAAATACAGACAAACGGAATCATTCCCACGTGGTTCTCTGCTCTTAAGTGCTACATATATCTCTACGCAAAATACCGAAATTTATAGCCAGGATCAATTTGTTGAAGTAAAGAATTAAAGCCGTTAATGTGGAGTCGTCCACAGAACTGTATTTTATGCCAAAATTCAATAAGCAATTAGAGCCTTCATTAAATATACCGCGAAATCTCTTGCAATGTATTCAATAGTGCAATTATAGCTCTTGTTATAGAGTTTAATTAGAAGCTCATAATTAAATCGTAGGCTGTTTTTTCTTTCGGTTTCCTCTTGGACTCAACCGCATGCTTTGATCTTCTTCATTAAGAGGACAGCCGAAAGCTCGGTAGAGACATGTATCCACAGAGGGGTAGGGATTGGAAGAGCAGGGGTAGGGAGGGGCCTCAAGAGAAAGGGATGGAAGGAGAACATGTGAGCGATGATGTCAGGGCGAGAGGGACAGTAAAACTGCCAGAAAGAATATTCATGTTGAACGCTTCAAGCAGGATTTCGGGCACATATTCAGCCAAGAAGAAATGGAGAATATTATAAAGGACCGTTTCCCTTTTACATTATTCTGTTCGGGTGAAAGTTGCCGTAGGTGTTTTAGTTGGATTTTGTTCTTACTTTGAATGCCTATCCCAATGAAAAGTTTTGGAGATGACACATGCGTTTAACTAATGATGCTCAATGACAAATGATTAAAAAATCTTAAACTGGCATTAACTTCACAAATTTTTTTCTCTGTATTAAAATAAACTGGCATACTGTCGGAATATACAGAAATGATTGTAATCTGTAAAATATTAGCCAAGTATGATACTGTTTAGAATTTGAAAATTGGAAATGTAGTAGTTTACTTATTTTTTCGGTGTTCCGTAGTTTAAAGAATTGTTTGATTATAAAATCTGGAGCAAACTTTTTGACTCAAATGCATAACATTGGCTCAGTTGTTTCATTTAAATTTACCAACACAAAAACTTGGAACAAATGTTGTGATAACCAGTACAATATATATTGCCGCCTTAAAAGAATAAACTGCGATGAATGTCCAGAGCGGTTTTGTCATCTACAAAGTATTGAAAACATTAATTCATAGCATTTTTCCATTTTGATAGGACTATGCGCCTTCCATTGTTCAGGACCAACAATAAACATGAATAAAGGTTTTGTAGTTCGTTGAAGGAATATATTTTAATTCCTTTCGATTGGCTCAATAGTCTTTCAAAGAAAAGGGAAAAGTCTCAGCTAGCGAATATTTGACCCTTTTCACGAGGTACTTTTCTCGACTTAAACAGTAATTTAAGAATTAGCATAAAATTCACCAGAGCCAACGATTACTTTGTCAAAAAAAGCGGATGCGGAACTTAAGAATTATAATGGTCTAAAGTAGATTAAAGAACTCAGTCCTCACATCCATGTTAACCCAACCGGTAGTTGACTCGACGAAGTTAAAAATTAAAAAAACTGACCGGATCTTGATAAGCGAGATATCTTGTCATTAGAAGAAAATTAACCAGATCTTTATCTCGTAATCTTAAAGAAACGGATAGATCTTGATGACCAGATATCTCTCTGTACCCAAATTGGTCAGATGTTGATGGACGGGAAATATCGTATTAGATATTCACACAAAAGGATAGAAATAAGCGACTGACTAAAACGCATTTGTAAAATCCTTTTTACGAAATTTCAAAGGTTTCCTATTTCAAGGAATAAAGCTATATGTTTATGTGTTCTTGCTAAAAGAATTGTTCTTAAAAGCTTAATTCTCTTCCGATTGTGTAATAAATCGAAGCAAAAAATCTTATTTTATCTTTTATAGAAAAAGCGACAGCTAGATATTTGTTCAAATACAAGAAACTGTCTAAATAAAAATCATCAAAAAGTTTGTAGATTACAGCAAACACAGAAGAAAAGTTAAAAAAAAAGGATAGATCAATCTAATTATTGCTTTTCAAAAATAATAAAAACTGAAGTTGACATGTACAGTTTGAAGTTAATACAGCTGAGTACAAACGGATCAACTTTCTTCGTGCGCCGATTATAGAACAAATTCAAAAGAACCATCCCTTATGGAATTACATTTTTGTACGTCTAATCTTATATAAAGGTTGATTTCATATTTAACTGTACACATACTTCTTGGTTCAGCCCTTCTTGACGCATTATTTCAGATTTATCTCAAATTTTAACCTCAGATATGAAGTTTCCAGTCTTTGTTCAAGCCATTTCTGAATTACAAGTTTGAAAAGTAAGGAGTTTCTAGTAGTAAATTAGCTTCCGAGCTTTTATTTACATCTTCCGAAATAATCTATCATGCTGCTACTATTGAAGAATCTAATTAAAATCTACGCAGTTCTTCTTTTTAAGCTGATTTTTAGTATAAGATATTATGAAATTAGTATGCAAAAAAGGTTATGAATAGCAACCTTCATGTATTTTGATGGAAAAGCGATTCAGCTGGAAATTTCCAGCTTCCTTCGCTGTAAAATTTAGTAATTTATTCTCCAAGAAATTAATAAAAATGGCGAATATTAAGCTTAGCGAAATATGCAGCTATCGGTACATACCAATAAATCTATCTAACCTTATGCAAAATTCATGCATGTGAATTTAAATATGTTATTTCATTTCTAATAGAAAATGAGTCTGTTTTGCTTTGGTGAAACGGATGAAAAAGGGGTGGATAAAAAGGGGGTGATTTTTTCCACTCTAGTCCACCAAGTTAAAAGGGTTGCTTCAGATTTGCTATATGAACCTGTTATTTTATAATATCTGAATGTGTGGTGTAGTGTTTGGTTTGTGGTATCTTGGTTCTCTTGTGCGTGAAATTAATTCTGACCAGGCACTATACGCCAAAATGAAAAAAAGTTCATGTTCTTCTCTTGATTGGAAAATGGAATGAATGAAGACTAATCGATAGTTGAAAAGAATTATTTTCCCCTCGATACCTCTGAATCAATAGCAGAAACAAAATATTTTTAACCCTTCTGTTGACTGTCTCGACATGGTATATCATCATTATCAAAGCTAATCAGTTATTGATGCACAAGATCTTTCGATAGTACACGAAAACTGACCAGGTCTTGATATCGTCATATCCTAAAGACAAGAAAACTTGGTCAGATCTTGATGAACGTTATATAGCGCCGAAACCACTTGGAGGGTTAAAATCACTTGTATTATTTTCGAGTAATGAGTTAAAATATATGCTGAGGAGAATTTAGAATTAAATATTTAGCTATGAACTAAAATTTAATAATGTAACAGACAGCTCCTAGTTATGGATGCGATACGTGAAAATATGTTGACAGGTTTCAAGCAGAAATTTTCTTGAGTAGCTTTCGAAACAAGTTATGTAGCTCGAAGTTCCATAAATTGTCTGGACACGAACCTTATTGTTTGTTTCTCATAAGCATTAAATTATTGTATTTTTTTTTTAGAATTTACTCCTGGTTGCTTTCAATTTATTTCATTAAGCTTTCATATTAATTAAATAAAAAAATTATCTTTCTGCCCTTACATTTTTCCATCATGATTATAGGTATTTCTTTTCATAGTAATGTTTTACCGCTAAGCCTTTTACGATAATATCTTTTCAAAGTTTTGGTACAAAAGCGTACACAATCTTAGCAGAGTAAAAGAGTATTTTACTAGTCCTATTATGGAGCTTTTAATCCGTGAAATAGTTTAGTAAAATAAGTCAAGCATAAATATGTGTGGAGTTCTTAAAAGTTTAATACAATGAAAATATTGTTTGAAATCTACCAGGCTCTCGAATGCCTAGAAACGTGTATTCATATCAACCAAATTATAGTGCCAAAAGCTGATTATAAATATCATCTTCAAAAATAAGTCCCTTTTAGCGCGGAATCCTTCACAACTGAATGTGCTCACTAGGTGCTTTCGAAGAATGCCGAGCAGTGATGTAATTTGATAGGGTATGAACTTATTAAACAAAGATAGCGATTAAAAATCACTTCGCCTGGAACATAAAATATCTTAATGCATTTATCATTTATGAGGATAATGGGACAGTTAAATTGTATGAATTTGTTTCAATTGGTAAACGTTTGCTTCAACTTTCTTTGAATATAGGTATTGAGAATAAGGAAGAATTAAAATATAAAGAAGTTCAAAACACTTTTTACCAATTTTTATACTTGTATTTAAGTTTTTATAACACATGCAAATTTCTTTCTTTTACCACATTTAGAATATTTATTATACACTTCTCCGACCAATCATGAATGAAACTATATCATCACCTATAATTGTAGCTTTTCTGAAAAAATATCTAATGCTTTATAAAAGTAGTTAAAAGCATACAAAACTGAAAATTACGAATGAATTATTTTTGAGTAACAACCCTTATTAAGGTGATATTATTTCTAAGATTGAATATTATTATCAACAACAGCCCACCAGATAGGATCATTTCTACATAAACCCATCATTGTACAATGAACTAATGGATCTATTATTAAATGGATTTTTAAAGATGTTTATAGTGTCTTTTAATATCAATGCACTTTCATTCATTCAATATAAACGACTTTTAATGATATTGAAATGGATAATAAACAAACTTCCGTAACAAAATTTGAAAATGCAATTTTTTTATTAGCTCATATTATATGTGTAGTTCCTTATCCTACTCGAGCTGGACCAAGTTGATGTGTGTGCGCGTTTATGCATTTTCAAAAAGTCCCAAGACGAACATAGAATTAATATGCATGTTCATCCAGGACAGCCTCAGACAAGCAAGGAGGTGACTAGTAGAGGTTTGCTCCATATTGCATTTATGACAGGTAGGGAAAACCTTAATGCCACGATCAAATTAAATTGATCTCAAATGGCCACTGGCCAGTCTAGAGATGGCAGTCCGCTAAGCTATCACCCTCGATTTTGAGGGCACCTCCGAGATGATTTCTCTCATACTAGCTATAGGCGAGATGAATTTTTCTAGGAGCTTCTCTTTTGGAAAAATTTTATGGTAAGAGTGTAGTTGATCACAGTTAATTACTCATAAGAATACTTGATGTATGCAATAGTGATACATGATGTATGAGACAGTTGCACATTTGAACACTTTCCATTTTTCTTTTAATTCCAACCAACTTCTCATTTCGTTCAACTGCAGAGAGGTTTGCATCGAAGAACAGCTTGCTATTTATTTACATTAGAAATTTAATTTTATCTGTAAATTATTTGAATTTCATCAACAAATGTATAGGTTCAAAGCATATATTCAAAGGCACATAATGGTCATGTACCTTAGAGTGGACCCTCTTGTACCTCTGAACAAACGTATAATTTAATATTTTTAGGTAGGTAGGTAATTGAATTATTTTCGCATTGGATTAACACAAATTACTATTTCATTATTTTGGAGGGTAATTAATAAATAACATCAGAAAAAAAAGCATACGTAAGTACTTTTATTTGAAGTTATTGATAATTATTATTTTAGTAGATATAAAATGAGTACCAAATTAAAATTAAAAAAAAATAATGATGCTTTTACATTTGTAACTTGAAATTGTATTTGCTGTTGGAAAAATTACAGGATAAACTCATTGCTCAAATAAAGAAGGAACTAATTTAAGCATGCAATTAACCAATCAATAAATTCGTCAAAGCAGAACCTTCAAACTTGTTCGTTTTATAACAGTCTGTAAGATTGATTCACAGTTTCAGAGAACTGCTGATAAGCATAATTCGTCTAACAGTTAAGCTGTAAATGTACACAAAATTTTGGAAAGAATATAAAATTTTAGAGAAAATAAGAAACAGTCTGTCTAAGATTGATTCGCTACTACATCCAACAGTTGAAATGTACACAATTTCGTACCGATAAAAACTTGAATACATTTTAGAAAAGGAAAATAATTAAAATACAGAAAATTAATATACCCTAAAGGATTTTAAACTATGTAAGGATGAACTTTAGTAACCTGTGTTGCTTTCATCAGCTTCCGTTTGCGAAAGAAACTGGTTATTTCAGTAAAAAAATTTGACAAACATTACTAAATTAATGTATAAATTTTGAGATCGGCAGTCGGTATTGTAACAATGCTCAATGTTATTTCGACGGACATCTTAATACACGCACATATCTATGTAGAATTTAGCATTAACACTCCTGGTGGTATATATATATATATATATATATATATATATATATATATATATATATATATATATATATATATATATATATATATATATATATATATATATATATATATATATATATATATATATATATATATAAATATCTCGAGGAGGTATCTTGTCATCGTAACAAAAATAGGAAATATATTGGTGACGAGTTAACTCGTCGTTAGAAAAATTGATAAGATATTGATGGACAAGATATCTCGTCGAAACTACTTTGAGGGGTAAGTGTTATATAGTAGCGTATATTTTTCTCAGATTCCTATGGGAATAATGTTTTAGAGTGCAAATCCATCAATGATATAAAACTGTATCGAAAACAAACAATCAAGAATAATTTTATCATTTCCCGAAAACTGAAATTTATGTCAAATACAAAACACACGTTTTGAGAACATTATTTCTTTGTCAACTTCTAAGTTAAGACACATTTTGTTCCATTTCTCATTATGTATGTAATTTAATAGCTCGCTGGCAGCTTAAAAGTTTCGAACTCAAAGAAAACATTATTCCGTGTATTCAGTAAAAGGTTTTAATCTGTATCAATAAACTTTTATTTCTACCCACACTCGCCAAATTCACATGCAGTTGCTAACAACACTTCTGTAACCAAGGTCTGGTTTGAAAAAAAGAAATTCGAACTGAGAAAATAATTATGGGTTTGGTATACCTGCAATGCATTGGCTCCATTATTTTGCTACAGATTTGTGTCAAAACTTATACTTTACCAAGCAAAACACTACTTTTTCGCGATAACACTTTTCTCAAAAGCTTTATGCGTTCGACTAGCAAAACTAATGTGTGTGTTCGTCGTCTTGCAGGGTATTTGCAAAGAATGTGAAACTTGTAATAACTTTACTTGAAAAAACACAGACTTACGCAACCGGAAAACTGATAAATAATACTAGTTTTGTTGCAATGGTAATTTTAAATCTTTGTTTCTTTAATTACGATCGAAAAGCGGTATTTCGTAAAACTATATTTAACCTTTAGAAATATTACTCTCTTATAAAAACTTCGAAGATTCACAAATAAATCCTGTCTTGTAGAAATATGTCTACAATTATTTTCTGACTCTTATCAAATTGTAATAATCTATTTTACATCATGTTTTAAATAGGCTCAGTAGTATTTAACGTCAGTATATAATATTAGCATCGAAGCTGAATAAAATGCATTAATAAGCATCGAAATAAAAAAAATGCTACGCAAATTTTTGTGTCGGTTATTTTTATTTTAACATAAATCTTAATCAAATGCTATCCCTTAAATTTCTTTCCAAAGTTTAAATTTTTAATCTCCAAGAAAATTGTATTGGTTCCTAAAGATTTATTTTAAATAATCCAGCTTTAATTGTATGAAAACTACATTTTCATTTTCCGATATTTTACCCCGCATTTTGATTGGAAACAAGAACTTAGAATATCGATGATGGAAATTAATTCCTATCCTTGTCTTGTTTACTTACTGAATTAAATGTAAACAATAGCTCTTCACGTAAAATTATTTGCTTTTAATTCATAACGATTCATATGACGCTTTGCATACCTTATGGATCAGGAAATCTAAATACTAGAAATTAGTCGTTTGTTTATCTAAATCGTCGGTAATTTCGAAACGAACTAGCTGTAAAATAAGCAATGAACAACAATGAATAGAAACTAGCAGTTGGCTTTTACGACTTCAATTTCTAACGATGACTGCTGTCGTTTAGCTGTCTAGTGAGACCAAATTCCCATAGCCATAATGCAATATGTCCTCAGGATCAATATCTGTGTCCTATTTATATAAAGTGTTCAGCTGGATAATATTCCCATAAGAGGATAGAAATAAGTTATGAAGGACATTAATGGCTCTACAAACAGTTAAGGGAAATTATAACACAAGTGTCTTATTTGAGTACTTCTGGAAAAGGAATGGATGTGGCATGAGCGTGTAGGGTATATCCGTGTAAAAGTGATTTGGGCACTCATTTTTAGTTAAAAAAAATATCCACTCCAAATATTACATCACCGGACAGCTTGTGGTACTGTGGTCTTACATGGTAAAAAAATAATTTCGCATAAAAAAGATTGGATCATATTGCATATGATTGAGGGATTAAACCAAACGTGATCCCTTGATTTTTATTGTTGCAATAATCCTTTGCTCACATTTGTTCTGGTTCGATTTGTGTTTCTTTTTCATGTTGCACCCAAACATGTTTTTGAGTTTCTTATTTGTATTCAGTATGACTTCTTTTCTAATATTTTATTGTGCTACAAGACGCTTGATTCATGTTACATTCATTTGAACGTCTTTTTTCTTTTACTTTAATACTAATGCATTGGTGTTATTACTTTATTACTTTGAGCCTGCAGCCATTTGTATATTATTGCCCTAAACCCTTAACTATTCATTCTTGTCTCATCTCGAGTTCATATCTAGTGAACTATATAATGTAATATACTAATACAGACTTAAGAAACTCAATACTTTGTAAATGGTCCAAAATTCCCCTTTACATAAAAATTTGTTTTTCTAAATTTGGACATCCTGAAATTAATTCCTGGGGCTACGTTACAGAGGAAATAGCTGAGCTAGAATTAGAATTCCAAGTAACAAAGACACAAAATATGTTAACATGTGTGACTCCACATTAAAACTAATAAATATTTGATAGTATATAAAGTTGTTATATGAGATGATATAACTAATTTTAGTATAAATTATATCTACTTATGAGGAAACCTACATTTACAGAAACAGACATATTTAATGCAACGTTAAATAACAATTTGTCTGCTTCGATTATACATCTAGCGAACGTTAAAACATAGGACTGCTTTATTCTTTGCTATGTTCACTAGAGGAAACTATTTGCTCGACAACGGAAATAATTCTTACTATAGGAATTTTTTATTTGTGAAAATCTTTCATCTTCATATTCTGCAACGTATTGCATGAAGGCTTTTTTCCATTAGTGCTTCTAATGAAATTTTGAAGAAACTCCCTTTACTTTCTTTCAGAATTTTTCTACGTTGAACTCGGGAATACTTATCAAAATATGATGGAGCATACGGCTCTAAAAAAGAATTGCATTTTTCATCAAATTGACTCTATATTCCAACTCAAAGAAAGGAGAGCTACATGTATTGATAAAAAATTTGTTTTCTTTCCGTATACCTTTTCAACGGTGGTATTATCTGTCCAGATAGACATTTAATTAAATTTTATGTGACGGGTTCATTTGAATTATCTCTGATTTTTACATTTTTGAAAATATAAATACCTATTCTCCTGCGTTTTTTATGTTTGATATAATTTCCTTATATTAATGTAAACACATAAATATAGCTTGTAATTTAATTCATTAAATTACCTTTTTATGTGTTATGATGTAATATATAAAACATGCATTTTTATAAAATTGTTTTTGTGAAAGTTATTTTATATTATTATTTGAATAGAATATATAACGTATTTAAAAATGTATTAAACGTATTAGGTGCTAAGCCAAAGTCGATATTTTTAAGTATAATGCAATTTTAGCAGTAAAAATATAAGGATTTTTTATATTCAATTATCAAATGAAAGTACAGTTTAAAAATGAAATCAATTCTTTTATTAATTTAACTATATTGCGAAGTTTTTTTTCTACCTATCATAGAATATGCTTTGGCGTTTTAATAACCTCCTGTTCGAAAACAAGCAGTCTTTAGTATTGAATTTTTCACAAATGCAGTGGATTCTTATCTGTGTAATTTAAATGTTGTTTTCGCAACAAATGCTCTTTTCTTTTCTATATAGTCACAAAATTTTACTTGTTTAGTGCAATATGCTTTCTCGTTCTGACATGCTAAATGGAGTTTAAGACAACCCTATGGTGCTAGTTATGGTCATACTAGTCAGGATCACACTTGTTCATCGAGTGTATGATTCTAAGAACAATATACGAAATTGTTTTTAGATGTATAGGTATTCCTTTCGAATTCTAACGACAGCCCATTGTATTGCTCTAGTACGACGTTAATTGAAATGACCTTACTTTGAATTCTAACGAGATGTATTAAAATTTACAGTAACAATTTTGGAGAAAAGAGTAAATAACGTTCAGATTCTTTAAATATCAAATGCCTAACGACTGTGTAACATTGCTTTAGGCTCTTAAATGGTCTTTAGGTCTGTACATACAAATGTTACAAAAAACGGGATATATTTACTGTTACAACTGCTTACATTTGAAAGTGAGAACCACCAAGACCGATAAAATTGTGATATAAAATTAATTTAAATTCTTAAATAAGTTAATTACATTTCTGTAATGATAATGAGAGATTACTACACCGAAATTGTTTTCGAAAGAACTGTTAAACTCACCATCTATTTTTAATGATTATTTCACCTACGATTTTATTTCACTTAAATTATTTGTATTGAATATTTATATGAATAGATTTAGTAGTTAGATAAAACTAATTTACTTCATGCTCCAATAATATATAAATGTGATGGAAATCCTAAAAGTAAACTCCTAACCACTGTAAATTAAGCAGTTTTTACTTCGGAAAATGAAACACTAGCTTGTTATTTTGCCACCTTGTGAAACGTGTGCTGAAAACCCTGTCTTACACTCTGCTTACAAATTGCCGTCTATGGAACAAAGCCACTTTACAACCCGAGAAAATATTTGAAAGGATTTCTCTTCCATGTAATGTAACGGAAAAGAAACTATAGTCTGGAGCATTCTCTCCTTAACGTCTCGCAAACACCTTAAAACGCGCCCTTTAGCAATGAAAGAGGGTTATTGTGAAAACCCTTGGATACCCTCAAATCTAAACTGGGACAGTAAATTCATTTGTATGTCCGAAGCTTGATACAAATGTCCATTCCGTTCCGCTAACTCTCCTGAATCCCAATTCGTATCGTTAGTGGGTGTATTTTCCGCCAGAGAAAGATGGCGGACATTAAAAACATCAGTCTTCGTACGTGCATGAAAATAGAAATATTCTCGAAGAACTGGTTCCTTCCTCTATCTATTCTTTAAACACTCTATGACCGTCTTTGTTTTTATATTCTACCAGTGTTTTCTTTCATGGATCTATTTGAAGTATAAATTTCACTGCGAGTTAGATTTTTTGCGCAGTTCGGCTTTTTGTTATTTCTACATTCCAGGAAGGTGAGCGTCGTTCGCATTTTTTAATATTATCATTCAACGTTTCTTTCTTTTGCAGTGTGCTTTTCTTGTTTTGCTTCATATCTGTAAAAACGTAAAAATGAATACTTAAATATTTAATATACGACGAAGACGGAATTTAATACCAAAACCTTCATCCCTTTCGTGAAGATAAAAAAAAACATTCGAGCATGTAGCAAACCTTTGTGTGGATTAGGCGATGGTTAATTATCTGGCTATCTGGTTGACGAAAGTTTAAATAGGGACTACATCACGGAAATAAAATCAATTTGTAAGTTTTGGATTATTAGCAATATTTACTTTCCTTCCATTATCTTAAATAAATATTAATTTTGAAACTCAGCAAAACATCTTATGACAAAATTTATTTCCCAGTACATCTTTATTAGAATATTAAGTACCTAGACTCCTTTATTTAACATTTTAATCTTCTCGTATGATAATACGATGTTGAGGATCTATCATACTCTTTTAATATAGCTCTGCCTACTGTTGCTATATCAATGGAAGGCTTTGCTATGATTTATATACAGTTAATGATAGATTGTATGTTTTGTACGCAGAATTAACTTGTAACGGTAGGTAAACATTCATTAACTAGGAAGCTGTTTCAAGAAAAAGGAAGTGACTTTAACAAGCGAAACGGTACAGTGTCACAAGCGTTCAAATAAAATAAAAATTTATAAACTAAAGTGGGTATTAAATTTTAACAAACTGCTTAGCTTTTTATACATTCTGTGTAGACAATACTTTAGTTTGTATAATCCTATACAGTAATTCTTTCCCTTCTCCTAGGGCTTTTTTTTTACAACATTCGTGTTTAAAATCCGTTTAATTTAACTTTGAGCGTATTGGCAACAAAGTCTTCGAAATTCCAACTTTTGCACGTCTTTACAGAAACATTCAATCGAAAGAGAAAAATGGCCGACAAAATTAATTAGTCCAAATAAAAAGTAAATTTTTATTTCGCTAAGGAGAGGTATCCAACAGATTCCGTGCTTATAATTTCTATGCGTTTGCAAAGTAAACACAGGTTGTGAAAAAGTGTGGAAAATTATAATTAAATGACTACAACGTTTATTTTTCTATCTTTCACTGACAGTTTAGTACTCTGAAACATCTTGAAGAAAGAAACACCTTTTAATTCTGAATTTGTATCGAATTGTGTTTACTTAAGCAAATGATTTTTAAGATGGAATAAAACGTATTGAAATGTAAAAGAAAATTTGAATTTTCAACATGCGAGATTTTTTATGAAATAATTATTCCACTATGTTCATATTGTTCTGTACCTGTTTGTCTATAAATATATTTTTATTCGTGACATTTATTACCATCTGATGTGTGCCTGATCTTTTGTATCCTACATATATAATATTTATAACATTAAATAAAATAAATTTCTTCGATAAAATTACAAAATCACTTTAACGTAAAAAGATGAATTGCATATATATGGATATGACTTCATTTTACACTTTCGAGAAATAAGTATACATGAAAATTTTTAATTGTTTAAAGCATTTTAAAGCACAGAAATTTCAAGAGATAACAAAAGAAACTAATCTATCATGTGAATTTATGCACTCGTTGAGTCTGAGAAAAAGAAGAGAAAGTATTTACCTTATTTGAAAAATAACGGGCGAGAACCATTTCGAACAAAAACTAGTTTTTCATAATTTGTCGACGTGTCTACTTCTTAAAAGCTAGCACATATTACACTTAACTTGTTTGATTATATTTTATTTTAATCTAACACTTCATTTACAATTAAATGGCGTGATGTCTAAATGTGATTTATTTTTCAATTTATTTATAATTATTTCTTGCTGTTTGTGTTTTCAAACTGGGTTTAGAAAGGTCTAGTAATTAGTCGTAAGGCGTATTGAGTTCTTTGCCATTCTTTGAACTGAGTACTTTTAAAAGGAACTGAGTACTAGGAAATGAGTACTTTCAACACAAATGAATTGAAGTTAAATCAGAGTAAATGTGTTTAATTAATGCGAAGTACAGCAAATTAGAAAATTGTTTTAGGATATGCTAATGCTGGATAAAATATATTATTCCAAATTTTTTTTAATTAAATTTTTTTTATAAAATTGTTCAATTTCTTGTATTTACAAGCGATTTTCACTCATAAATTGATTTATTATCCGCATATAACGATAGTATTATTTATTTTCCACAAATGTGTCAGAGTTCACTTGATGTTTCCAGATGCTATTGTACTATTCATGATTACAATCCGGAATAATTTTTCAAAAATATATGTAAGGCTTAGAAATCCCTTAAAAACTGCAGCTATAAGGATGTATTGTTTTTTTAAGCTAACCGGGGGGCGTGGGAGAGAAACGTCCGCACCAATTTATATTATGATACATGACATATCGCACTCCGGCAAGAAAAGTGACCCGTCAAAAAATTAAAATTTTGATAATATGTCATTGAAAAATGTGTATGAGGTGCTCCAGCGTGTTATATTACTATTCTATAGAATATAATAGAAGTTACCACCATAAATACTTACCTAACATTTAAAAGAAGCTTATACTATTTCAATATAAGTTTCATAGTATCCTTTATGTTGATGTTTCTCACATTCTGCAATTTTGAGGTGTTACTTTTCTTGCAGGGGTGCGATATGATTGTGCAGTTCTAATTTTGCTTGTTATTCTCAAGCTACAAAGTTCTAAATCTTACTACTCTTAGGACTTCTGCTGTAGATAAACTACAGTCATATACACCTAGAGGTAGATACGAGAAAAGCATGTTGTTTAAGAAATGATAAAATATTTGGTTGTCAGTGGCGCTCTTAGTAGCACCAGCTGATAAATTAACAAACGTGAAACAACAAATGCACATTGTTAACTTCGATATTGCTCAAAAAGAACAGTTCTCACCAGTGGGTCGTATATTTATTAGTTGGACCTTCGTATAACATCAAATTGTTTTGATGTTTCGTATAACATCAAATTGTTTGATTGATAACAGAAAACTCAAAATAAGTACAAAACTGTATCATTGCGTATACCAGTACTCGTCATATTGTCTTTCCCAATTGAAAATTAAATTAGCTTATAAGCTTTTCTTGTTTTCTTTAAGAATATCATGCATACCCAACAATGTTTTGATGGAAGTGTCCAATATGATAAATGTAATAAAAATTTGCCATCGTGGTATAACTGATTTTTAATACCAGTTTTCAAATAAGTACAAGGTATTCCATTAATAATTGAGAGTAAGCTGATAGAGTGTTATTTTGTATTACAAGGATCATTTAAAAAGAATTTAATAAACTATTATTGTTAAACCATTAGTATCAAAACATATTTTTGATGAGTAAGATCAATTTTAAAGCACTGAATATCGTTAGTAAAACAAAACTTCACAAAAATAAAGTATTCAATTCTATAGAACTTTAGAGACACCATTATATTTGCCTTATCCAACTAGACAAATTTGTCTTACATATAGAATAACTTAATGTGGGATGCACACATGGGCTAACTTCAACAAGATTATTTAGGACGAAATAACATTTAGCGTAGAGAACGAAAAGATTTGGCCGTTAAGTGGTAACTAAACTAACACGATAATTTTTAACGTAACATTATAACTACAAAAATTCCGTTCATAGGTAAGTAAATGTTTTTTAAATGCCCTCTCTTTTATAATCATACAATAAATTTTTGAAGCTTACATATATAGTTAAGATAGTATAGTTAATAACATTAATAATAATATATAACAAAGTTTTTCATAAATATATTAATATTAGATTCAGAAATATTTATTTTAGATGAGAAAATTCTTCAGCATATAAAATGAAAATATGTACAGTATCTTATTTATGTTCCAACATTTTAGAATGAAAATGATCTATACATATTTTAATATTAATACGGATAGTTTTTACACATCCGACAAATTGGGTTTGCGATAAAAGATAATTTTAGGCAGCGCTGTTTTTACAATAGCTGCTTAATTTACATTATTTATTCATTGTTAAAATGTGATAGAATGTTGCATTGAAATCAAACAATTGAATTCTAAATTTTTAATAGCCTAGTTTTTAGAGATTTTGTCATATATATATATATATATCGTCGACGTCGTTATATATACACAGTCCAGTCACATTAATGTGACCACCACCTACTTTCGACGTCAACGTGAAATAACCAATCATAAAAGGCAGGTGGTAGCACATTGCAGTGGAGTGTATATAAAGGATGTCCTAGGGTATCGGAAAGCATTTCAATCGTTGGCGTAATGCAGAAACGTAGCGATTTATCCGACGTCCAAAAGGGCATGTTTATTGGCTTTCGGGCCAAGGGTGGAAGCATTTCGGAAACGTCTAATTTTGTGAACTGTTGGCGTGCCGCCGTGGTAAAAGTATACCGTGCATGGCAAAATGGCACTATCCAAAATCAGCGGCGTGGCACATGTGGTGCACCACGGGCTATAGATAACAGAGGCGAACGAAGGCTACGGAGATGCTTTCGGGCGAATAGACGTGCAACTGTTGAGCAACTGTCCGCCGAGATGAACCAAGGGAATACCAAGAGTGTATCCTCAACAACGGTTCAGCGAACGTTGCTGCGCATAGGCCTCCGCAGCAGACGCCTGATTAATGCACCTATGCTGACTGTTGTTCATCGGCGACGAAGGCTAGAATTTGCACGCCAGTACCGCAACTGGACGTCCACAGTGGCGACAGGTGGCTTTTTCCCGATGAATCACGTTTTATGCTCCATCGGACAGATGGGCGTTGGCGTATACGGCGTGAAACGTCTGAAAGCAAACACCCTGCAACAATTGCCAGAAGGATCAAGGCTGGAGGAGGGAGCATTATGGTTTGGGGAATGCTTTCCTGGCATTCACTGGGTGCACTCATCCTTGTGCAAGGCACGATGGATCAGCACAAGTACGCATCTCTCCTTGCGGACCATGTCCACCCCTACATGCGAATTATTTTCCCTCAGAATGATGGCATCTACCAGCAGGACAATGCGAGGTGTCATAGAGCTCGCAGTGTATGTGCGTGGTTCGAAGAGCACCAGGATGAGTTTACCGTAGTCCCCTGGCCAGCAAACTCACCGGATTTAAACCCAATCGAAAATCTTTGGGACCATCTCGATCTGGCTGTTCGCGCCATGTATCCTCAACCGCGTAATCTAGCGCAGCTGGCGACGGCACTGGAGTCGGCATGGTTTAACATCCAAAGGTGGTTATCTGGCCACGCTCTGCCAAAGGTGTTTATTCTGGCTTTTGACTGGTGGTCACATGAATGTGACTGGACTGTGTATAATACATATAAATAAATAAAAAGTTTAAATGAAGAGCAAAATTAGGAATTACTTTAAATTAAAATTAGACAGCAAATATCGATCTATTTTTTTATATATACCTCCAACAAAGAGGAATTTTATTGTTGGTTCTCGGGAAAGAGAATTCTTTTAATTCTGTTGTTAGAGTGTATTTGTGGTACGAATATGCTACTACTTTAATTAAAAACCCAAGAAAATGTTGATCTCTATAGGTGATATTTAACGTTTTATTACGACTCTTATGTTTATAAAAATGAAACAATTTAACCAAAATTTAGTGTTATCTGCCCTCTATACACATTTTTTGTTTGTTCTAAATATTTCGTCCTGCTTGTAAGTATCTACTTTTATAGTGTATTCTGGCTTCGAATCTTCGCTTATCTTATCTGGTTAAATACCCTTAAAAATAAATTGGTGCAAAAACATGTTAGAAACAATATTTCAATCAATAAGTGTTTTAGAATTCTTTTGAATTCCGAATTTGTTGTCAACAAGCTTTGGCACAGAATTTTTGTAATGAAATTAACATACTTAAGAAATTATTTTTGACAACACACGTAACTATTATAAAAGACTCTAAAGCATCCTTTAGTAAAATTTAAGATATTTCCTCACAAAAAGCTACTGAAGTTGGACGTGACATTAATATAGAATGCTTATTAATGTGAAAAACAGTTGAAATATGAAAATAAAAGTTTTAAATTTCCAATTACATGTACTGGTATCAAAATCTCTACTGGAATTACTTTCTTTATTAATTTTAACCGTATGTGATCTTCTAATACTTTAGTAGGGTATGTTAAGTGATGATATTAGAAAATACTCCCTTAACTGAAAGCTAAAAGCATATATTAAAATCTTTCTCAGAAAACAATGGCACTCAATTTTACCCCGAGCAACAAAATGCTAATATCGCTTCGCGATATATAAACACCACCTAAACATTTATCATTTAATGGAAGTAAAGGAAGTGGTTACAATCCTAGAGTTTCCTGCAAAATTTTTTAATTAAAAGGGCGTGCAGAAGGAAATAATTCACTGCGGAGTATCCGAACGTATGTATTACCAAGAAATTATTACAGTAAGCATTCATAAATAAGCAATAAGACGCTGCAGGGAAACAAACCGCACGCGACTGTTTGTGAACGAAGATCTTAATGATGCCTCATTCCTTCGAATGTTTGATAACAGCTGAACTTATTTCATAATTTAGAACCTTTGTGCAGAGTGAAATCGATGAATTTCGAGAAAAATTGAATTCTTCGAGCACGTTTGAACGATACTTTTCCCTCAGTTACATCTTGGGCGGATGAAATCGGCATTGTTTGAAGATGGAGTCTCTCGGCGGTTTTAATAGAATAGAACAATGCGCTTTAAAAATTTCTTTAGAGAAGAAAACAAGCTGGCTGGAGTCAGAAAAAAAAATCAGCAACGTTTTACAATTAAGTTGTTTAAAATTAATCGAACGATTCCAGAGAAATGGATCGACAAGCTTTTCTGACTGTCTTGATGTCGTCGAACAATGATTAAAATTATATGCAAAGTTGTGCACTGTGAAACAAGAAACAGAATACATATATTAATATTTATAACAATATCTATAAGATAACGCTTGTCATTAAACAACCCAAAAAACAAAATAATTTAATATGGTATGTAATGGTATGAAACACCATTCTTTAAAACGCTAATAGTGGTGCGACATGGTATGAAAGAACAGCAATAGATCCAGCAGATTATGTAGCCTGTTACTTTGGTTTCCTTTTCACACGTGCTTACCAGCACGATCACAATCGGAAACACACCACTCGCCTCTCCCAGTAATGCTTCCGTGATCCTTGGTCATAGAGGTATTCAGATTTGTCTCTGGTGGATTTGCTTAGCTAACGTTTCTGGTGTAATTCTACAACAGTAAAGAGTTCTCTATTGATATTGTGATAATTTCTTTTTTTCACGTACATACTAAGTTTCATTCCGATTGAACATTGACTTTGGGGTACTAAAATTTGTTTTGGCACGATGAACATGTAAATTTAAAATTATCGTATATAGTTAAATTTCTTCAAAAGGGGAACTAATTTCAGGCCAATAAGAGGCTATTGAAACCAGGACCTGACTTAAAGTAGGTCATGTTATTCTATAAACACATAGGTTTGGGAATTTATGTGGTCTGTAACATAACTGATAAGTTAAAAATTGATACACAAATTCATAATTTTGGCAATTTTCGATGCACAAGGCAATTAATTTCAGTACTATAGTAATTTCTGCCTGTTTATTAAAATAATTTGCGAGCTTCATAATTGTAAAAAAGTACCATATAATACAATACTTTCTTAATTCGTTCTCAAACACCCCCTCCCAACTCATAAAGTTATTCATTAGTATTCCTCAAGTATTTAGATATAGTCATATCACTAGTTAAAATAGTTTAGTTATATATATATATAGTTCAATATATCAATATAAACAACAAATTTTACTGATAGTAATATTTTCTATAACTACCTAATCTCACGCACAAATCTTATTCATTTCTAAATATTTGTAAGTGCAATAAGGAGAAATCGATTTTTAAATAAAATTAACACAATTATGTGTTTTTCTTACAACTTCGTGGAATATTTAAGTAAAGGAGGAAAGATAAAAACCACAAACACGGTACATAAATCTCTAATTAACAAAAATTTTAAATATATGTAACGTAAAATAAATATTCATTATATGTATTATTATGAATCAATCAATCCTTCTCCAAATATGTTCTTAACTCATAAGCTCACAAATGTGTAAATGTTATATCATCTACTGTAGTCATTGGTGTACATAAATCAAGTAATTAAATTGAATTAAAATGGGATGAATTAAGCAATCGAGAAATCGCTAATGGGTCTCTGTTAACTGAAAGGTTCTCAGTGCTCTGACCACCTCCATAATCAGCTAAAAGAGCGCTGACTCTCTTCCAGATGAAACTGAGTCATTTGGATTTCCATATCGAGCCTAATGTAGAGTGAAGAGGCCGGTAAGTGCGCCGAAGAATGACACCAAATATGGCTTGAAATATTCCCAACTTTAATTTCGGGAAGTGGGCTTTAAGTTCCTAAACAATTTAGAAAGTGATAAAGAGCACTATTAGTGAAACTTAGATGAAAAATGATGTCCTCAAAGCACTTGCTGGGAAGGAAATGTGTTTGGAGTTTTATGTTGTTAAGCGCAATCTACGAATTATAGGAAAGTGAAGGAGCGGCAAAAAAACAGCACACGTTTGCGTACGAGCGAGTTGCAAACTACCTCTCATGATGTTTAACGAAGTACGGCAGGAAATGATCCCGTTTTCAATTCAGGAAATGAAAAAGCTCGCACGCGTTTTTTTCTTAATCCTCTCAGGAGGGGACACTTTTACGAGAATTCTTACTGGAAAAGTGACTCTTCAAAAAATTAAACCACTGACAATTTAGAGTAAGTGGAATCAATTTGAAAATTTGTGTTGCGCATGCACCACACAGGAAATGTGTTCAAGTTTTTTTCTAAAAGACCTCCTTATGGTGTTTTTAAAGGTGCAGCATCTTGACTGTAAGTAGTGTCGAACTTTTAAATTCACCCGAGAGATGCGAAAATGCAAATTAGTTTTTACTCTTTTTTGTCTGCTTTTCTACAAATGTTCTTTGGGCAGCATCTGGTAAACAAATTTAAGCGAGAAAAGGAAAGTAGATTGAGTGATTTACGTCCACATGGCTGAAATCTGAAGTACTAAATCCGAGAGATGCAAATAATTGAAAAACGTAGGTATTCTAAATATAAGAAATGTATGCGTGATAAATAAAACATACTTGTAATCTTGAATTAAGCGCGTTGCGTCTAATGGGTATTTAAGATATAATCGAAGAATATTAACTTTATTTGTACACTAGATTTTTTAAAACTAAAAATTGTATTTTCTTTCGCTTAGACAGAAAGCGAAAATTAAAGAAAATACATTTTCTGAAGAGAAGCTAACCAGTTTGCTAAAATACAGTTTAATATGATTAGTAATGGCAGGATAAGCTATCGAAGTAACTTTGGTATTTAAGTTATTATTTAAAAAAAGTATTAACATATAAAAGTATGAAGAACAATTTTTTTAGTCAAGTATTACCTAACCTTCCAAACTAGGCTGATAAGATATATTATTTTTTTTAGGTATTTATCAATTTAAATTCCTAAGTAGAAAACATTGCAATAAAGGAATTAGGCTATAAAAAATGGTTTTTTAAACAGACATTGAACATTAAAAATTATTTTAAATAGCAAGACTATTTTATAAATGTATTGAACTCTGAATTCTATTTCGAACATGTTTTATATGATAGATGATTGAAAAAATAGTTTCTGATTTTTACAGAAATTGAAATAAAAGTTCGTGGTTCAGTAATCTAGTACAATGAAAAGGATTTTTTTAATTTCACCAACGCTTGCATAAAAAAGGCGAGCAGCAATTCATAAATTTTTAAGCAAAATGAACCGTCGAAATATTCGGTTGTGGATACTTCAATTGAATCGATATTGATTGCTTTGTAACAGGAGTTTAGGACAACTTATTATGGAAGTAGAAATTTTGAAAACTGTTTCCCTTGGATTTTCTAATGAGTCCAATTGAGAATCATTTCCATTAAATTGTGCATGCCTTTCTTTAATGAATCCAATTGAGAATAATATGCATTTAAATTTTGAAGTCGTGTTTATTTGGAATAAAAAGGAACTTCTCAACGATGTGGAAACTAAAGTTTATCTTTCGCAATTGTTCTTTCGTATGGAGGCTTTTTAGAAACGGATTTAGGACGAAGGAAGACAAAAAAGAATTCGCCGTTTTTTCAAAAGGACAAGTGCCATAAATACGGATTAAAAGAAGATTCTTTATTCGTTGTTTATTTTAGCAAATTAAAGTGGCTTAAGAAAATATTTTTTTTCGGTTCGAAAGAAAGCAGTTAAGTAAGTGTTAAAAGTACATAGTTGAAAAAAATGTGTCAAATTTTTGTCTTAAAGAAGTAATAAGTTGACTGAATTTTAGAATCATTATTTTTAAAGCAAAATTTAAAACTTTGTTCGATTTCATTAAAAAAGTAATCCTATTATTTTAAAATATGATAAAATAAATGAAATGTAGTTCTTTATTAAGATGTATTCGAAAATTGAGAGAGGATAAGATGATTCTTGAAAAAGTTAAATTAAGATGTTTTTAAGTGGTCAATGATTGCGCACATTTGAGTTCCTAAAACTCAGATAAGTATTTTAAAAGAAAATCTAAGCAATTAATTCGTTTAATCTTCAGCTTACATTTCAACGTGTGTCAAAAACCTATCTTTAGTTTGTATAACAGAGTAGTCATACTTGTTTCGAATTATTTCTCTTTTAAATGGAATTACATTACTAACATTGGTGTTTTTATGTTGAAATTGTAGCATGACACTAAAATGTCTAACTCTTAATTTAAGGTGAAGACGATACATGAAAAGTACTTTGCTAATTTATTGTAAATTCATCGTGAATCCATTCAAATTTTAACAAATACGTAATTTGCTTTGTATGTGAAGTAAAACTAATAATTTGCATTTATAAAACAAGTACCTAGTATAATATAATAGTTAAGTAATGAAAGCAATAAAAAAACTATACTATTTTTTTAAAAAACGCGCAGTAAAATCTTTATTTGCTTAGTTAGTATACATACGTTTATGAGACCATGAACAATGAAGTTTAAAATAAATTTGCGTATAAACTAGTTAACATTTCCAATGTAACTTGGATTTTACCATTTTTTTGCCATTTGTGAGGAAATTAAAAAGACAAATTATCACTCTTGAAAGTTAAAACGACAACATTTTTGAAGTAAGAAGACACCAACTATCCTTAATTAAAGTGACTCAGTTTCTAATTTGATAACAAACTCTGTAATTTTATTCTTATAAATGCTGTACGAGCTGCTTAATCTTTATTCTGCCTTCCATCATCGATAGTATAAACTGTATAATGAAATTCTGAGAAATTCAATTATCATCACTTTTATTTTGATATATGCTCTTTTGAAAGCTATAAAATGTGGATAATTATTATTTTTTTGCAGCCTTTTTTACAATCACGTAAAATATTAATTACGTTTGGTTCATGTATTAGTTAAATAAGCTTCTAGCCCAAGGGAAGAAGTCATTTCTTCAATTTCCGTGAATAATCTGATGCAATGGAATCAAAGTTGATGATACATTTCATTAGAGAATATATACTAGCAGAAACGAAAAGGCTTTTCACTTCATTAAGCCAATACTTCATATGTATTGTATTTAAATAATTTGAGGGTGTATTTAAATGAACGGGTAGGATTACAAAAAAAATTAACTACACAAAGAAAACAAGCAGGTAGGTAGTTAATTAACGTCGCACTGGAGAAACACAGCTGGTATTCATGGATCCATTTCGAAGGGTAGGGCATCGTCATTTTGAACTATGATCAGATGACGAGGTCACACCTGAGCTGGCACCCAAGCGTCCACGCCATGTCAACGTGAGGACATTTGGGGTCACAAAAGATTTAACGAGCACCATCCTCCGCGCATACGACGGCCTTTTTGGTTGGACCTAGTTTCAAGCTCGCAACCCTCTGGCTGCTAATCCGTTACTCTACCATCTGTGCCACCGCGTCACTCAAATAAGTATACGCGATCCTTCTTGTACTTAAAACCAATACCTTGCAACGGCAAAAACCTTTAAAATCCATATTACGATACAAATCGGACTCAATTCCAAAGAGCTATATGAATAAACCATATGTACTTGAATGCACATTTCGGGCATGAAACATTGGTTACAGCTTATTAAAGGTCAGAAATAAGTAGCTTTATTTCATTCCTTCATAGATTCATTTGCTTTTCATAAAGCAGCCAATATCAGACTCAGCATGAAACGTCAATATCCAGTTCCATTGCGCCCTCACGTAGATTCATTTCCCCCAAATCATTTGCAGCTGCAACCATTTGAAACGCTAATTCCATAAATGATATTGAATGCTACCTCCCTTTATATTACATGAAAGGAGATCTCTTCCACTCCTCCACAAAAACCCACCTCAATTATTTTCTCAGAATACAGAGGAGTACGTTTCGTTTGCCAAGAAGATAATTCAAGCTCCAGATTCTCGATGTTTTGTTGGATTTATCCACGTGGAGGTGCGAACGTGTTGATTTAACCTATAGTTTGTATGGACTTTATTTCAGGGTTATGCTATTTAAAGAGACTCTAGGAAAGGCTCGGAGTATTCATTCGTTATTGTAAGGTAGGTATTTAATTAACATCGCACTGGAGCAACACAACGTGTTATTGACGACGGTCTGAGATCAACATCCGAAGGGAAAAATTCGAGGTTTTGATTAGATTGGATTTTTGGGTTTTATGGCGCAAGGTTCAAATGAGGATAAGCTTTGATAAGGGCAAGATAAAACAACAAAAAATTATGCATAAATAATAGTTTTAAAGGAATTGGAGAAATATCTAGCGCAAACATTTTTATTGGAATAAAAACCATGTTGAAATATTTGTATTAAAAATTAATGTGCCAGTGATGCTTCAAACTAGGGATGCGACATCTATGTCGATGTTTTTAAAAAAACATCGATGTATTGGGGTCGATGTTTTGGTAACATCGATGTTTATACTTGTCGATGTTTTTACGTTGTCGATGTTTTATTTTTAAATGAAAAAAGTACCGTTATAAAAATTTTAAAAATAACCAAATAGCATAATTTTTATAATTAGCAAATTGAATATACTTTTAGACCAATGTGACCAAGGATGAAGGGTCTGAAAAGTAGGGATGCGACATCGATGTCGATGTTTTCTAAACATTGATGTTTTAGAAAAAAAACATCGATGTATTGGAGCCGATGTCGCATCACTAGTTGCTAAACCAGTTTTAAGAAATGGGGAAACAAGTTTAAATACAATGAATTTTAAAAATATCGATGTTTTGGGGTCGATGTATTATCAACATCCATGTTTCAAAACATTGATGTTTTGCTATCGATGTCGCATATCTACTTCAAACATGTGTACTATATAGCAACATTATGTGTAATATAAAAGGCACATTTAGAATTAAAAATATCTATAATGTACCTATAATAATATATATAATGAGGTGTAAAAAAACCAACTGAAGGTAAAAAGGGAAAGATTCGACGACAACACCACGCAACTTTAGCCCTGTTGCTCGAATGATAATTCACCGAGGATAAGGGTAGAGTGTATTTGAATTAACGGCGCGCTGGAGCATCACATCGGGCTATTGGTGACGGTTCGTGATCAACCCCTGAAGGGAATGATCCGAAGACAACCCCATGTAATTGTGAACCACGATCAGATGACGAGGTCACACCTGTGGACTGTCACTCCACCTCTTCAAACTTCCACACCACACCAACGTGAGAACATTTGAGGCCACGACAAATTTAACGTGCACCACCCCCTCTGAACAGGACGATCTTTGATTGGATTTGAACTCGAAATCCTCCGGTTGCTTTTAAGCCACTCTTCCAACCGTGCTACCGTGACCTTCCACTGCTGTAAGAGTGATTTGGCATTACTTAGCACAAGCTGTGGATCGTATCTCTGAGAAGCAATTTGAATGTTTTTTAACGGTATGTTCTGGTATTGATGTAGTAAGGGGAACATAATTTATTTAAAATAAAGCTTTAGTTTTTTTCTGATAAGCAAGTAAAATAAGGAATGCAGTAGTTTTTTATGCGAAATAATACATCAAGATAAAGTTAAATTTTAGAATTAAAAGGGTTATAGGGGAGCCACAAGATGTCGAGGTCCACAAGATGACGAGGTCACACCTGTGGACTGGCACTCCACCTCTCCAAACTTTCACACCACACCAACGTGAGAACATTTGAGGCCACGACAAATTTAACGTGCACCACCCCCTCTGAACAGGACGATCTTTGATTGGATTTGAACTCGGAATCCTCCGGTTGCTTTTAAGCCACTCTTCCAACCGTGCTACCGTGACCTTCCACTGCTGTAAGAGTGATTTGGCATTACTTAGCACAAGCTGTGGATCGTATCTCTGAGAAGCAATTTGAATGTTTTTTAACGGTATGTTCTGGTATTGATGGAGTAAGGGGAACATAATTTATTTAAAATAAAGCTTTAGTTTTTTTCTGATAAGCAAGTAAAATACGGAATGCAATAGTTTTTTATCCGAAATAATACATCAAGACAAAGTTAAATTTTAGAATTAAAAGGGTTATAGGGGGGGGCAACGTTTTGGTAAAAGATGTTTATTCCAAAACAAGGGTGCGGATGCTTAGGAGGAATTACAATGCCTCTTGAAACAAGCGAACGTTTGAATATTTAGTGGGATCAGCTATTCAGCAACCGAATAGAAATGAGTAGAACCGTAAGCATATACTGCACTCTTAAGTGCCAGAGAAACTCTTACATCAGTCTAATACTTGGTACGCCTCCCACGGTAGCTTAAGAGTGCAGAAATATAACTGGGTACGGACTGAATGCGTCAGTATCCTGTAGACATTGAAAACCATACTTCCCATTCTCCATGATTCTATTGTATTCCGATGTGTATGATTTCCGTATGCACAGTATGTTGAATGGCATCCCAGATGTGTTTCATAATGGTGAAGTCTGTTAATTTAGGTAGGAATGGTAAGACCTCGATCTCAGAAGAGTGTTCATTTAACTATAATTTAGAGTGTCTAGACTTGTGTCTCGGCGCAATGTACTGTTTTAAGAGGCCGAATCCTTCAGAAAGAACGCAGGACTTGAACTGACTTAACTCGTCAGAAAGGATGCACAGATAGCATTTACATGTCAAAGACGTTTACATGCAACATGTTAGGCTTATACAATCCCCTGTTGACATACATGATGGCATGCATGGCTTTATGGGGTTTTATCCACGCTCGGATTATTTCATCTGACCAAAACAGTTGGAAACGCTAATCGTTTTCAGTCACCAGGAGTCCAATGGCAGTTTTCCCGAGCCCAGGTGAAGCGGATAGCTGTGTGGAGCATTCATCAAGAAGACTGAAGTTGGGTGTTGACTTCTAAAGCCCATACGTTGCTGTCCTTACGCAACTTCTTAAGGGCTCAGTATTGTAAACTGATGTTATCTGAGCAGTGTTGCACGCCTATCGCGTGAAACGATTCTTTGCACCTCGTTCATCCAGTCTTTTACGATCACACTGCTGTCTTAATTTACATGTTTTTGCCAGAAATTCGTGTAGTCACGCTAAAATTTTTAAATGGTAGTACGTGAAAATCCAAACTTCTCTACCTCCGAAATGTCCCATCTCAGGAACTACAACAGTTAAACTGCTTCGAAAATCTTTTAAATTGTGATAACTTGCCATTCTCACGGCAGAAATATCTCCAAATGCTCTCAGATATGTATATCGCCTTATATTTGCACTGGCAGACGCCATCCATGGGTGGCGTTGCAATGTATTTTGCATAGGTTCGTCTACACCAGTTTCTCTTGTATTTCAGTGTATAACTGTGTATGTAAAGAAATCCCGAAACACTTTCCATTTTTACACCCGACAATCAAAATCTATCTCTAGATCAGGGGGGCATCGTGATTCAGTGGGTTTCTCACCGCTCTAGCAACCTGCGAGCTGTAGGTGTTGTAGTTTAAATCCCCCCCCCAGGTATATTTCTCTCTGTTGTCTGCAAACTCTCCTTTATCCAGTGTGTTTGTCCATTTACCTGACGTTGACGGTAAAATAGGGTCTTTACTTCATAATGCCACTCAAAATATAACCCTTTCTAGACAGATTCTAGTCAGATAAACTTTTAATTCAACATCATAAAATTTTCTTTCAATAGCCAGGGTCTTAATACTTCGATTTGACCATTGTCCATCAAGTTCTGCTACACATACTTTTATCCCTCTTCTAACTATAACTTCTATGAATGTTTTACCCCTTGGTCCGCCTTCACTATAGTAGGTGTCAGGAAGCTGTCCCCAACTGGAGTGGTTGGCGAGTAACAAGCGCGACAATCCGGAAAAGGGTTGCCAAAATCACAGAGAGAGTCTTGAAGAAAGACAAATGAGAGGAAACCGATTGGTTTTACTTCCGGATTAAGTAAATATACGCTACCGTCGTTACCTATCAGACGTGATTTATGGTTATGTTTTTCCATGTTATGTATCGTGTCCTATTTCATATAATAAATTACATTGGGACTAAAAACTGCTAGCTTGACTTATTGTGTTTTGGAAGTAACAGAAATAACCCAACCAAGAGTGAAATTACGCCTTCTGTGGCTGATTTCACAGCAGGTAGTTATTTTAATTAACGTCCCATTGGACGCAACACAACGGGCTATGGGCGACAGTCCGGGTTGCCATATAACCTACCTTTACTTGAGTAGAAGCTATTGAAAAATTTTAAGCCCTCTGATTCGTTGGTTTCTCACTGTCATCTACGACGTCACTCACTCATAGTGTGTATACATGAGAAGTAGTATCAATATTTAAGTTCAATGTCGAGTCTCGTGTGCTTACTGCTCTCGGTAAAACTCTTTTCTTTCAGTTTTTATCCCGTATTGAGCCATGGTGATTCAGTGCAAATACAAAACATGAGAACTAAGACTTGAGAACTTGTAAAATTATTTTCAGTTGTTTGCTAAGGATTCTATGTTTTGTGTCCGGGCATGGATGTTTGTAAGCGTATGGTGTAGAGGCGGATGGTGCACCTTAAATCTGTCGTGGCCGAAAGTCCTCAAGTTGGTTTGGTGTGGAAGTTTGGAGAGTGTGGTGCCAGTTAAGGTATTCCTTCGTCATCTGACCGTGGTTCAAAATTACGAGGTGTTGCTCGAGTATATTTCCCTTAAGGACTTGATCCCGGACCGTCGTCAAAAGCTCGTTGTGTTGCTCTAGTACGACGTTAATTACAAAATTAAAAAATTGTCACCGAGGATAACACAGCATAATTTTGAACCACGGTCAGATGACGAGGTCACATCTGAGCTGTCATCACACTATTCAAACTTCCACGCTACGTAAACGTGAGGACGTTTGAAGCTACGAAAGATTTAACACGCACCAGTTCGACGGTCTATGGTTGGATTCGAACTCTGAACTCTTCCTCCTTTACCATAATATGTTAGATTATGTTAATTAATCAGTATTTTAAACAATCACAAGGCATACACTTCGATTAAATGGGACGCATATTGAATTTATATCCATGTAATATGAATTAAAATAGCCGGTGTTTTTGAGGGAGATCCGTAAGGAAAAAACCAAAATTCTTAATATTCATTTCGCATAACCAATTTTTTTAGTGATAACTAAGCACATATTTTAAATCAATAATCAATAAAAAAATTGTTTTTACTTGCAATTATATTTTATATTACGATTTTAATATGTTTTTTAAGCCGATTTACACACTTATTATAAACCTTACTCCTCTGTAAATTTTCAATATTTTTGTATGAAATAAATTTCTACAATATCTTTATAGTGTATGCAAAAACCTAGGGATACTTTTTCTAAAATGTATTTACGAGTTTTCATTAAAAAAAATTTTTTACTCACTCCATACGTTACATTTCTATAAAAATTTCCATTTTTTTATGCTTATTAAATTTTATTAACTATTTATAAAAAAAAGCTCTCCCTGTGTCAGTTAAACAGTTTTTCAAGACCTAAAAATAATAAACAGTTTAACTCTAAGTACATACATCAAAAAGCGTTAGTACTTTGAACTTTGGCAAAATTGTAAAAAATTGATTTTGAGATAATCGCATTTTAAGTACAAAATACAACAGAAGTTAACGAAAACAACTTACTTTTTGCAACTACTATTTTTTAGCAATTTCTATTACATTCAAATTCTTATCAAAACAAGAGTTTTTACCTTAAACTCGTATATATTTTTTTAAAGTGACTTCGACTCTGACTTTGTGATAATTCACTCAAAAATTATACTAATCTTGTTTAATGAACTGAAATTTTTTTTTATTGGATCAGTACTATTTAAAAATAAATCACCTCTGTATAAATCACACCTTCTTTTTTCTACAGCTATTGTTTTCTGTAAAAGAGCCTTTTTTTTGTAGTGATACGCATGCGACGAAATTTAGCGTTTTTCTTTTTCACTGTGTTTTCTTCAATGGCGTCACCACTTGTTTCACACGAGGACCTGAATTTTGCCATTTAGATTTCGCTGATTGATAGAAAAACCAGGAATCTACCACCTTAAGAGTATTTAAAATGTTTGAAATAATCATCGGTAGATACACTATGATATATAATGTTGCATAAATGTGGAGGTTTTCATGGAAACCGAAGCCAATGGTTGGCATTCGATTATGGAGTTGGAAGGTCAAATAAAAGTTAAAAAGCAGCTGGTAGCAATTTCCTTCGACTCTGAATTTTGTCCATTTGTTCTTGAATATCTGATGCATCGTTTTATCCAATAAACCCAAAAAACACTTTTTGAACATTCTTTTTCGAAATTTGGGGTTTGGATCTCCTTTAAGTAATATAAAAACAATAACGGATACTACTTTTTAATATAGGTGGTACTAAACTTGCCATATTGATAAAGGACTGTCTAATGAAAAAAGCATGTTTCGTAACAGCAGTTTAAGTCACTTTCTTTCCTTTGTGTCGCTTATTATTTTTAAAAATTTTATCGACTGTAAAAGTGTGTTTTAAAATGACAGCGTCAGTTTGAGCAGTCTGGAGTCTCATTCGGCGAACCAAGTGTCTAGAACTTACCCATTCTTGAGTGAAAAAGTCTCGGTTGATCTGACTTTTTACTGAGAATTTTCATCCCCTATTATTCATAGTATTACATTATTTGATTAAAACGCGTATTGAAAATCCACTTGAGCATCTATTTAAACTGTTTAGCACTTAAAAATTTAATTACGCCCTAGTTAGCCTTATTACTTAACGTCTTCATAATATGTTTATTACTCCGAAATCTGTGGCGTAGATCATATTGCATGAAAGTATGTCTTCGCACTGTTAATTACTATGTTACGTGACTTGATTTTGCTGGGAGGCTTGCTGGAATAATTAAATTTAAACTCAGTGCGTATCTAGTTTGTATCATATTCAGCTTACAACACTTTCTAACTCTAGAACAGGATACGGTTCCGTATAACGTATTTAATCTTGTTAATAACGGAATGTGTACGGGGCTTTATTCTACAAAGACTGTCAAGAGTTGCGTGATATGGGCTTTGTATTGCTGAAACTTATTTTCAGCGAAATGAAATGAAAATAGGTCTTTCGTTTTCCCAATTAGAATAAATTTTGAAACAACCTCGGATATGACTTTTGTACTGAAAATAAATTGAAAAACGCAGGATTTGAGACTCATTTGTTAAATTGGAATGCGTAAAGTTCTGTTTGAAACTACAAACAAATTTTTTTTTTAAACTGACATGATTCAGAGCCACCTGTAGCTCGATCTAAGACCGAAATGGCACCAAACTCGGTATGGAAATTAATAATGACAAGGAAAGAAGGATTCCGTGAAAAAAAAATTAGTTCCAAAAATCGCCGATAGGGGTATTTACGTGCTGTACAAACTAATGTTCTAAACTCACAAAGAGCTGTGGATGCATTGCACTGATTAAGATAATACAGCTTCACCAGTAAAGCGCGTTTGGTAATGTGAGTCGCGTATTCACTTGAGCTGGCTCACTTCAGCTGATAATATTTTTTCTGAGCTGTCTCCATGTTTTTACAGCCCAAATTACTGGTGCTGTTGTCGCATACGAAAGCATAAATTTGCATTTTGCTTTGATACCCGTGTCTTATGCTAATTATCGGTTTAGTAAGCTACAACAGAGCCATAAATACCGATATCGTCGATTTTTAGAACTAATTTTATTTTCACGGAATCCTACTTCCCATGTTATCATTAGTCTCCATACCGAGTTTGACACCTTTTCGGTTGTTAGATCGAGCTCTGAATAGTATCAGAAAGACTCTGAAAGAATCAGAAGAATTCTGAGAGACTCTGAATAGTATCAGTCTAAAAAATATCACCTTGTACTACAATTTTTATCAATTAGAAAATGCTGATGCATCTGTTACGGATACTTCTTGCTTGAATATTCATACACTTGTACTCTTAGATACTTTTGAAATTCGAACGTCAATTGATCGTGGTATTTTTTATTAACGTCATGCAAGTGCAACACAACTCGCTATTGAAGACGGTTTTGGATCAACCCCAAAGGGATGTATCCGAGGACAAAACCACGTAATGTCGATTGAACCTGGAATTGTTTTAAGCACCCATTCCATGCACTTGGTGAAATAGTAACTTAAAGGGACAAGGGACTTACAAATATCACCAAAATTGAATGAATTCCTTTTACGCGTTTACAGCTGTATAAGTTGTTTACACGTCTTTATCAATGTTTTTGTTTTCGACTTGTAGAACAGGAGTTTTTGGTAGTCTACACAAGTGTCTCACCCTGCCCATTCATTGAAACCTAAACAAAAACCAATTGTTTTGCCTAATACAGCATATTAATCTTCTTTAAAAATTGCTTTAAGATGTAAATTTTATGTTGCATTTAGGTTTAATAATATAACTTGGCAATGTTACACCAGGAAGCTTGGTGGAAACTAGACAACTTTGTGGCAACATAAAATTCAGTCATTTTCTCGAATTCTTGCATATTTTTTTCAGATCGTGCGCTTTTCGTGTTTGTTTTTACAAGTCCATCAGATGCCAAGAGGCAATAGAACCCAGTTGTGCTGCAGCAAGTATCAAAATTATGATGATACTACGCTGTAACTTGATGTCTATGCAGTGGTTGGTTAATAAGAAAATGAGCAGTGGAAAAGCGGCTGAAAGGTATAATATCCCTTGTGAAACCACCTACTATGAAAATAAGTGTTTCTCTGTGTGTCTGTGTGTACTAATGCAGTGTCCTGACGAATCTATGGCACTTACAATAAGGAAATTTGGCATACTGGTAGTCCTAATTTTGTACGATTTTTGTGTTCACTCCGAATATTAAAATTTAAATTCTAGAAGATTTTTTAATATTAATTTATTAGTTTTTTCGTCCTTCTTTCCAGAATTTGACGTCATTGCCTCCTAGATTGAAGAAAGGACAGATTCTACGTTTTTCGTCCTTATGCCTTTGGAACCATGCCCAATTTTCAGATTTTAGCGTGTTTTGATTTACGTAATTGATTTAGTATAACTTTCTTGCTAGCTATTTCGACTTTGTCATGGGCAAAGACTATTTGAGGTTTTCTGTCTTGGCGATGGTAAGAGATAGAGTGAAGGTTTCAACAAATTTAAAATCTGCAGAAAATTTTACACTAGATCGATACCTTAAGTATGATTTTCTTTAAATAAATAATTTTTCAATTGAAACCCGTGTAACGTTTCATGTCGGATGGAGTTGGGACTCATTCTTAAAATTATTGTTTTATCTTTTTAATGTTTTCAGTAACAGTAAGATTTAATGCGTCCAGCCCGAATTTTAATCAAAAATATTTAAAAATTAATTTATTGGCATCACGACGTTGGCTGTGGTGTTGGTTTGCGGATCAAACCAAATGGGAATGTGTAGCAATCACCGGGGGTTGGCGAGTGTTAGCGAGCAGTGGTCACACTTGACTCCACGAAAAGAACTGTCACGGACAACGCCGTGCTGGCCATCCAGTGGTTAGTTGAAAATTAAGTCAAGTTTCTCTATTCGAAGAAACCAGGGCGCCAGATTGCACTGAGCAGTGGCGGATTAATCAGTAAGCGGACTAAGCGGCCGCGTAGGGCCCCGAGGTCTTAAATTGTCTTTGCATTAGAGTTCGAGAAAAGTTGTGACAGCGTTTTTACAATGTGCGTCTTTAAGTGCAGTAAAAAGAGTTCCTAATATAAGATGGTCAGCAAGAGCTGTATTAGCTATAAAACTTGGTTTCACCCATATAAATGACGCTTTAACTAAAATTTGTAATTCTGAAGAAAAAAATTACCATATTGAAGGCGACTTCACTTCTGAAGGAAATGGGCAAATAGGAAACGGCCCTAATGACTGTTATTTGGAATACTATGTTACAAAGAATAGATGCTACTAGTAAATCACTGCAATCAGTGGAATGCGAACTATATTGAAAGGATCTATCCTACTGAAGACATTAGAAAATTTTATCAATAATTTCAGTGAAGTTGAAAAAGAGGCAACTGATTTATCAGGGTTGTCATTTAAAGTGGAAGACGGACAAACTCGTAGACAACAAATGGGATTTTTTAAATTTAAAACAAAGGAGTCGGACATGAATTTACAGTAAGAGAAAATTTCATAGTCAGTTAATTCATTTTATGTCATATGTGATAACACCAAAGCAGAATTACCTCAAGGAACTCAGACGTTGTTGTGGAGCCTTTTCGAATATTTTTTATTAGGATTTATCAATAGAAAAAAGAAAGAACACGATAAAAAAGTTGAAGGATATTTACAAAAATGACATTGGCGTTCGTACCTTTGAAGACAAATTTTACCATCTTTAATATTTCTAAAAGAAAACGAAGATACCAAAAAAACCACACCAAACATCTATCGAGCCGCCAAAGAAATGTCTTGCACATTTCCGAATGTTGAAACATTATTGAAATTTTTTTAACAATTCCCTTATCTAATGCTTCAGAAGAAAGGTCATTTCCTGACTTAAAGCATGTAAAAATTTATTTAGGGAGTACTATGGGAGAAGAACGATTAATTAATATAGCTATTCTGTATATAGAGGAAGAAATCGTAAACCAAATTAACACTTCCAGAATAATTGACGAATTTGCAAGAAATAAAGTAAGACGGGAATTAATATAAAAATGTTTATTTAATAAATTTATTAATTATGTAATGGTATGAAATTTTTGATTACTTTTCTTTTTTGTTAAAAATTAATGAATTTTCTTTTGAAAAACTTTTTTTTTCTAACTTGAGTTTGAGGGCCCCGAAAATTTTACTGCTTGAGGCCCCCACTTGACCTTGCTCCACCACTGGCAGTGATCAGGAAGAAGATATCTTCGAACAAGTCCTTGTTTATGCAGACTGGAGAATGCCTCTTGAAGCTCTTGATCTGCTGATGAATCTGATTGCGCGTTTTCTTTACATGACACAACTGAATCAGAACCCGAGCAAGTTGCAGAACCTACTGAATCGCTTGTACAGGAATTAGTCGCTCCTGCTGTTCTCGCATTTTCCTGTGAAGATGGACATGATTCAACCATAGACAAACAAGATGACATGGTGGGCGCCAACATGGCCCAGTAGATTGATGGTACGGTTTTTACACAACTTAAGCTTGGAATGTTTGTTGTTTTAAAGTTCTTGGCGAACAGAGTGTAAAGCATTTTGTTGGTAAATTCACTCGACTATATGGAGACGGGGAATCCTAGGTGTCATATCTTAGTACGACTGACAGAGGGAAAAATTTTTACTTCCCAAAAGTGCCTGATGAAGATTTACTCAATGTACAAGACATCGTTTACATAATTGACGGTTGAATACATAATGAAAACCGTAGTAAATGTACCTTTTCTGACGAAAATGTCAAAATTTTCTCTGAGTTGAAAAATACATTTTACTATTTTAAAACTTTGCGATGAGTTACAATTTTACTGATGTGTTACAATTTTATTTGTGCTGCATTTATTGTTTCCTAAAATGTATTCAACAGTTATTAAACGCTTCAAACATCTGATAGGATACATTAAACTGTTACAAAAGTGAATTTTAACAAAGCTTCTTAATTTTAAAAGCGCCATTAAATACTAAAGATTCTGATATGCATTGCTTTATTCTCGATTTCATTTCTACTGCAAAAATCTCCAATAAGAGTTTATTTACAGTGTTCCCTACTAAACAGAAAATAAAAACTACCCCGAAAATTCATTTCGTATTCTTAAATGTTTCAAATCGTCTACAGACTTCCCACTCGCAGTTTCAAGATAATAAAAGATGCAGGCTCATCTAACAATAAACGAAACATTTCCTCTACTTCTTTTGGTATAAAATAAAGCTATATCGTAAAATAATAGAAACATTTTGAGAGTATTGAATTGTACTTGATCCATCCAAAAAATAAAATAGTTTAATTAAATGGTGACTGTTGCCAAAAAATGCTTTTTTTAATGTCAAAAGGAGTTTCATTACGCGGAACTCATTATTTAGACATTTAATATACTTCTCAAAAGCACGAATGAGTGTCAAAAGACACTTTCCGAGTTCTACATAATCTTTTACGTTAAGATACAGATATTCTGAGAGTTAAATGTTATTTGAATTTATTTGTTACTAAAACTCAAATATTGTCAAATATTGTTATACATTATTATACATTGTCAAATATTGTTATACATTGTTATACATTGTCAAATATTGTTATACATTGTCAAATATTGTTATACATTGTTATATACTGTCTTTTAGTATTTTCCAACTTTAATAATTAAACACGTTTTGAATAGCTAATAATTTATGGTACAAAAAGTCGAAATAAATATTCGTCCCCATCTCGTTTCTATCTGTAATCTGGTCCAACATTGTTCCAGATAGCTGGACCGTTGTGTAAGCAACTGTTTATTACAGCGTTTCATGATCCGCAACTCGAGATTCTCTCCAGCAGCCCTCCTGCAAGGCTCAGCCACTAAGCCTTTCGAAACAAGGAGACTCTTTTTTGCTTCTCTTTCCCTCTTATTAAGAGCTCCTCTCTTGTTTTAGATCTTCCTCTTGTACATAATTCACATTTGCCACTCCTCAAAATCCCGAGACACGTAATCTCGATTTCGGAAAGATTCTTTCTTCGCTTTTGTTTCGATTTGTTTCGCGGATTCGCCAGCTGCGGGACCGCAATACGACGAGTTGGAGATCTTTTTGTATTACGACGCTTAATCTGTTCTGAAAGATGTCCGTCACTTCACTTTCGACTGTCAACAAAAAAAAACCAATCATTTCAATGCCAAAATGCGCTCTGGCAGCATATTGGAAGGCCCTAAATTCTTTGATTTGAACAAGAAGTAGAACATTAAGCTTATTTGGAATTCAAGGTATTCAAGATTGCCACCGTTTATTCACAAAAGATACAACAGGGCGTTATATTGTTGTGAATTACACCATTTGTGTCAACTACAACCCTGTAAAAGGTTTCATCAACCTTTTTTATTTCGAATCAGCATATAACATTTTCAGAGAAAAGGAATAAGCTAAAAAGCTTTGTTTAATAAAGTAATCATGAGCTATGGAGTCGTTTTTATCCAACACGATAGGAAGCGATTTTCGAGTTAAGGAATTTTTAAGTAAATTTTGTGTACAAAAAATTACATTTCTCGCCACCATGATAGTACTATCATAATTTACTGTAAATGATGATCAGGGTTTCTTCAATTCGAGAACTCAAACCTATTACTTTACGTATTTATGATATATGTACCTCAGACTGTATTTAATGGGACACCTAAATTAAAAACCCATCAGTTATTAATAATTATAGGTAGGTAGTTAATTAACGTCGCGCTGGTAATTGGTAATTAATTAACTTTGCACTGCAGCAACTTAAAGGGATATTAGTGGCTGCCTGGGATCAATCCCGAAGGGAAAGATAGAAGACACAACCTCGTCATTTTGAACCACGATCGGATGACGAAGTTGACACCTCAGTCGATACTCCACTCTCCAAACTTCTGAAGCACAACAAATAAACTATAATGTAATAATAAATAACTGTTTGAAAACGCACATTCGTGTATCTGAAGAACAGTTACATGTAAAGAGCAACTACAGAGGAAACTACAAGAATTGAACACAGTTAATATGTACAGCCGAAGAAAATAAACGATCCACCCATGTTTATTCGAGTAGTTTGAGCTGTATAACAAATTCAAAGATGACATTTAACAGGGAATAAAATATTCTATAAATTCATGTTCATAAAATTTGTATAAGGAAACGTCTCATATTAAATTTAGCTCTAACATCATACTTCCAACTGCAACCCTCTATTTTGACACAAAATTTTAAAAATATATCAAAATTTGACTGTAGATGTCAAGTTTTATACAATTTGGTCCCAACTTTCCAGAATTATGAGTGTAAAAAGCTTGAAGCGCTTATAATGTGAAATCAGTTTTAAGATTCATACCTTCCGAAATAATTTTACAAAATAGCTGATATTTTGTACTAGGTTACATTTAAACAAACAAAAAATTTGCTTTATTTTAAAATATATTGTGTTTAGTAAGTAACATTAATTATTAAATTAATATTATAAAAATTTATGAATACAACCACGGTAAATTTGATGTGGAATCGTTTCGGAAGGACTTTTAATACACAAAGCAAACTTTCAGCGTAAAAAAAACAGCTCATTCTCCCCAGTAGTATTCGCGCTACACTTAAATTTTCGTCACAACGGTGATTTTAAAGGGCATCCAAAAGTTTGAAAATCATGACAAACCTGAAGAATATGTAAATTTAAAAAATTGTTTGAAAATGCAATTTATATAATCTCTCTAACAAAAGTTTCCTCTACTACCCATTTATGTGTAGTGGACGTGAAATCTAATATTCAATTATCAATCTAATAATAATGATTGGTGAAACTTGTTTCAGACATCAATCCCTTGATTAAGGTCAAGGTATAAACTAGACCATGTCCAAATAACCATGTAGAAAAAAACTGTCATTTTACAACAGCAATCTCAAAGGTCAATGTTACCTTCGGATAATACTTTTATTATAAACTGCAAATTTTAACAACTTCTTTAACAGTTAATAACTACAATTAACATTTAATGAATAAGTTTAACTATTATATTAAAAGTTAAACAGTGACGTCAACTGTAGACTTAAGCAGCTAATAATTGTTTACATTCTTTTAAAATTTATAATACATTTTAATTTTGGAAATTTAGTTTTGTGATAACATTTATTCACAATTAAATATTTTAGATAAGAGTATTCAACTGATAATTTGAGATAACATTGTTATTTAATCTGTTATAGGAATAACGGTTAAAATAATAATATTTGAACGAAAATATTAAGTTATCGATAAAATGTTATTAAGAAAGCAGTGAAATAATTTAAATTCAATTAATTTGTTTCAAATTGAAAATTTAAAAATATTTGATACAAATTAAAAGATTAAACGTTAGAAATAACTTAATAGTTAATTTAATGATTTAATAATTGTTACATTCAACCGTTTACGTCGCTTTCTAAATCAGTAACTAACTTTAATTTGGTTGTTTTTTGTACCACTTGCTGGTAAGAAAATGGCTACATTAACAACTAATATATTTGCTATAAAAAATTAGCAATAGCATTTTAAAAGGTTATCTCGAAATAACAGATAACACTATTGTTGCAAAATGAAAGCTTTGTCCATGCCTGTTTTCAATAACTGTTGACTGGTGGCTTGTCATATCCTGGTTATTTAAACTGCTATCAGAATAACAACTTATATATAAATCTTTTTGCTTAGAAACTAATATTTTTAATATTTCTTTTAGAAAAGTGTTCGTTTACAGTAAAACATCAAAACAAGGAGTTATTGATTAATTACAAATGATCTCAATTTACAAATAGCAGTTTGTGATGTGGGGATTCAACTAGTTACCACCATCCCAGCCTAAGCCATTCGGTGTATCGCCACGTAATTTTGTACCACGGTCAGATAACGAGGCAACATCTGAGATGACACCCCTTCTCCAAGCTTCCACACTAATCCAATGTGAGGACTTTTTGCAACGACAGGTTTAAAGTACACCAGCTGCCTCCTCATCATACGCTTACAAACATCCATATCCTGACCCGGATTCGAACCAGGAACCTTCCGATCTAAAGGCTAATACCTTTTCTACTATACCGGTTGGTCGGTTTGCGATGTGGAGATAATCCCTAAAATAAGGAAATGATTTAACATTGAATACCTCCAGATATACGGATAGAAAATTCTTAAAATTTCGTTTTCTAATTTGGCAATGCAAAAAATTTTGCATAATACATCGACATTTAGTGTTAAAATGAAAATTTCAAAGTTTATGCAAAATTTGGTATGACGACGGCCCCATATACAACATTTATGCATCTGAATTGTGTGTGTGAGAGTTAGAGCACGGTATTCGCTATTGTGTGTGAATGGTACTTTTGAATTTTCTTTCTACTATGAATAATGTCTGAAACGATAGTGTGTGGTTTGTTTCTGTTTCGTCAGTAATCTAAGTTTTATGATACATGTCGAAAAATTGTGTTTGGTAGGAAGGATGACAATGTATAATTATAAAACGTGGTCAACCATCTTGTTTCGTTTAGAAGTAGCTGACGATGTAGTTATCTTCGAAAACCCCCAAAACTTTAAGCAATACGTTCAGTTACTTTAGCCTGATTATTGTTAAAATGTTTTTTTTTTTTTATCAGGAATTACTACATACTTATCCCAGACAGCCTCGTTTGAAAGGAGAAATGAGATTATTCCAATAGAGAATAGGGGAAGGATATGATTAAACTATTAAAAACAGTTTTATGAGCTGACTCAGTCTTTAAAAAAAAAATTTTGTGAGTGATTACAAGGAACACAGTTAACCCTCGTTTTGTTGCCAAATATATTTTGAGTGATTTTAGGATAGGTTTGAATAGGACCTAGATTGGCTTCAGTTTTGAAATTTGGGAATAATCGGGAAAATTATTGGTTAAGCGAAACTTTCTTTCAAAACAAATCAAAATTGCTGTTGAATTAAACTGTACAGTTGCTAAATAAAATTAAACAGCATGCTGATTTTTATATTTTTTCAAAATTTTCATTTATATATCTGAACAGAAAATTTTAATTTCTAAAGTAATGCAATGACCCTTAGGTGTGTATCCGCAAAAGGTTCTTAAATTAACTTTTATTAAAAACTTTGCACCTTTAGAATCACTAAAACCCAATTTAGATGAATTACAAGAATTTAAGATGGGAAAATAATTCTTAATAATTTGAATACAGTCTAAAAGTATTTTTAATAGGTTTTTCTGTTCAAAAGAGATTTCACTATGAAGAATTTACTCATATGCTGCTTTCTGTGTGCAAACGGTAGAATTATAATGCCTGTTACCAACTTTAAAATACATCACATGATCAAGGAAAAGTTCTATTCTGCGTTTATAATAAATATGCAAAACGCAGTGTGAATATTACTATACATTTTGAATGAACTAGAAAATAATGTTTTAATACGTTTTAGCAAACATTTCTGCGCAAAATAATTTTAGTTGATATTTATATTTCAAAATTTTTTTTTTCAAGTTAAGAATCAAGAAAAATGCTATTTATTGGCTACATTTCTAATCTGTCCTTTATGTATTTCATTTAAAAGACACAGTTTAGATTAAACAGAAGATAATTCAACCTATCACAGCTTAATAAATTATTTAAGGAAAAGTGAAAAGTCAGCAGTTTTACGTAGTACGTAAGCATAAACAAATGTTTATACTTTCTCTTTAACTCACATTCCCTCATTATGTTGTAGCTTAGAACAATAATTATTATGGTAGAGAGATGGAATCATCGTAACGCATTACTAGTACTATGTACAGCTACTTACCTTTTCAAAACCGTATGACAAGCAACCCACCATTTTGTAACAGTATATATATATATATATATATATATATATATATATATATATATATATATATATATATATATATATATATATATATATATATATATATATGTATATATATATATATATATATATATATATATATATATATATATGTATATATATATATATATATATATATATACATAAACATAATTTCCTATTTAATAGATTTCACTATTTAACTGCAGTTATATCTAATTTTCAGTGATATATGAGGTATTTTCCCTAATGTAAGACTAGGATTGAATACACAATCATGTTATCAAATTTAATAATGCAATAAATAAGTGACACCCCCAACTAGTATCTCCCTTTAATGCATCGTTCCATATACAACTGCTATAGTATCCCATTAAATTTCCCAAATCGGAATGTTAATTAACACTGGTATATAGTTTCAAAGCAATCGCGTGCAAAACAGTATATACTCCATGCAAGCAACGATTAAGCGCCAAACCAACTTATTAATTTGGGAATAAAATAGAAAGTCCATTTTGAAAAAATAAAACAGAACATTATGGCTCATTTATATTTCAAAAAGAGAAGACATTTTCAATTTATTAAAAAAAATAGTTTAAAGCATTATTCATTCATATCATTCCTATGCGGCTCCATAACAATAACTCTTATTGATATAAAAGCGTAGGTAACGCAAATAAATGTATACCTAAGCTGTCATGCAGAAACTGCGTTATTACATGGAATATATCATATCATATCTACTATCTTGATATTTAAAGCATTTATAATAGATTTTTTAGTGAAAGCAACTGTTAAAAGTTTATGCTCATCATTTAGCATTAAACTGTTATGGAATTAGGATATTGTTAACATTTCAAAACAAATATTCAAATATCAAAACTGGATTACATTTAATAATTGCGTTTCGTCGTGTTTTCCAACCCTTTTCTGGGAGATACAAAATTCATACTGACAAAATGTCTTGTTCTTATCTTCTAAGTAGAGATACTCCCGTTTCTTGTCTTGGAATCAAATTGAAATTTTTAAAACTTATTTCTGAGCTTCTTATTACATGAATATAGCTTTATATGAAGTTGGATTACCTCAAAATGCAATATTTATTTTTAAAGGCTAAATACTGCATATAAATATGTATGAACAGTACATTATTAGTATTAAGCTGACATACTCTAATTCGGATTGGATGAATATTTTCCATCATAGTGGCTGCTGTTAAAATTTCTAATAATTCTGAATTATTTTAACACAGAAATAATTAGTTTGAAATTATGATTTTTTGAATGTGTCTACTTTAGATTAGATGTAAAAGGTGTCTCTCATTTGTAGAATTTCCGATGCGAGTTTCGATTCCTAGCGCCATTGTTTAGAGCTCATAATTTGAGTTACCTAATAGATAGCATTTCGAGTTTAAAATCTTGAAATATTCCGAGCTAATCCAGTCATTTTCAGAACATACGCTTGAATAAGCGCAGTTGATGAATTGATTGCTTTTAATCTAGATTGAGAGTTAAATGTAATCTCTCCATCCGCTAATTAGTCGGGAATTTAAGAGAAATGTGCTCAGATAGGAAAACAAAATTCCTACGATAGCCGAGTACACTTGAATATGATTATGGAACGTGTTGGCTGAAATCTGTCTCTTCTCACCGCCTTGGTGATTGGAGGGCATATGGACATTTTTGTTGAGTCGTAATGAAAGTGAAGTAAAACCAGAAACGGGAAATTAATCTTCGCTTGTGTTTATAAACTTCGTATATGTTTATAAAAACGAAAAATATGCTTGTCAAATCTTTTATTTCTATATCCTTTTTACGTTATTTTAAACTAAAATCACTTGCTTCTGCGTTTCGTGTCTGAAAGCATCACATCACTGCCACCTAACGCATTTCATGAAATTTACATACTGTGCATCTTTAGAGTAATTTGCAATAGAAATGTGAGGTTTGGTGCATTAACCAGCACTCAACAATAATAGCACCACAGTAAGTAGTAATTGTATCCAACTTCAACCAATGTCTTCCAGGTAAGAATTATTGGCTTCACAATCGTTTCTGTCTTAATGTGGATACAGGGAATGCCCTTTTTCCCAAAATTTCCGTTTCCTTTCAAGAACTCTTTTCTAGTAAATATCTGGTTTCAGAATTTGAAGTGTTTGCAAGAATCGTAATTCAGCGTTGAATGCATTTAATGTCTTTCATTCTCTAATACTGTTACAGTGCTCATTCTTTTTCCCATTTGCACACACCCTGGCTCTAGTTTCTCTCACAATCTGCTCATAAAAGGAGGCGATGCACAAACACTAAAATTTTAAAATTACTCTATTAACCACATTGCTCGTATCGTCTGTGTTGCGCCTTTATCAAATTTATTTAAACACTACCACAATTACCGGTGTTACGCGGTAAGAATTTATAAATTAACTTCCGGTTTTGTTAATAATTTATAATTCCTTTTCACTACTACTTTTTTAACTACCACATTCTAATAAAGATACAGAGTAGTTAAATACCCAATTTCACAAATGTAAATAGATGTCCAATTTAAGATTACTTTTTTGTACGATTTGAATTTTTACTAAGAACGAAAAGTCTGTAGAATGTGCCAATGTTATCCAGAATGCATTAAATAGTTCGTAGTGTGCGTATAAATGCCTTGTCATTAAGCAACAAAAACGCTTCCGAAAATTACATTACAATGATAACAAATATTTTAATCTGTAATTAAACAATTACTTACCTTCATTACAGTTATGGAGCGAAAAATATCAAATTCACACACACATACACACAAAATTCAGAGATAAACTTTAAAACATAGATTTACGAACGAAAAGCAATGAATGAACTTGTTTTTCAACTACAAAATGGATTCCTGGAATATAAGCTAACGGATTATAGAAATTTAAAAAAAGCAAACGATTAATAATGATTCTTTCGAACTAATTCAGTTGCGTGCGTCAAAAATAATTTTAGAAATACCATGGTTGCCATATTAACTAACAATTCTATTAAAAAAAGTTTTGTGTTACATATTTTATGTTCTCCTTACTCCCAGTCCCAAACATGCAGAACTTATTTATACTTCGTAAATAAAAAATAAGGCTAAAAATAAATAAAGAATATAATTAAATATTCCGTAAAAATAAAATTTGGTAAATAAATGTTTTTTTCAACAATACTGGTAGAACAATCCAAGTAATTGCAATGCTTAATATACATTTCATCTTCTCCAAAACAACCAAATTATAGTTGATTTAAGTATAGTTACTTAGAGGTTTTTGCATACATCCTATCTAAATATGTAAACAAAGGACGTTTAAATAATCTATTCACTAAATTAAATATGACGCGTAAAATAAAGGGCATTGTATTGAAATATATAAAGTAAAATTTATCTGATACACTTGCACAAACAAATTTAGACATAGGAAGTGAAGAGGGACAGATAGACCAACGCAACTAAGTTCAGTCACTAAATGAATGAATACAAGTACTCATAGTATGCAAAATTTTATGAAAATGTATTACACCTCTTAAAATGGGCACAAACACTGTCATAAAGACAGATGGACACCGAACGGGCAAAATACGGATTTTGTATCAGAAGACCCCACGACGAACAGTGAACTTAAAAAGGGTCGAGAATATTCAATGAACAAATTCAAACTCCATTTTCATAGAATAGATTTGTTTTTTTTAACAAAGTAGTCCTACTTTAGACTATAATGTGCCAATTCAGATCAAACGTTAAAAAAATTAATTTGCTATAATAAGCATAATATGTATCAATATACTAGTCAGGTTAAAGCAATGATAGATGGAGATTTGACTATATTCAGCTGTAATTTATTTGAAGAAGCTGCGAAAGTACCATGTTCAATAAAATAATTCAGTTGATTCATATGATAAGCATGCAGACTGGGAAAGAAACTGAGTGTCCTCCATGAAATTGCTTTTACTGACCAGTGCCCCATTGAGAAGTCTTATAATTTGAAAAGGCATTTAATTATTTTTGGATATAAATAAGAAATGAGGCGACGAAGTTTATTTGTTTTGTTCATTTCAGATTTAAAATATTTTGAAAATAAATAAAGCAAAGTGACTCACCAATCATGAAGATTGCGTAAGTGCTCCAAAATGCTGGCTTAAAATGTGTTCCCAAAATGTTTCTTTCTTATAAAAGCATACGTGCGTTTATAACAAAGCTATTGCTTATAAAAATCAAATAACTCGGGAAAATCAAACCAATGCACCTTTGGGACAGGTCAAATACTTAAGCTTCCGATTAGTACAATTCAAATACACTTTAATGTGAATTTTGAATATAACTTGTCTTTTTTCCTACATAAAATGTGTAAGAACTGAATTTTCGCTTTTCTGTGTCTTGGAGTAACGCAATTAAACCGATTGAAAACGACCTTTCGAGTAAGGTTATACTTAAACTACAGAATACTACTAAAAATTAACAAGGAATTTTGTTATATATCAGTCAGAATTAATCGGAAAGGCAACGCATAAAACAGACCATCGATACAGCTCTGTTCAGATGAGATTAAAATCGAAAGCTGAGAAATATAATTCTATAGTATAACTTACCATGAGAGCATTGTATAATTCATTAATAAAAAGTAAAATGCCTAAACGAAATTGAAATTGCGTATGAATTTCAAAAATAACGGAGAGTATTTAATCTACTTTTGTTTATAAGTTGGATCGTGAAATTGAACGGTGGACCTTTTTAGCTCACTACCTCTGCCTTTGAAAAGCGAGGCTCAGAGCTAAGCATGAAATTCTTCCGTGAGGCAATTAATTCGATGGATTTGAACCGAGAAGCCTACGATACATGTCGGAAACGAATTCATAAGTGTGTTAAAAGTGGCCACACATGACAGTGGAAACAGTTGCTTCGAACATTATTCTCAAGCGTTGGTTCCTTCAGTTTATAGAAAGTAGTAACTTTAGAGGAATTGAGAAAGGAAACAAATAAAGCCTGCTTGAACTATACGCTAATTTTTCCCATTTCCTTTTCCTTTTAGGAATTAAAATATTACTTAATATCTGAGAGAATTAACTCGATTTTTTATTTAGCATTTCCATTACATCCTCTCATCCGCTTATAGTCTTTCAGATTTGTCTCACCTACATTTATCCGTCTATGTTGTCCATCGTATATTTTCAACCCTCTGTGGAGTTGACATGGATTTATCTGTCCTGAAGTCTTCCCTGCATGACTTGTAATTCGGCCTTCTTGGTCGATATATTTCCTAGGATTCTTTAAACCAATCTATGTGGTTTTTAGTCAATATATGTGTTGTGTGGTACAAGCCACTTGAGATGTTCGGAGGGTTAAAGTGTGCACACGTATTATTTTCCATTTATGTACTTAAAAATTTTCTCTGTCAATCTCATTCAAATGACTATGACTAGAAACACCACTTTGGAGTATAAGAAACCTTTCTCCAATGGGACCGAGTGAATTGCCTTTCATTAACGACTTTAAATTCAATAAGCTTTTGTACAAATTTGATAAAGGGCGAAATCCACTGTAGCTAATGAAAATCAGGAAATAATTTCTGATTCTCCTGTCCCTGGAGTGAAGCTTACATTCTCTGAAAGCTAACGAATTGGAAAGGCTGTGGACATATTTCTTTATCTTTCACTTAAGCTTTTAGGGAATGCTTTGAGAGCCGTGTTTGCAACTCGCCAGAAAATTTAATTTTTCGGATTTATATAAATCTGATAAAATAGCCGTAAGCTATTCTCCATCTGCGGAGCTTGTTTAGGCTGTCTTTGATACAGTTAGCAACAGTTTCCAGTTGTGACTTAAAGCATTACAGGCTCTTGCAGAGAATTGGACTGGTGAGGATTTTGACGAACTAATGAGGTTACGATTTCATTTTGCTTCCACTTTAATTCATAGCTTTCTTTCGCAGGTTCAATGTTCCCTATTTAGATACGCATATCTGACTAATTTATTTTGATGTTTGGGAAATGAAATTGTATATTTGCCAATAAATTGAAAAAGAAAATATCTTCAAAATTAATTTGGACGTTAAATAGGATTTGCATAAGGAAAAAAACAGATATTCCGGAATTACTAACTTGAAAAACAAGAAAAAAAAATCAGTTTAAAAATAAAGACAGCGGTGGATGTATTTAAAGAAAATTAATCAAGATAGTAACGATTAAGCTTAACCATTATTTAGAACAATCTAGAGAATCATAAGTAGAATATCCTTGCCAATCGACGTTTATAAATGAGGCGCATTACAGAGTGAATCTAAATTTAATATTTAAATTTTAAGCAAGCATATACAAGGGGTGTTCAAATGAAAAGGTACGAAACGTCGTGATAACGTAACCGTTAACATATTTGCCTATGCCGCTATGGGAGAACGTAGTGAAACATCTAGGGATGCAATTGGAATCTCCGGCATGGATCGGAGCATACGCGGGCGCCCGCATGCGCAGGAGAGAGCTGAGGCTCTTATAAAGAGCTCAGTCCAACTGACGCGGCCGTACGTATGAGGACAGGATGGTGTTCACATTGCAAAATTCGACGATTGAGGAGCAACGAGGCGTTATCCGATTTCTGACAGCGGAAGGTGTTAAACCGGCCGTTATTCATCGCCGGATGGTGACCGTATACGGGGAAGACTGTGTGTCCGACAAGTCAGTGAGAAAATGGAGTACCTATTTACGTGAGAGTTTTGTTGATGACTGGAGACCAGGCCAGGCAAACAGTCATCACGGCCGATCTCATCGACAAGGTGGACGACCTAGTGAGAAGTGATCGGCGTGTCACATTGCGAATGTTGGCGGTCAAGGTGGATGCCAGCGTTGCAACAGTGTGGACAATTGTTCACGACAGGTTGCGTTACCGGAAGGTGTGCGTGCAGTGGGTTCCGAAGCAGATCACCGACCAGCAAAAGGAACTGCGTATGGGGCTAGCACTTCAACATCTGTTTCGGTATCATGAAGACCCCGCTTTCTTGGAGCGGATCGTCACAGGTGATGAGAGCTGTTGGCATCAATACGAGCCAGAGACAAAGCGGGACAGCATGCAGTGGAAGCATGCGTCGTCACCTCCTTCTAAAAAGTTCAAAGACGTGGTGTCAGCAGGGAAGGTGTTGCTCACCGTCTTTTTTGACGTCCAAGGTCCGCTACTTGTTGAATTCCTCGAGCTCAGAACCATTAACTCCGATGTGTACTGTGAGACACTCCGAAGCCTACGCAGGTCCATCAAGAACAAAAAACAGGGGCTGCTCACGGAGGGTGTGATTCTGCTCCATGATAACGTGCGTCCACACGTCTCCAGTGTCACACACGCGGAACTGGCCAAGTTCAAGTGGGAGCAGCTTGACCATCCGCCCTACAGCCCGGACATGTCGCCCTGCGATTTCCCCTGAAAAAAAACATCTGAAAGGGAAGCTCTTCAACTCGGACGATGAACTCATGGACGCTGTGAAGGACTGGGTCTCATCAAGGCCACAGGAATTCTGGAAACAAGGAATCCTTCGGCTCCTTAATCAATGGGATCATTGTGCTCAGGCCTATGGTGTATACTTTGAATAGTCTTCATTTATACCCACAGTGTCGTTTCGTATATATATATATATATATATATATATATATATATATATATGCAAGTTAATTAACATCAACTAGAAGTACAACAACGAGCTATTGGCATCCAGACATTATCAAATTCGAAGGGATAGATACGAGGATAACACCATGTAACTTTGAACCACGGTCAGGATCGATTGATTGATTTTTTATGGAACAAGGATCAGGTTTAGCCAAGCTGCGCGAAACTATACCACGGTCACAGGTAACGATATAACATATAATCCAAAGATAAAAACTTTAAAAACTTCTAACAAAAATCCAAAAAATGCAAAAAAGCTTACAAGATTACAAATAAACGTAATAAAATCACTGCTCTTTAGAGTAATCAAGATCGTCGAGGCATCCATCTTCGAGCAGCGACTCTTCCAAACTACCCTATATCCTGCTGTGTTGCTCTAGTGCGACGTTAGTTTAAAAAAGTACCAAATACCAAAACTGCCCTGTTGGAACGTACTGGGCAGAGTGGTGTACACAGCCAAAATAATACTGGGGAAACATTTCTCAAATATTTATAATGCTATATTAGAAGCTAATAAAAATAAAATGAATGCGATTTGTATTTTCCGGTTGAGGGTGCTTTAAATGGATTCCTGTAAGATCACTCAAAATGGGCGAACTTAATCACTAACCGTTCAACTATCGATATCGACTACATATCTTCGATGTTTCTCCTTGTCAGATGAGTACCTGCTACTACAAAGGAACTGTCAAGCGCCATAGGACCAACTGGTTATCTTTCTAGATGACGTTTCCCCAACAAAGTATCAAAAGACTAGAAAGATTTTCTGTACCCCCGAAAGCGATTTGCAGATGGTGAAATTCCAGGCCCCAAAGGGTTCAAGAAAAGTTGTTAACCGGTACACTGCTCTATCTTACGGTAGTAAAATACCGTTCACCCCATTTGAAATACAATGTGTTTAGAAGTAATGAAATTCACTTCAGTGCGTAGTATCTTACACAAAAAGAACTTCCAATCAATTCTCACTTACACGTGGTAGAAAAAACATCTACACTTACAAAAAGTTAACAGTAGGTAGGTAATTAACGTTTTAAATAAGAAATCCAATGGGCTATTGACAACGTTCCAGGATATATCTCGAAGGGAAAGATCTGAGGGTAACACCTCGACATTTAGGATCTCCGTCAGATGTTGAGGCCAACTTCTGAGCTGGCTACCTAGTCTCCAAACTTCCACACCACGCCAACGTGAGGACATTTTAGGCCATGCGAGATTGAACCTACACCAGCCCCCGTGTACACGACGGTCTTTGGTTGGACCGAGAACCTATGGTTGCTAATTCGTTACTTTTCTCAATGGGCTACACGACCATTGAAAGAAGTTAACAAAATACGATGCTACTCTAAAATAACACTGTTTCCGAGATGACTGCTAATTTCTCCCTGGTAAAAACCGATGTGTGTTTAACTAGCTTCCAGAATTTATGGCTGATTCCATCAACTGATTGCAAACACATAAGCTACTTCCTTTCTGCACCACTACACAATTTTGATTCCTGTTTCCTACGCTCAAATCTATTGAAACCATGAAAATAGTATTGAAAAGGCATCCCAGGAATTGCATAAACATATCAGTAAAAATAATAATCCATAAATTATGATGCTGAAGACTCACCTCTAGATAATAAGTCTTCTAGTCGTACAACTGACATTCATTTGATGAGATTAGATATATTCTTTATTCGTAAGTCTTCTCTTAACTCGCGAAAAATGATCGAAAAAGAAATCCAATACATTATTCATAACGGTGACAAAAACTTTAAACTAAGACCCTTTCATAAGAAAGTAAGATGGAGATGCGAATTCGTAATCACAGAAGAGGGATCAGGTCTTTTGACAAAAGTAAAACTAAGGGAAATTTATACAAAGGCGAAATGAAATATCCGTAGTTTAATGTAATAAACGTTTCTTGGAAAACGCGTCGTTAAATGAAACGAATGCGTGTCACGTGTATAAAAGCGAGAATAAACAATCTTTTCTTTTGATGCTGATTTGACTTGAAAGCCGCGTGTTTGGCATACCAAATTGAGAAAAATTCACTTTAGAAGAAAAGCATAATTTCAAATCCGTGGCTCTTTCATCCATTACTACAGGACGTAATCATCAGTTAGCTTTTTAATAGATTGACCATCCAATGATTAAGATTAGTAGAACCAAGCAAATAACATTAGACAAAAATAATATTAGGTGAAAAAATACTCTTACATCTAGAAAAGCGAGACGATTAATATGAGGACTTAAGTTATCTCTCATGATTATTTTGGGCCACGGTATCCCGGTTAGAAGAGTTACGGATTTTCAACTGGAAGGTTGCGAGTTCGAATATAACCAAAGACCATCGTCTACAAAGAGGTTAGTGCACATTAAATATGTCGTGGCCTCAAATATTCTTAAGATGGCGTGGTGTGGAAGTTTGGGAGTGAGGTATCAGCTAAAGTGTTGTTGATCTGACCGTGGTTCAAAATTACAATGCCTTGTCCTTGAATCTTTCCCTTAGGGGAATGATACCGGACCGTCGTCAATAGCACGTTGTGGTGCTCCATTGCGACTTTAATTGAATATCTTTCTCATGATATTTTGAGTATGTAACAATTTTAATTAATGTTGCACTGAGGCACCACATCGGGCTATTAGCGACGACCTGGGATTAGTCACATGATTATTTTTAATATATATATATATATATATATATATTAATATTATATATATATATATATATATATTAATATTATATATATATATATATATATATATTAATATTATATATATATATATATATATGTGACGACTTTCTACAAGTCTCACTACGAAGTTCTCATAAAATACGAGCAGGACAGAGAGCAATGAAAAATACGTCTTTATTAGACCACAGTCATGGTTCGAGTGCTACAAGAGATGGCGCAGCAAGTTACAAGCTGTGTATCAATAAATTAGTTATTCCTTGATCAGCAATACTCAGACAGATTTCATTGCCTTATATGGTATCATTTCATGGGGCATTTTACAGTAAATAGACGGGAACAGATGGATCACGCCGTGGGAAGATGAATTTAGCTTAGCTTGCAAAAATTAATTATTTCTGATGCAATAGGCTGCGAAACTGTAAAAGACACGTGAAAAAATACTCGGAGGCGCCGGCCAATGTCAAAGCAATTTTCTCACGAATCATTTTTAATGTTACATCCCCCTTCCCAAGAAGACTACATCCTATGCGTCCATAGGGTGTAGGACATCTAGGAAGAAGCTGTTAATGAAAACCTAAAATTTGAAATAAATTAGCAACCCTATAACCCAAAACTTCTATCAACCCACTTGCTATCCATCTATTGACATACAAACTAATTATACAAAACATAAAAACACTTTTAACATTATTGACTCTTTATCTCAGTCATGCTAAAGAGTATAAACGCAATAATCAATTAGAATATAGGATACATAAAAATAAAACACAATAAATGGTTATCATAATAGAATTATCAATGAGCATCAATACCACACTAGTTCACAAACATACCAAATCAAATACTGTACCAAATAATACAACCAGTTTCCAGAGAATTGTGTTCTGAAAACTAACCTAATGAAAATGAAATAATAAAAACCAATAATACTATACACAGTATATAATAATCGTATAATAAAAACCATAATAATTCCAAATACTTCTATAATACATTAACTTGTGTGACCAGTACGGACTTCAGAATATCAGGGACCCAGGGTCTTACCCTAATCTCTTCATTTAGCTACTGTCGCGAACAAGTTCAAAAACCCAACATGAATGTACAACATTTCTTGTAAATCATAAAATGAACGTTCACTGTAATTTAATTATATACAAGTTATAAGTAATTAGCGCTGCTATAAGCCAGGCTGTAGGATGCATCCAAAAAAATTTCTCAGTCCTTTTTAGTTATATTTCCTCATAACAAACAAAGAAATCACAAATTCCTTTCAATTAGCACAACTTTCTTTCAATTATTTCTACATAGAATATAACCCTTACTATTCTCTGTGTCTATTTATTTCTAATTCACATTTCACTTCCTTCAAGTATTAAGTACAAATAAACAGATCTACTCATCCTTATATTCTTCATTCACTTTTCAACTTACAAATACAAAATACAATCAATTCTCCTGCGTGATCACACCTTTATTTCTATAGCTCAATCTCAGGATACTTACGAGATAAAATACACAATATACAGTAATTTTTCAACAAAATCTCATTAATTCTCTTGGTGCATGAATCCGGATGAATATATCTTTTCTTAATTCCAATTAATTTATCAGAGTAATATTTTCTCGTGATAATAATTGTAAGTTTAAGCTGTTAATAGAAAAATATGAAACATATATGTGAAAGAGTAAAACAACTCTCCTTCTCCTTCAATATCCAATTTCATACAAAAAAAATTATAAAAAAACAAACAAGTTTAACATTCATCACAGACTTCATGCTGCCAAAGTTCCATTCTATTTCCTCCAATATAAAATTTGTTTTTAGAAAATATGTGCCGGAAAGATAGTATCAGAGATGCCAGTTCTGTGTTTTGGTCAATTTCTGCAAATACAGGTAAATTTTCCTGCATAGCGAAATGACTTTTAAAATTTTCAGTCAAGGGGGGTGTAATCCCCACTTTCTGAAATTGTTGTAGAAGCTAAACATCTCCAGCACTTCTCTCTGACACATAAACATTATCAAAAAACTTAATATTTTCATTACAATGTTTACCATATTTCTTATTATAAAAATATCTCGTTTCTATCACATCATAATTCTCACTTTCTGTAACATCATTATAACTTTATTTTTATTTTCTTAATTTCTCCTATTTTGGCACTTACCTCTATGATTTTGATTACATCTACTAGTCCACTGGCTTGCCGCATCACCTGCAACTTTTCAATACCCCCCATTTCTCTATATTTTAGAGACCTGACAAAAGATACTTGGTCACGTTACATTGCTGCCAGTGTCAATGAGTCCCAGTAAGTCTTGTCTAGTATCTGGAAAACACATCTCGGTGACAAGAAATACGTTTCCGGTACAGTGCATACTGGTGCACGAAATCACTGCACGAAATCACTTTCTGAAGTCTCGGGCAAATTGGCCCTGCAGAGCACAGTTGTAGCAAGCCGCTGTGGGTCTATCTCGTGGTGGCGTTAGCACTCCATGGGTTTGGCTAGGTAGACGAGGAACCCATGGTCATGGTCTCCAAGGTAGAAGAGGCACACCTGGTTGTCTCCTTGGTACGGGTGATGGGCACTGGTACTGTTATGGTCTCCTACTCCATGGTTGATGTAATCCAGCCTTTGGTGGGAAGGCAGGGGTCGGTCATCTCCAAGGTGAGGTTGTTCCGCTGAGGGGCTTGAACTCCAAGAACCTGGACATCGGCTCTTTCCAACGGCAACCTTTGCGTACATGTCGGTAACCTTTCCGAAGCGAGGAAGACGAAGCATTTTTTCTCCCTTGCTTTTTCTTTCACCATTCATTTAGTTCATCACGGCAGCTAGGTAAAATTTTAACTTCGTCAGCTGTTTTGGGTATGCACCCACTCTTCCATCAATCGAAAAGAGAAACAACAAACAATTCTTCTTTCGCCTTAACCGCGGCAGAAAAAGACAAGCTGCCGCCATTGTTGGTCACTTTCATCGTGCTTAATTGTTTTTAAAAACTTAAAATTAGCATCATGCAGTCGGTTTTCGCGACAGGAATTAAATCCTGTCGACTTGTGACGACTTTCTACAAGTCTCACTACGAAGTTCTCATAAAATACGAGCAGGACAGAGAGCAATGAAAAATACGTCTTTATTAGACCACAGTCATGGTTCGAGTGCTACAAGAGATGGCGCAGCAAGTTACAAGCTGTGTATCAACAAATTAGTTATTCCTTGATCAGCAATACTCAGACAGATTTCATTGCCTTATATGGTATCATTTCATGGGGCATTTTACAGTAAATAGACGGGAACAGATGGATCACGCCGTGGGAAGATGAATTTAGCTTAGCTTGCAAAAATTAATTATTTCTGATGCAATAGGCTGCGAAACTGTAAAAGACACGTGAAAAAATACTCGGAGGCGCCAGCCAATGTCAAAGCAATTTTCTCACGAATCATTTTTAATGTTACATATATATATATATTAATATTATATATATATATATATATATATATATATATATATATATATATATATATATATATATATATATATATATATATATATATATATATATATATATATATATATTATATATATATATATATATATATTAATATTATATATATATATATATATAAGTATATTTTTCAATAAAATAAAATAATTTACCTTAATATTAGATACAATAACATTAATATTTTAAATAATATATTTAATATATATTTAATATTAACGCTAGAATAAGACTGATATAGTTTAAAAATAATGGTTGCTTGGTTTTTATGGCGGAAGGGTCATATTTGGCCCATCTGGGCCAATCAATGTCAGGTAAACGGACGCACAGGAAGAAAGATTTGACTGACACAGGAGAGAGAAATTCACACAGGGTGAAATTGAACCTGACAGGAATCGAATCCGGACCGACTACAACTCGCAGGTCTAGTGTGCAGTGTCAAACTCATTGAGCCACCGATGACCCCATTAAAATAATGAATTATGTGCAAAGGCTTAACACGAAGCATATAAATTTGAATAGCTGAAAGTCAGAATCGTATATCATACGAAAATTATTTTTAAAGAAAGTATGCATTAAGGAGAAGTGGGCACGTGACATGCATTAAGGGGAAGAAGGATTTGTGTCGAAACATGATACCTTGCCTTTCCATGCTGGACGACTCTAGGACACGGTAACATTGAAATTCCAGGTGTAACAGCTCCTTTGAGTTAACTGTAGTGTGGCACATCCCTGGAACCCTAATGTGTATCCTTATCCCCTGTGTGGGCTGGCGTGGGGTCTTATCAATTACGACAGCCGGTCTCATCTAGTAGTGGTATTAGGTAATTAGACAACATAGATGAGTCCACAAGATCCTAAGGTCTATTTTGGCTTTTAAGTTACTTGCCAAAGAGTGTCTTTAATAGCACGATAACGTCCGGCCACAGACGGCTAGCTCTAACTTTTGAGCATTCTCAATTGTTTAATTGTACAAAAACGCATTCACAGCTATTTAACCCAAAATGCGTTTAGCCCAAATTTTGTAAGCAGATAATCTAGCATTAAATTTGTAAAATATATGTACTATCCTCTATGAGCCGCGGTAGCTCAGTCAGTAGAGCGTCGGGCTCGCATCAGAAGGGTTGTGGGTTCTGTCCTCGGCGGAGCCTCCAATTCTGATGATTGCGAGATCGGCGCTTCGACCTGGCTAAAGACCGTCGTGTTCACTAATGGTGACTGGGGCACGTTAAATAGGTCGTGGTCACAATGTCCCCCCATGTTCCCATACCAAATCAATGCCTCTGGGGGTACCTGATCAGGGGGTTATCGCCCTCTGATTGGGATCTAAATTACGATATGTGTGAGTGAATGGATGTATGAAAGGGACCTTCCTGTAAAACGGATGTGTCACGTATGTCGAGCAAAGTCGGACTTCCTCCCAATGGGGCTCAATAACATGGAAGGCACACCCCCCTAGCCTCTTGCCGTCTTCGACGGGCCTGGCACTCCTCTGGTCTGCCAGTGTAGGCATAAGAAACAACAACAACAACAACACTATCCTCTATTGTTCTCCATGATACTGGCTGTTTTGAAGTCTTAAATAAAATATTTGCGAGTTCTGACTGTGAAACAAAATTTGTATTTCTCTACGTGTAATCTCACAAGTTCACACACATCTTAATTTATGAACAAAAATTCCCATTATATTCTTGTTCAATGAACTATCTTAAACAGGTCTTAAAAGTACGGTAAAATGAGTTTATTTTTTAAAACCTAACTAAAAACAGTTAAGGAAATAATAAATAAATTTCCCGAAATGCGCTTGCGAAGAGGCTAGTATAAGAAAAGATTGGCGTTGAGCTTTCAATGATATTATAAAATCCTATATCAACGTGAATCAAATTTCACCTTACCTCAAAAAAGGTTATTATTCTTACAAAAGATGACTAAAATAATATTAGTGACACTTTCAGGTTTTGATCTGGAACGAAAAAAATGAAAAGGGATCTTGATTCAAAAGACAGATAATTAAATCAACTGAAAAATTCTTCCTGTTTGCGTAAGATTTACTTTTCAAATAATTCCGTGAAATGTCAGATCGAGCTTGAAAAATTAATCTAAAGTAATTTCACGTAAGCTAAGTTTAAATCTATGGTAGTTTTTTATAAATCTTGACATGAAATATCAACATATATGAGCCGAACTTTAAAATTAAGACTTTTTTCTCCAAACCTCGTTTTTCGCATGGCAAAAAATTATTGTAATTAATTTTCCCTTCGAATATGAACTCACTTTTAATCCCTATATATTCTTTCAAAATCTTGGAAAGCATGAAATAAAAGAAACCATACCATATTTTTAAATTCTGTTCTAATTAAATCCGATTTTTAATTTTTTTTAATTTCTAAAGTAAGCATAACATTGTTTACTTTTTCAAAAAATGACTGAACTTCAATTCTCTCCATCGAATAATGAATTTAAACAAAAAACGCAGGGGCTGTGTTTAAAGTTCTGATTTGTTAATCATATTATCCGATTCAATTGTTTTTGGGTAAAAGTAAATGGCTAAAACTTCCAGCTAAAACATTTGATCCGTAAGTAGGATGTGATGAATGACTTTTACAAAACAAATGTGAATTCTTTGACACATTTTATAATTTTATAATCTTTACATCATGCATAATCTTATGAAAGCTTTTAATTATAATTCTATAATAAAATATTCCTAACGCGTAAGTTATATTAACAGTTCAAATTTAAATATTCTTAGCGAATTACTTTCACTGTATTCAATACTTAACAATATCCATATGATATGTTTTCCTACACAGATACTAGATTGCTAGATTCCCATATATATAAACTAGATTGTTTCCGTACAGATGATTTCTCACTCATTTGAAGTTTAGTCTTACATAGTCTACCAATGATCATTTCACAAAACATTGCTGCAACAAACTCATTTGTTAGTTGGTTTATCTGAAACTGGAAAGGTAAGATGGAGAATTTGTATTGATTCCGAACAACATTGCTGCAGCAAACTCATTGGTTAGTTGGTTTATCTGAAACGGGAAAGGTAAGATGGAGAGTTATTATTTGTTACAAACAACATTTTGCTGCAATAAACTCATTGGTTAGTTGTGACTGGAAAGGTAAGATGGAGAATTAGTAATGATTCCCAACAACATTGTTGCTTTAAACTCATTATTTAGTTGGTTTACCTGTAACTGGAAAGGTAAGATAGCGAATAAGTATTGATTCTGAAATAGACAATTGCTTCATATAACGGGTGAAAAATGAAACTAAATAAGTTCCTTAGATTTTTTTTAAAAAACTAAATACACAGGTAACTAAAATAATTGCAAAACAAATTCTGGTGAAATTGTCAGATGCAACTACAGCCTGGCTGGATATTTTAAGCTTAAAATTCTGGTTTAGTAAATTTATTGATAACTCCTTAAAGAACTCCTTTACTAATAATTAGAACAATGCTACGTTCTCAATCGTTTAAAAATATGAGACGTAATAAAATCGAATGCTTATCCAAATCATCTAACGTCGTATTTGAAGAAACAAAATCTAGGATCACACATTAATTCAAGAAAATAATACTACAAGTAAAAACGTTTTAGCATAATTAATCTGTACAGGGATATCTCAGTAAAAAAAGCAAACTAATCCTTTGTATGGCATGCCTGATTCCATTCCATTACTTTATTAGAATCACAGTGTGAAGAATAAGTCAAAAGACGTGACTAATACACACCGAGGCAACTAAACTTTATGTAAAAGACATGAATTCGAAGCAGTGTTCTTGCGTCACGAAACAAACAGCAGAGAATGTGTGATATTTCCCACGCAGGAGACACGTACAAACTCAGCAGAGGTCACGCAATCTGTACGGATGGGAACTTAACTCAAACTTCTTCTACAGAAACTGATATTAAAGTCACAGGTTTAAAAAGCATCTGAAAAACGATGCTTATATCATAAAACGTAAGATTTTTTTACTTTATAATATTGTGATATGAATAGGATATATATTCGAAGGGAAGGAATTATTAAGATAATGTCTAGAAGTTGAAAATGCTTCTTGGTAACTTTTTATTTTCGACATAAGGGCAGAAAAATTCTGGAATAAATTTATGAAGTGGGTGTTCAATTTTTTTGTGTCGAATATTTCCTTTACAATTTACTACTTTTGGTAAATGTTGAAAATTTTGATTTCTGAATATGTGCTGAATATTGTCTGCCGTATTAAGCGTGCATGGGATTTGATCCGTCTATTTCTATTTTACCACTTTAAAAATAAAAGGCAACACAAATTTTGTTTATAGAAAGTGAAAATATCCCACATTACCAATCTACAAATAAAAAATAACTGAATGAATGGAAGTTTATTAGATTTAATATACCAATTACAACCTAAATTATAATGGGCCCAGTTCGAAGAGTAAGAATTGGCAAAACCGAAGGGTTATCAGTTCCAAACCGTCGTGATCGCGGGGACTGATGCACGTTAAATCTGAAATGGCCTCAAATATCCTCACCTCTGCTTGGAGTTTAAGTTTGAAGGAGATCAGGGTGTCAGTTCATGTGTTGCATAGTCATCTGATCGTTGCTTAAAATTTTGTGGTGTTGCCCTCAATCCTTCCCGTTGGAATTGATGGCGGACCGTCGTCAATACCCCGTTCTGTTGCTCCAGTACGACATTAGTTAACTACCCAAATTCTAATAAATGGTATAAAGGTTTTTCATTTGAAGATGCTGAATAAGCGTTCTGATAACTTTACTAAACAAACATTGAGATATTTTATTACTGGATTTTTATCTAATTAGCTATATAATGCGTAAGGTTGGAATATTTAAGGTTTTTGTTCAGATGGGTTCCGGCGTAGAAAAAGGTAGAAAACACTACCCTGCTCGTTTCTTTTAATTTGGAATGATGAAAACGGATTCTTCTTCCCCTGGAATTTTATTTCTTTTCTTTTTATCGGGCAAACTTCACATCAGGAAGCGCTTGTCGACAAAAGTTTTGCCGAGAATTAGCATATTTAGCAATCCCGCACTCTGATTTGTATACTTTTGCTGTTCCCAAAATGGCAGAAAAATAAAGCTACCGAGAATGAGGTAAATCTGAACGCGTTGTGGAGGAAACAAAGAAACTGGTAAGCCTTAATTTAGTCTGCCATTGTTTCATTTTACTGTTAACTTCCACGTTTATCATTCCGAGATTAAAGCCTAAAACTGCTAGATATCACTCTGAAAATTACAGCTTAAATAATAAATTTTGAGTTGTAGTTACATTACTGATGTATTTTTGTAAATTAGAAACATTGTGTATATTTTGATTGCACGAGAATTGAAATGTAAGGATTTACCATCACCCCCCCCATTTAAAAAATAGATAATTATATTTCCATATTAGAAAGAGAATTAATTGAAAAAAAATTACAATTTGGATCGTATTTTCTTAGGATGCATTTTCATTGGATTAGTAATGTCGTGTAACATATGATAAAACAGGTTTAACTTACCATGATGAGAAAATATCAAATAACTAGATTTTGCATTTATGCAACCTTTATCATTGGAAACATTTATATATACAGTTCAGTTATATTGCTCACTCCTTTCAACAACGTCATAAGTCAAAAATAGGCGATTTTTAGCTTTGCCTGTTTTCAGAATGACATGAAAGAGTAGTCTATTCCTTCAATAGATCGTCATATCTCACCGCTCAATATCTAGCTACTAGAGAGCAGTAGTAATATTTATCTTCAATATAATCTATTCTACTTATAAACTTTAAAATCACTCTCCTGAAAATCTCGTTTTTTGAGGTATGACGTTGTTGAAAGGAATGAGCGATATGTAAATTCGAAGTACAGCTAGTCACAAAAACAGAGCTTAAAGGTTTATAACTTAATTACAAATACAAATAATTCCTAACAACTTCCAGATTTAATGACATCCAGTTAAACATTTTGTTCAAAATGATGTTCTCGACAATTACGGAACAAATTTAAAGATAATTGGGTACATATGATTTCCCATACTTAGTATGGACAGTTATATAACTTAAAAGAAACCAAACTATTTAACACGCGACGACTAAAACAACACGACGATGTTGAAGTTTTTGATTGCCCTCCTGGCGGTAGACTTGATGAGGAATCTCCGCATAAGCCACTCTGACCATGTAATGATGGACGAGATTCTCGTCATTTCAAGGGAAAAAAACAGATCCGAGCTTTATCTCGTAAATATCCTATGATGATGTCGAGTTAACTCGACATCAGCAAAATTGGTCAGATCTTGATGGAAGCGAAAATACTTTGTGCGTTAAATACATGTTTTTGGTATTCACTCAAAAGCAAGCTCCAACAAATTTAATATTGACTAGTACCCATGCAAATCAAAACTTAATTTGCAATTCCCTCTATTAACAAAACCGAAAGAAATTTTCCAGAATACCCTTCATGTTCCCCAGAACGGTATAGAAATAACAGTTTTTGAAATCATTTGGGGATGTAATACATAAACCGCAACCAAACATTCCTATATAGCATTGCATAGTTGCAATACATCGAAGAACACAGAGACATTTACCTCTATGCTATTTTTGAAAGAAGGGAAGATGTTAACGATTGGCTAAAGATTTGGATGCAGGTGTCCCCCCTTGGAGGTCGGAGATTCAACAGAAAATGCTGATGCTAATTGAAGAGAAACTCTGCAAACCAGCGTTTGATTCAATCCATTACAAGTGGTAAAGGAAATCGGAAATTGAATATTAGAAAGGAAACTTTTATAAAAGAAATATCGTAATTTTAATTGCATGAAAAGGGAGTGGATTTAAAATGCGAGTTAAGGGTGAGTTATAAATCAAGCAGTTTTCATGGATGTATCGTTCATGCTTTCAGGATAAATTAGAAATTGATTGTTTAGTTTGAAATTCGGAAAAAATTAAATTAAAATATTTTATTCTTTACACTTTTTAATTTCGGGTACTTTAGTCTTCTCGGCGTTGTCTCGATGATGCATCTCATCATCAGCAAAATTGACGAGATATCAATGAACAAGATGGGTGGTGTCAAGAAGAAAAATGTCAAGATTTTGATTTCGTCATCATAAAAAAAGTCGACACTTTCCTGATGAAGAGATATCTCATCAATACACTTGGAGTGTTAACAGGTGATAAATGTTCCGATCAAGTTCTGGTAAGAAAATATTCAACCATGTTTACAAGAAAAAAACTATTTACAGCTACAAGATATCATAAACAAATGATAGAATTAACTAATATATATATCTGTTAAGCAACGATAAAATTGAATTTTAAGATTCTTTAAAAGCCTTTGTTACTTTAAGTTTCGTAGAATAAGTATCAAAAATTAGTAAGTAGTTAAGTTTCGATAAAATGTATTTTTGAGATTTCTTGCTGATTTCATGAACGCACCAGTTGAGTTAAATAACGTATAAATAAGAAATATTTGTTGACAAATAGCGTATTCAGTGCCAGGGAGAAATTATAAAATCATATTTTTAATAATGTACTCTACTTAAATCTTCAGTCTTTAATTCTCCTTGTGGTTGTGTCGACGAGGTATCTCGTCATTATCAAAACTGACCAGATCTTGTTGGACGAGATATCACGTCATTAGATAAAACAGACCTGATCTCGCCATTAATTTCGTAATAATCATAAAAAAGGCAATATCTTCATTATTTGGAGTTCAACCGTCATTCTTAATGACGAGTTATCTCGTCATAAGCAAAATTGTTCAGGTCTTTATGGACTAGATAGCTTATCGAATCCATTTGGAGGATTAAAGTAAAAAACAGAAATATATACTTTAAATGAAAGAAAATTTAAATAAATGTTTTCAGAAATTATCAATTGTAAAATCAATGGATGCTTGTTTGTAGTCTATGCATTCAGTATACTTCACAGCTTGTACATATCGTTTATGATTCTACGTATATTATATGGATCTGAACAATTTTAAACTATTGAACAGTAAACAATAATTGCGTTTAGGATAATCCAATCTCAAAACGAATTAATTATCAGTTTATAAGTATTAAATGAATGATTTCAGGAAATAAATAAACATGTATCTTTTTTAAAGTATTTATTTTTGCATTAAAATAATTAATAAGTGATTCACTTTTGTTTACTTCTATAACACCCAAGTGATTTTAACGAGGTATCTCGTTCAGGATTTAACCAATTTTGCTAACCTCGTCATGCAAATATTGCCAATTCTTTTTATGACGACGCTGGTCATTTTTCCAAATGACGAGATATCCACCGCAGAGAAAACTATCGGGTGGATTAATTACATTTATTTTGAAATAATTTCGTGTGGACATTTTAGTTCACGAAATACCTCATTTCACCCACCGAGAATCAATAAAGTAGAGTTCTAACAGTACGATAATATATACAATAAAAATATATACTTTAAATGAAAGAAAATTAAAATAAATGTTTTCAGAATTTATCAATTGTAAAATCAATGGAAGCTTGTTTGTAGTCTATGCATTCAGTATAGTTCACAGCTTGTACATATCGTTTATGATTCTACGTATATTATATGGATCTGAATAATTTTAAAATATTGAACAGTAAATAATAATCGCGTTTAGGATAATCCAATCTCAGAACGAATTAATTATTAGTTTATAAGTATTAAATGAATGATTTAAGGAAATAAATAAACATGTATCCTAGTTAAAGTATTTATTTTTGCATTAAAATAATTAATAAATGATTAGGAAGGATAATGAATGAAATGAGACAACTATCAGGTGGATCAATTACACTTATTTTGAAATAATTTCGTGTGGACATTTTAGTTCACTCAATACCTCATTTCGCCTAACGAGAATCAATAAAGCAGATTTCTAACAGTACGATAATTGCTGAACAATGAACTGCTTAGCGCACACAAAAAATGAAACCCCTCTACCAAACTCGGCCCTCCGGAGTTTTATCTGTACCGCAATAAATTAGATCCAGATCATAGTGGTCGAAATTTATGGTTTCGCCGATTCTCCCCGATACAAAGGCTCTCAGATGCAATCCCGAGTTTATGAAAATCCCCGTTCAAAAGGGCGGTCTGGGAATAACAGCATTTGATCCTTTGCATCCTTCCTTCCTGTCATGTGTATATTCCGAAGATAGATGTCCTCAGACGGTGCGATATTTCATTAAGAATGATCATGCGCAAATCCCTGTCGCGCTTGATTTTTGTGTCATCGTTTGGAAATGGAGCGAGGAAAGGAGTTCCTTTTCATAAGAAATTTGACACGAAAAAGGACAACATCGTCCACAAATTTTAAATCTCAATTCATTCGGCGAACGTTATGGATGAAGTCTTAGTATCTCTTCTACAGATGTTGGTTTGGCGGTGATATTTGCTATTAAATCGTATATGTGTGTAATAAATCGCGCTTATAGATCACTGGTTATGTGTAAGTGAATACGTATTGGTGTATTATGACAAGAATCCTATTTTATCTGATGTATCATCTTCAGAGATAATTTTGTCTTCTAAATCATGTTAAAATATGGACGCAGACTTTCCTTATTTAATTTCTCTTTATTTATTTGTCCTATTTTTATGGGAATTAAATAATAATTTCTTATATATAAATCTTAATTGGAAATACGACGTTGTAATATCCCACACACTGAGTAGAAGCATGGTTACGTTTACATTTATCAAACATGTTTTGAAAAATATCCTTTATTTACTGCTAATATTTCTTAGTTTTACGTACAGTATGCAGATGGATATAAATGAATTTTGCTGTGTTAAATCAAACTAATCGTTTCCTATGTGTTCGATCAACTGGCTGCCTTGCATTTAAACGATTTGCTTTTGTTATTTCAACGCACATATAATTATTTCCTGTCATTTTCTAGATGTTTTTTGGAATGGATAATCAAATATATGATAATAATTGAATTTTTGTCCTTTGTAGGGATACTAATGGAACCAACACCATGAAACGATATTATAAAGAAAATGTTTCAATAGAGATAACAAAAAATACAGTTAGATTATAAAGCCTTGATTTTGTATAGATAATTAGCTTCATCTAGTTTTTTTATTTTTATGTTTAGTTACTTAGCTGGTTAACAGAAGTACTAAGTTAAAACTAGAAGCGTTAACTTAGGTTTACAAATTAATTAGTGTTTAATAAGTATATACTAAATACTCATAAGCGTAACAGAAATCCCAAATTAAGACTGTTTTAAGAATGCTTACTATTCCATTCAAATTCAAAATTGTGAAAATAATTTAAATTGAATATTTATTAAAAAATGTTGATGATGAAACAATATAAATGAAAGATGTTATCGTTAGAAAAAATGTTGTAAGAGGTGACCACAATTTCTTCATAATTAACACAATCTCATAATTAAACTAAAACATCAGACTACTACAAGTGGATTTGAGTGAATTTAATTGAATTGAAATTTCTTCATAATTAACAAAATCTCATAATTAAACTAAGAAATCAGACTGCTACAAGTGGATTTGATTAAATTCCAAATGAAACTCAACTTATAACAACAAGTTAGTTAATTTTTTAGATTTATTCAGTCATTGCACTTTTATATAGGTTCTGTACTTTCACAATCGAATTCAAAGACACACATTAAAATCAAAGGACTAAACGGAGGACTATCTATATAAAGTAGATAAATTTTTAAAGCAATCTTAAATTGATCTTTGTCTAAATGAAATATTCATTCATTTACTTTGACTCGTCCGCGGACTGCAGACAGTTCAATAGTATTGATACTGTTTTGACATTGTATACACAAAATTCATAATTTTTTACACATTTCAGAGAGCTAAATGTAGAAAGATTAATTAACTTTTGGAAATCAATAACTTCCTACTTATAACTAAATTTTACTTAATTGAATTTAGAAAAACTGTTTTATATGTGTGTTAATGAATATCCGACGATTATTTAAGTACTTTAGAAGGAAATTTAATTTTTGGGAAACAAAATGTCACTGTAAAAACGTTTGTTCACGAAATAATTAAAAAATGTGACTGAAACATGCAGGTGTATAAATTCATTGGAATAATTATGTATTCAAGCAACGTAATTTCTCTTCTATTCCAGTTATTAGATTTGAATTAATAATACAGAATGTAAAATAATTTGTAGTGAATACAAAGATTTATTAATTAATAAACTAAAACTAACTTGGAATAAATTCTAGATAGATACTCGGTTGTGTGTGTGTGTTTTCAAGAACCGTAGAAACAAATGCATAATTTATTATTCGAGATTTCATTTTTAATCGTTACTTGGAGCTTTAAAAATTCTCGTGAATTGGAAACTTAATAAAATTAACAAATAGAATATGTAACCTTTTAAATTAAGAAACATTTTTGCTTTCTCATATTTATGTTCTGTTCATCCATTTAAAGTATCGACTTTTCCTAGAAAATAGTATTTTTCAAAATCTAATACAGATATAGGAGTCCGTTTACTTATCGAAGAATAAAATTGCACTCAAGCTCTGAAATCGTTATTAAGTGGTATTTTAAATTTATAATTATTTTCATATTGGTTTGAAGTTAAGTTCTACCCCAAAGATATAATTCACATATTAATTAATTTTGTTTGCACACATCATTCCACACGTTGTGGACGGTCATGCAGTAACTTCTCCTATATATGAGTTCCTATGGACCGTAATGTTCAATTGATTGGAAGAGATTTCAAGATATGGGCTCGAAAGTTATATAAATAACAAAATAATAAATCTCTAATGGTTACAAATACAGTTAGCAAATTCGAATATCAGCACTCACTTTTTATAGCAATGTGGTCGCCACAGTGAAAAACCAAAAATGGCGTTGAAATTTTACTTTTAGCTATAAGAAACGACTGGGCAAGAGCATTGTCAAAGAAGATGATTATGAATGACAGAAGAGGAAAGAAAGGCAACAAACAGCAGTGATAATGCATGTAATTGGCAAAACTCACACGCATCCATCATAAATCACCAATTGGCAGCTACCATTTTTGGTATGTCATCGTAACTAATTATTAATAGCATTTATGGCTGGATGGTTAGTCTTGGATGGTACGGTGTGTTGGTCTGGAGTAGAATAAAATGAGTTTCCGTTAAAAGGCACTGTGAACGTTTTCTAGAACACCAATTTCGCCATTTTATATTTTCGTGGCCATCACTGTCTCCTGACCCAACACCAATGTATTTTTGACTATGAAGGACATTTGAAAATCATTACTGTACAGGAAGAATCCTAGAATTGTGTCAGACTGGAAAGAAATCCCTACACGAGAGTTTATGCATATTCCTTGTTCAATGTTACATGCGTCAGTGTTGTCCACAATTTCTCTTGTGCAATGTGTCATCAAATGTAACGACGGCCACTTGGAGCATTGGTTTCTTTGTTGGCCTGTCGTTCCTCTTTTGTCATTCACACTCATCTTTGACAGTGCTCATGCGCAGCCCTTTTTAGAACTAAAGGTAAATTTATCAAAAGGAATCAATATAAAGGAATCAGTGTTGTCCACAATTTCTCTTGTGCAATGTGTCATCTAATGTAACGACGGCCACTTGGAGCATTGGTTTCTTTGTTGGCCTGTCGTTCCTCTTTTGTCATTCACACTCATCTTTGACAGTGCTCATGCGCAGCCCTTTTTAGAACTAAAGGTAAATTTATCAAAAGGAATCAATATAAAGGAATCAGTGTTGTCCACAATTTCTCTTGTGCAATGTGTCATCACATGTAACGACGGCCACTTGGAGCATTGGTTTCTTTGTTGGCCTGTCGTTCCTCTTTTGTCATTCACACTCATCTTTGACAGTGCTCATGCGCAGCCCTTTTTAGAACTAAAGGTAAATTTATCAAAAGGAATCATTATAAAGGAATCAGTGTTGTCCACAATTTCTCTTGTGCAATGTGTCATCAAATGTAACGACGGCCACTTGGAGCATTGGTTTCTTTGTTGGCCTGTCGTTCCTCTTTTGTCATTCACACTCATATTTGACAGTGCTCATGCGCAGCCCTTTTTAGAACTAAAGGTAAATTTATCAAAAGGAATCAATATAAAGGAATCAGTGTTGTCCACAATTTCTCTTGTGCAATGTGTCATCAAATGTAACGACGGCCACTTGGAGCATTGGTTTCTTTGTTGGCCTGTCGTTCCTCTTTTGTCATTCACACTCATCTTTGACAGTGCTCATGCGCAGCCCTTTTTAGAACTAAAGGTAAATTTTAAACACCATTTTTGGTTCTTTACTGTGCTGATCACATTGCTATAAAAAAACGTTTGTGTTGCTTTTTGAAATTTGCTAACTATTCGTAACCGTAATAGTTGTTTGATTCTTTTAATTTACATAACTCTACGCACATATCTACAAGTCTCAAGTTTCATTGCGATTTGTTGAGAATCGCACTGATCTTTGCCACACTCTATTTCGAACCATTATTCACCTGTCGATCGAGTTCCAGAGCACAGACTTATTAATTTAGCATCATTACATTCCTATCTGATACGTTTTCTGATCATTAACCTTTCCAACATTCTACTCGTAGTTTCACAAGTACTTTTCTCACTGTTTTCTCACAAACTTCCCTGAAGCTTGGACGATGTAGTTCCATGTCGGTCATTCATTTGTAATTCATGCACATAATGTCTTCATGTCAGATCTTAAATTTAAGCCAGAGAACTCATGACTGCTTCGTTTAAGTTGAACATTAGGGTGGAGCGAAAAACATGAATTTCGGAAATTGATAACGCCTATGGTGGGAATAGTTGGGGACTATTATGCTTGTTAATAGTACAAAATATGAGCCAAATCAATTAATATCTTCAGGTGCCAAAATCACTTTGAAATTTCGAAAATTTGCCAATTTTTTCAGAAAAACAATATTAAAGCATTTAAAAAATTTAATGCATCTTATTTAAAGCCATGGGTGGGTGAAATGAACTTCCCTGCTTGTAAAAAAAAAGTGTTACACCTAACATTATCCCGGAAATTTAAAAATTTCACCTTTTTTAAGAGCGCTATTTCACGCACGTCTCCACTCCTCTCAATAGACTCATCATTGCGTTCCTCGCTACTAGGGTGCACGGACGCTTCCCTTTCTTCGCTTGTTTATAAGGGGTAAATAACTCGTATTTCACCACATGGAGTGGAGGTGTCTGGGTTTCTTTAAATACCCGCCCACTTTTTTTTGTAAATATCTAGTAGGTGTATGCTGATGCAAATGCCCTGCCGATCTAGTCTATCGAGGAAAACTAAGTTCTTTGTTCAAATTGATTCGCTTTCGTTTCTTGGTGCGTATTTTACTGTTTATTTTTACTTATTTTAGATATTTTTTATACAGAATTTTAATTTTTAAGTTCAGTTTTGTTTGGATTTTGTTTGTTAAGGATACACGGTTCTGTGAATTGGTCGAAATGGCTAGGACAAGATCAGTAGATGTATGTCCCGTGTTTGGAATGGCTGAAATAATGAAGCCTGACATGCTTCCAACATTTGCAGATGTTATGCAGTGTTATCTTTACATACAGAAAGATTATAAGAGATGCTAGTATGTGGCTGATGTATGTTCAATTTTAATTAAAGTGTTTTAAGAATTATGGGGAAAAAGTTCGATTCGAACTGTAACAAACCAACAAATAATATATATGCTGAAAAAATACCCATAAAACATATAGAAATATTAAGAAACTATTAAAAAATACTGGCAAACTATATTTCTCAGAAAGGTTCTGTCCTTCAGGGAATCAGCAGAAAAATATCTATTTGATATTAGCATATGTAAATGTAAGAACTTTCTCAGTTGTACTTTCAAAATGAAAGTACCTATTGTTGAAAGAGCTTATTTAACAGATCAAAGGACATTTGGAAAAATGGTCATTGGAAATGTTGACATTAAAACCAGCAGAATGGTTGAAGAAAAGATTGCAGTGCAAATAAAAAGAAGCATAGAGCCAAAACGTTCATCTCAAAGATTGTAAAGGAAAACAATCCAAAATAATCTCGCCCTCTATTACGGGAGCTACTTTGAGTTTTAATTTGCTTAAGAATTCTACTGACACTATAAACACAATCATTGATAATAATTCTTCTTCAACTTCACAACCGAGAACTTAACTTCCAGATGTAGCTCAGGATTGTGACAAAACTGGTGTTTCCGATAGATCGACAGCAATTCTAATAAACGCTGCTTTGAAGGATAAAAATTTCCAAGGATGATTCTTCAAACATAGTTGATCGTAGTAAAATTAGAAGAGAAAGGACAAAGACCCATAGCTACCTGAAAAGGAAAAATGAGGAAACTACCTCTATCAGAATGTGGAATATACTTTGATGAGCGAAAGGATTAAACTTCAGTAATGATTAAAGAAAGAGAAAGGATTTCTAGAAGGAAGGTAACAGAAGAACATATCGTTCTAATACTAGAACCAGCATCAAAATATATGGGACATGTCACTCCTATGACTGGCTCTTCTCAAAATATTAAAACAAGTATTTTAACTTTTTTGGAGAAAAATATCGATTTTTCTAAGATGCAAGTGGTTGGTTGTGATGGTACAGTGGTAAATACATGTTTAAAAAATGGAGTCATTCGACATATCGAGCTCTTTTTAGGACGTCCTGTGCATTGGTTTATTTGTTTATTACATACAAATGAGCTACCCAGCTACCTTTACGACATTTGTTGCAACATTTAGAAGGGAAAACCACTGAACCAAAAGGATACAGCGGAAAAATTGGAAAAATGTTAGAATCTTGTGAAAAATTTTGCTTTTAACAAATTTTGAAAAGATAGAAGTAACTTTGCCAGTTATTGTCCTAGAGGATCTTAGCACTGATCAACTATAACTTTACGAAATGCGCATAGGGATATCAAATAAATATATTCCATTAAGCTTGTCACAAAAAGATCCAGGAAATTTGAGTCATTCCAGATGGTTGTCGACGACAGATAGAATTTTAAGGTTATATGTTTCACCTGAATATCCAACCCATAACTTGAAAATATTAACAGCGTATGTTGTGAAGGTACACTCATATGTGTGGTTTACAATTAAAAGTCAGTCATCATGTCGGTACGGGAGTTTTCATTTTTACAATATTTTAAATAAATCGAGATTTTTGCCTGAGGATTTAAATATTGTAGTAGATATAACTTTGAAAATAAATGCTTATTATGCCCATCCAGAAAATATTATTTTGGCAATGTTAGCTGATGATCAAAAACACGTCAGTGAATTGAGCCTTAGAAGAATTTAAAATTAAGACAAAAAAAATAAAGTTGAAAAGAGAATATTCGAGAGTTTAAAATTCCCAAGTTAAACTTCGAAGCAGACGATTACATAAATCTAATTGAATGGCAATCAGATTTCATTCAGTATGTTTACCAATTAACAGAAAAACTAACAGAAAATACAGGTTAACAGAAAATCATTTGAATGGTTACTTTCAAAGACTTGCTACTAATCAGATGAAAGGACCGCCGTAGCTCAGTTGGTAGAGATAGCTCAACTGGAGGGTTGCGAGTACAAAACTGGATCCAATAAAAGACGCGGTACATAGGGGAACTGTTGTAGGCTCAAAATGGCTGTCTGGCGTCAAGCAGTTGTTTATTTACTGTGACCTTGTAATCGACGCAAATCCGAATATTCGATATTAACTGTTGCATTTCGGTTATTTTTATCATCAGTTTTTCCTCGTCGTCAATTTTATTGCGTACTGGGTTGTGTTCTGGACAGGATAGGAAGTTATTTAATTAACCTCGCTATATACAACACAACGGGCTATTAACGACGGTCCGAGATCAACTTCCGAAGAGAAAGATTCAAGGACAACACCACGTACTTCTGAACCACGGTCAGATGACGAGGCAACATCTGACCCATACTATATCATCACCATCCTTCCTCAGCATGCCAAATTCTGCACAGGAAGGAAGCAGCTTTGAAGTGACACGTTTTACTATGGACGATCTGGTTGTCGATATGTACAAACAACACTTTACAGCGCATGCGCAGGCTCCTTCTTCTTCTCGAATACGTTGCCAGATTCTAATTACATATATAACCTTGCTACTAGGGGAAAAGTGCGGTATTCATAACATACAGATCATCACTAATATCCATGTGCTTACATACCGAACTAAAGACCTACTGGATGGCAGACAAACGTTATAACCAGTAAGCAAAAACATAGTTTGTTTTGTTATGCATTTCAGTTAAAACAACGTGTGTGTTATTCTATATAGTGAAGGGTCTTTCATAAAATAAACTTTTGCAGAAGAAAGTAATTTGTAAACAGCAATGTGTTTGGACGAATTAAAAAAAATACTTTCTCGCGCTATTAGATATGTGAGCACCACTACCCACTTTTGGTAGCACTAAATACAGCTCATATATTGTCCACCATTAAACATAGGGCCCACAAAACAAGAGTATTTAAATTAATGAGTCTAGAAATGGTACCTTCTCACGAGATTTTATGTTTGCACGCGATTTCCCATCGGTTGTTTGGGAAGAAGCTGTAGACAAACACTAACAAACTAAGAAAAATCTCTAAACACGGTAAAAAGCTAACAATTTGAATTTACCTCTAAAGCAAATATTTGCTTAGTGTCTTTTTTTTAGAATTTCTAACCACTATGTCAAATTTAATAGAAAGTTCTCAAATTTTAAGCGTTTTTACTTTCAAAAGAATTTTACTTACAACAAAACTGAATTATGAAACATAAATAATCGCGTTTGTATTAAAAGTTGATAGACTTATAATTTGATATAGTTACCCTTTTTTGAATAAAATTATGCAATAAATGTTTTATTAAGTCTGACGCTTTTAGGCATCATTGTGTTATATTCTGAAAAACATGTTTAAGGCGTGTGTTTCGAAGCTTTTTTAACATATCCTGTGTCTAACATGATTTGTAAAATTTTCAAAGTACACCTTTTCTTATGCACCTTAACTACTCGACCAACCGGTCGAGTGGTTAAGGTGTTGGCCTCTGGATCGGAAGGTTCCTGATTCGAATCCGGGGTCAGTGCATGGATGCAAATTGTGCTGTTCTTTGTTAGGGGCAATGATGGTCCTCCCACTGGGTGCTCCTTCACAAGTGGCCATCACTTCCGGCTTTGTAGAGACCAATGATGTTCAAATGTACCCACCATTGGAAAAAAACTCTTATACACTCGGTTGTACCAGACTTCCAGAAGTAAACTAGTTTTTAAAAAATGCAACTGTTTTAATAGTATATAATACTAATGGAATAGATATTTTCCAAAATAATGTGTCTATCGTAAATCATACGGATGACGATCCCAGATTTAAGTGGATGAATTTTTGAATACAAAGAGCTGGCTGTTCTGGACCTCTAAAACTGCTGTTTCAATAAAACATGCCTTCTTTACAATTAGCAAGTCAAATCTACACAGGTCTTAAAGAATAAAAATGGAATGTATTGTTTTGGTGAAGCACCAAAAGATAACAGTTTCATAACAAAATCTACAGTTGCTATGGATAACCCTTCAGGACGTTTGAAAGCGTCTCAAATGCACCGAAAAAAATGATACCACTCCAAGTCACATGTTTGCGTTGGCTTGTGTAACGTTCTTAATCATACAAATACATAACAAGGAAGGCTTACCCAAAGGATAGCAAAAGAAAGGGATTGGCAAGAAAAAAAATGAGAAAAGTAAGGTTTAAATTAAATAATGTCAAACAAGTCTCCTAGATCTCTACCACATAAGGCAATGAAATCGCCAGATAAATGCATGCGACCGGACGTGTTTAGTTTAAAGCAATAAAAGTCAGTCAAGGCATTTTTTCCCCCAATGAACGTTTTTTCAGATTGAACCCAAGAGAAGCAGCCACAGCCGACCTTCGAGTTTCGGTCGTTTCTGCTTTCAGAAACGACCCGACATTTCGGTTTTGATCGTTTCCGAAAACAGTAACGACCCATATCGGGTTTTGATCGGGTTTTTTGTGTGTGCTATCGGTGACTGGGACTCACATCGGCACTTGGTAAAGCGTTTGATGACCACAAGACGAGAAGGGTTTTGCCTCTATGGATTGGGGCAATGATTCGCCACATCTAAGTTCCTTATCCTTGGGTAAACCATTGCACGAGCACGATACGGACTGTACAGAGCGCACAGGTGCAAGGATTTCGCTCGCATAGTAACCTCATGCATATGTTGATTGATTATGAAGAGAGACACCGGGGGACTTCCATCAAACGTTATGAAACCGGATGCCTCCTTATGAATATCATTCGAGACGGTCGTTAGTAACGGTACGGAATTATGTGACACCGTATCGCACTGTATTAACGCGAGTGGAATTTCCTCCCTTCTCTCGCGTTTCGTGGTGGCTTGCAGAACGGGACACTCAAGTGGCCGACTGAGTTTCTTCACAAATCACTTCGGGAAAGCTTATGAAAGCGCAGTTCCATTTCAGAGCTTAATAGTGGGTAATACGAGAACAATAAAATAAACTTGAGCTTTAAATTGCTTGAGACTGATTCGATATTTAGATTTTGCACTCTTTAAAAATTAAATAATCCGAATTCATTATTTTAGGAAAGAGATTTGCGATAGCCCAGTTGGCAGAGTCGCAGATTAGGGTTGGTATCTCTGAAATTTGTCCAACCAAAGACCAGGATGGTGCAGGTTAGTCGCGCATAATGTCTCAGCATCAAATGTCCTCACGTTGTGGTGTGGAAGTCAGGTGTTAATATCGTCATGATACCGTGGTTCAAAATTATGAGGTGTTGTTTCTCATCGGTTATGATTCCGGATCGTTGACAAAAGCCCGTTGTGTTGCACCAGTGTGATGGGAATTCAACTACCTACCCGTTTAAGGAAAAATGTGAATGAAATTTGCTTTAAGTTAATCACATGCACGCAGACAACGATTTTTTTGGAGAGTGTCAAAATATATTACAGCATATATGGGATTAATATGTTTTTATTATTTGTTTAACAAATCATGACATTTCTAACAGCATTAGCAAGTAAAACGACTACACTCCTTCAACACTTGATACTTAGTTCCCAATGCTTAATATACAGTCGTTTCATCATAGTCCATATATCGTCTACATATGTATACGTTATGCTTAATATTTCTAGTTACTTTTAAACTAATTCGTGTTCTGCAATTCAGTCTGAAACATTGAAATTTATGTATTATCCTGTACATATTAGTGGCAACATCTTTTTGAGTCACTCTGTATATTGACAATATTTAAGTATCGTAGAAGTGCTTTTGTAAGAACATCATTAATTTTCTATAGAATTTTTTTATCTTTGCAACACGCGTGTTGTAATTACTTTCTTAGTTGCGATATTACAATTTCTTTTTCACGATTTTTCGAAAGATTTCAAAAAACTGAAGTTGCACAATATAAAATACCTCGGACTTGACTGGCCATCTCTTATAGAGGGCCTACTGCGCTGTAGCTTATCATAAGATAAATATTAAAATATACTTCTTAAAAGAGAAGTTTGTAAGTTAAACGTAAGGAGAAGGGTTATGAATAACATAATTTTCCCCCGGTACCTTCATTTGTTGTATGAATGTAGGTAAAAATAAAAGAGTCTGATGTACGAGTAGTTAAGGGAAATATATACACAGTCCAGTCACATTATTGTGACCACCACCTACTTTCGACGTCAACGTGAAATAACCAATCACAAAAGGCAGGTTGCAGCACACTGCAGTGGAGTGTATATAAAGGATGTCCTAGGGCATCGGAAAGCATTTCAATCGTTGGCGTAATGCAGAAACGTAGCGATTTATCCGAAATTCAAAAGGGCATGATTATTGGCTTTCGGGCCAATGGTGGAAGCATTTCGGAAACGGCTAATTTTGTGAACTCTTCGCGTGCCGCCGTGGTAAAAGTATACCGTGCATGGCAAAATGGCTCTATCTAAAATCAGCAGCGTGGCACATGTGGTGCACCACGGGCTATAGATGACAGAGGCGAACGAAGGCTACGGAGATGCGTTCGGGCGAATAGACGTGCAACTGTTGAGCAACTGACCGCCCAGATGAACCAAGGGGCTACCAAGAGTGTATCCTCAACAACAGTTCAGCGAACGTTGCTGCGCATGGGCCTCCGCAGCAGACGTCTGGTTAATGCACCTGTGGTGACTGCTGTTCATCGGCGACGAAGGTTGAAATTTGAACGCCAGTACCGCAACTGGACGTCCACAGAGTGGCAACACGTGGCTTTTTCCGATGAATCACGTTTTTTGCTCCATAGGACAGATGGACGTTGGCGTATACGGCGTGAAAAGTCTGAAAGCCCTGCCACAGTTGCCGGAAGAGGGAGCATTACGATTTGGGGAATGTTTTCCTGGCATTCACTGGTTGCACTCATCATTGTGGAATGCACGACGGATCAGCACAAGTACGCATCTGTCCTTGCGGACCATGTCCACCCCTACATGCGAATTATTTTTCCTCGGAATGATGGCATCTACCAGCAGGACAATGCGAGGTGTCATACAGCTCGCAGTGTATGTGCGTGGTTCGAAGAGAACCAGGATAACTTTACCGAACTACTATTGCCATCAAACTCACCGGATTTAAACCCAATCGAACCTCGATCGGATTGTTCGCGCCATGGATCCTCAACCGCGTAATCTAGCGCAGCTGGCCACGGCGCTGGAGTCGGCATGGCTCAACATTCCAGTGAACACCTTCAGAAACCTAATTGACTCTCTTCCTGCATGTCTCGCAGCGGTCCGCTCTGCCAAAGGTGGTTATTCTGGCTTTTGACAGGTGGTCACATTAATGTGACTGGACTGTGTAGTTTAGGTTTACTTTTAATTGTAATAAACTGTTAAATTCGTAAGTCGTGATACAATTAATGAAGTCCTACTTCAACTTATTCATGCGCGCAGAAAGCAGTTCAAAATGGAATCGGAAATTGTGTTGCAAAGGAAATGAATTGGAATAGAAGTTATAGACCTCAAGATCCAACACTTTATATCGACATTTAGTTCTATGTAGAAAAAACTAAACTGTTGACGCAAAGTAACACAAGATGTATTCTGCGATCTTTTTACAGTAGTATCATTCGGTGGTAATTATTGCCATGACTTTTGCTCGGTACCCTAGGTAATTTCTTCAAACAAATTAGGCGAAAATTGCTGTGGATGTTAAGTTACAGATTCAATTTTGTCATCAGAATGGATGACTTCAGTCCAAAAATAAAAAAGGATGCCTGCTATTGTATGTAGTATTCGATTTTGTAGGATGTACAACCTTTTTAAATTTCGATTACCTGTCGTTTCCCAGATTTGGGTACAATATATAAGGGTGTAGTGATAGTTTTGTAGAGTAATTTATTTGCAAGAGAGCCTGCTTCTACAAGCTATAAGCTGATTAATTTTGGAGCTGGACATTGATCGTTAGCAATATGCTCGTTCCAGACTAATTTTGTGTCTAGGACAAGTCCTAAATATTTATACCTGCAAACCCAGTAGACAGGTATGCCGAAGAGAGAAACAGAGCCGTGTCCAAATAGTCTGGGTTTCCGAGTTTCAAGTTGAAAAAGTAGTTACAGCGGGGAAGTATCTCCTGGAGAAAAGCACGCATGCGCACTTTGAATCATTAATTTTAATTCCCTAGTGAGTTACTCAGAGCTAAAAATCCCTTATATAACTGTGTGCGAAGAAGTGGGGGAATGTTAGGGGATTGTGCGATAATTGCAGTTACAATAGATCCAGACGCAGAAGCGGCTATTTTCAAAAACCAATCCTTATCCTTATCTTGGACGGACAAATCAAGATATTTTCCACTTCCCCTTACTATCGATGAAGGCATCGAAAGAAAAAGCTACCATGGAAACGGAAACTAATATGGAGCTAAAAAGTTCTCTACACCAGAGGTTTAGAAAAATGTAGCAACAGAAGGGTCCCTTGGTGCAAGTATTCGCCAGTGGTGATGGCATGAAGAAGTCATTACAGCCGTATCAACCATTCTGCTACAAGGAAAGCTTCTTTATTAAGCTATAAAGTCGCAATACTTAGTTCTTTTCTTTTGGGGATACAATCATATATCAATGGATTAAATGTTAGACTTCAATGAATTTGTGATCTAATAATCACAATGAACAATTTTCTCATTCGTTCTTGCTTTCAAATATAGAATTTTTAAGCAAACATACGTAATACGATCCATGAGTTTCTGGTATTAAAGTAAGTACAACAGAATCAGATGGCAAACCCACTGTGTGATTCAGACCCAATATCGTGATTCAGTGGTGTTTTATTATATTTCGATGTAATCAATTATTTTAATACATTTTTAGAGCGATTACTAAATCTTCAATGCAACGAAAAGGTCTGATGTTTTGTTCTTAAATAGCCTAAAACAGCATAAATGTATTCGTTGATTGCAAATTCTTTCTTTCCCACAGAGATTCTACTTCAATTTTGAAAACACAAAAGGTTAGTTCAAAAATTTTGAAAGTTTATTGATCACACTATTCTCAAGTTGAAACTTTTTTTAAATATCGAACAGGGGCAGTACTAATCTCTATCTGCTGGAGTACTAGTGACTTAAGAGCTTCTTTCATATTTAGAAATGCAGTGAAATAAAACACAAGATGAGCACTGACTAAATTAAACCTGTCAATTCTTGTTCCAACCTTAGAAATGCTTGCACCTTACTACTTTCAGGATATACTCTCCCGAAAACAGTTTGAACAAGATGTTGCTTAGTATTTTAGTGGGTGTTACTTAGCGTTAAGTGCTTTAGAGACAGTGTTGACACATGGCATTTGAGACTCATTCATTTACTCTATTGACAGCAGCAGAGACAAGTTACTGAGTTACACATTGCGTTACAAGTGCCGACTCTATTTCTGTAATTACATGGACACACGCATATACCGAAATCATGGTTATTTGTGAAGCGAAAAAGTTTTAAATGATTGCTGTACATAGACAACTGATGGTTCGAATTTTTTTTATGAGAAAACACACAATATTTAACTTTTCAAGTAATTTCGACAGTAATTTTATAAATGATGAGATATCTCGTCCATCACGATATGTTCAGTTTTGTCAGTTTAACGAAATGGCTCACTGAAGCAACCACTAGAATGTTCTAATGTTTAGATTTATTGCACTCGTTCTTATATTAAACATAAAATTATTTAATTTTCAAAAACCAGAAGTAAAGGAAAATCTTTAGCCTGTGTATTTTACGATATTTTTTTGCCATTCATTTGCTTAATTTGTCACTCTATTATTAACCCGTAAAAGGCGACTTTAAAATAGTTTAAAAAATTTACTTTTTATCTTATAACTTGTTTATTTAGATCAATTAAAGTATACATTAAATTTTTTCGATTTTTTCGAAAATTACATTTATGATTTTTTAACTGGCAAGTTTTCTGACCATTCATTTATAGTATGCACATAAATGTCAAAGTATTATATATTCTACACATTTCTAGAAAGACGCAAAAAACTTAAAAAGAACAATTAAAAATTTATGTAACACTTTAAAACGAACAACATGAAGGAACATTGACCAGTTGTGGATCCACATTGGTAGCACCACCTTATTCAGACACCAATTTCAGTGCCTTTGTATTTTTTTCTCATATTATTACTCATTGTATTTTAGGAAGAAATTCAAATGAACAGCTAAAACAAGTAAATAATCTAAGAAGCCATTTCAATATTCATATTTAATAACTATTATATAAAGCAATCCCATTTTTCTGAGAACGAGTAACACCCCTAAGGTTCAAACATTTGCTGCACTCTTGGTTTTGACTATGCTGCGAGATACGTCTTGTGACGCTCAGGATGAACCTGACATTCTGACATCTATAGACTGACCTTCCACACAATTTTTGCATCGTCCAAACAGTTGATCTGACTTGTAAAGCCAAATAGATCCCGTCTATCATATCTTCGTTGGTCGGATGCATTAATCTACAGCACTAAAGATCATCCTGGACCGATTAGAGGTGTTCCCAATACTTCTTACAATACATTTTTTTGAGATGGTAAAGTAGTGATTATGTTAAAATGTGGTCTATCAGTTCTTCGGTAAGGAAACGCGTCATACTCTGTAATGGGAATTTAACACTTTCATGACACAAATCCATGACAGTACATGGGAGTAAAATTCTAGATTATTGTTCCAGCTTCGTTCTTTTTTTTTTTTTTGGTCTTCTACTTTCAGATTTTTTTTTCCCTTAAGCATTTTTCCGTTAACAGAAGTGCTAGATGATCATTTGCTTGGTCTAATTGACGACTTATTTCACATGTGGTGGAGAGTATTCTCCGCAGCAAGTGATCGAGATCTCTTTGCAACTAGTCATCACTTCTGGCGTAATCTTTGTCAGACTCTGCATCAGCATCTTCTCTCTCTCTCTCTCTCTCTAAATAGGGGGCTTTATAACCACATTAATTATATTTGGCTGTTTTATGGCAACTATCTGAATCATAATCACTGTCGCGAGCAAATAACACACATCTAATGCTTTCATGGAGTGAGATTAAAAGGGGAGGGAATAAATATTTTGTTTAAAAAATTAAATATTCACCTAAAATATTTTATTTTTCGATCGAATTAAATTTTAACCCTGTTCAAGCTTTCAAATTAAAATAAATAATCAAATCGGTATTGGAACCTTCAAAGTAATAACTAACTACCGATAGTACCGAACTTCACACATCCTACGATTGGCAAGCTTACTTGCCAATTAACAATACGTCTACCTAACGTCTATAAAATAAGTTTCTTTGGATTTTTTTAGTGTATTAATATAAACAATGGATTCGTGCCATTACAATAAAGTACAAAAAATAGATAAAAAACAGTAACAAAAGTGATTTTTTTGCCTCTTTAGCAATGATGGAATAGACATCATTCGCGCTCGCAAGAAATTCTAGCTTTGAACCACGTTTTCACCGACAAAGCTATCTGGGAAATACACAATCAGTGCAGCATTTTGATTTGTTAATTCTTATATAGAAAAAAACACTGAGTGGTACCACTCCCGCCATATATTGGCAAAGAAAAAAATTAAAATGTCGAATGGCAAATTTTCTTACCGACCGTCGTTAATGGGTTAATCAGCATAAAATTCAATTTATGCATTGAACATAACTTGGGACCCTTTTCGTTAAAAAAAAATCAAATACAATTCCATTTAAAATAAAATTGGACGATTCATACATTTTAGGCATAATTTATTATTACACTGCCTAGCAGATTTTTATCTATGTATTTACAGCTCAATTACGTATTTGACGTTTAATGTATAGACAGGAGCACCGCCCTCTTTCTATTGTGCCGTATTCACTTCAGATTTCTGCTTTGATGAAGATGATTGAGCAGTTTTGAGTTTTCTTAATAAATAGCAAGACAACGGGTATTCTATCGTGTTTCAGGTACATCGAGTACCTGCATTTATTTATTGTTTCGATATTATTGATAGAGGAGAGGCCTTGGAAAACCTCTTCTTTTCATTTCACCTGCTGGGATCTGTTGAAGATAGATGGGCTTGCTGCTGACAGTAATTACAGTAAGGATTAAAGTGTTTTCTCTGATGTAAGGGTTCTTTTCTGTTCCCTACGTTTTGTCACCTTTTCTCATCAGAATTTTGTGCTCTTCAAAAGATTCTACTGTAATGTTTAAGGGTTCTCGGATTACCTCATCCAATAAAGAGTCTCATAACTACACTTAAATTTTTGTGGGACAAAGAAAGGACGCTGGTGATAGGATACAAAGCAGGTAATCCGGCTGCACAAGGAAAGGAAGTTCTGTTGCTGATGTATCAACTTTTCAGGAATTTATTCCTCTTTTTTTCCCGAAAACTGAATGATTCTCCATACAATACTTAATAGAGTGCAACAGCTGAATGTTTCGACAGAAAATTGTCAATTTAGTTCATTAAAATGTCGAACAGTTTGTACAGTTGAGATTTGCATTTCTTTTCAATAAGGACAGACTTCATACAGTATACATATACACACAATATGGACAAAAGTATTTAGACAGTGCATGTTTTTCAGAAAAAAAAATTGCTTTATTATTCTATTTAGTAACAGATAGGACCTCCTTTTGCTTGTATTACAGCTGCAACTCGTTGAGGCATATTTTCCACAAATTCTCTATAAGTCTGGGCTGAAACAGCTCGTCATGCCTCCTTGCAATGCTGTGAGAAGAGATTTGTTGGGAAGATAGATAGGCGTGCGGGGCTGTGTCGTACTCGTCGTTCCAGTCTGTCCCACAAGTACTCGATCAGATTAAGATCGGGACACTCAACAGGCCAGTCAAACAAATTCATCTTATTTTCGGGAAACCTGTCCAGCACACGCTTTGCAGTATGACATGGAGCTTGATCCTGTTGGAAGAAACAACCATCATCGCCGTAGTATTACTATAGCGTAGGCAAGGCCGAATTATCCAGAACGTCGAGGAACGTTTCAGCGTTCATGATACCGGGTATATAAAGCAATGGGCCGAGTCATAACCAGGAAAACAACCCCACACTAAGATAGATGGATACTCCATCGAATTTCTGTAATGTCCAAATACTTTTGTCCATATAGCGTATATGTACATGTACAGTCGCGGAAAAATAAAAGCGAACCGCCTCCTTTATTTCGAGCAATATTTATACTAGAGCAAATTCAAAGTATCATTCAATAGGGAATAGTCCTTAACAAATTCAAATTCAAAAACATTGCATAAGAGGGAATCTTCATATCAAAATTTGCACAAACAACAAAATTTTGTAAGGGAAACATGTTTGGATGTCATAATCTGGTTTTGCATCGTTAAATTAGTTTAAATATTAAATTTCATGACTTTTCTACCTTTATATCCCGATATATATTAAATCTTAAAGCTTGTGAAAATTTCAGGGATCATCTCGAAATAGAAAGCCGCTACTTGTAGATCAATATTAATTGTAGTTTTAGCAACCCTTTCAAATTTAAATGTCATTTCAAAGGTATTTTCCAATGATCCGAAACTTTTTACATGTATTACACAAGTGCAAACGATTTGAAAATTATTATTTGAAATTTGTCAAATGTTTTTGAAACTTTTTGGTTGCCCCTACAATTTTAATAATAAGGAAAATTTACAATTTCGCACGTCTTTACTAGAACCTCTTCTGAATCAATTCCCATCAAAATATAAGAAGGTTTCAATTCATTGTTGTCCAAAATTTCGTGGTGTTGTCCTCGAATCTTTCCTTTGGGGATTTATCCCCAGCCGTCGTCAATAACCCGTTGTGTTGCTCCAGTACGATGTTAATTAAAATACCTATCGATTCACAATTTTTCAAACTAATTAAATTATTATCATTGGAAAAAAAAACATATTTTAAAAATAAAATATTAGGTAGATTTTGCTCGGGTTGTTTGACAGTAGCATGGGACAAAATATCTACGCTATATATATATATATATATATATATATATATATATATATATGCATATATATGTTGAGGAATGACAATCCAGATATCCTTTATCTGATGCCAAAGCTCAGCCGTATTCTGCCCGACGAGCGGTACGAGCTAGTCACCGAGCGATGCAATCACAGACATGATCAATGGGAGACATATACGGGAAACGTGCAGGCAATGGAAGAAGCGGACCTGTCGTGAACTGAAGAAGGCTTTTACACTCCGAGCAACATGTGGTCAGGCATTGCTTTGCTGAATTACAGCTCCGGGAATTCGTTGCAGGAGGGGTAGGACCTCGGGCTCCACAACTTCCCTGATGTAGCACTATAGCAGTCGCTGCTGAGGGTCCCCACAATTTGGAGTTGGTGGGATTGCTCATAATATCCAATAGCACCCCAAACCATAACGTTCCAGGTGTTCGTCCAGTATGACACTGATAAAGACACTCCGTAAGAAGGCGTTCAACTCTGTAGTGTCTGACGAGCACGCGTCCATCGTTATAGTCCAGATTGTATCGGGACTCATCTGAGAAGACGACTTGTTGCCAATCGATACGCCATTGGCTCATCCAGGTGAGCTCATTCTAGCTCGAGGTGTCGGTGAATCAGCGTCAAGAGAATCCTGCACATAGGCATTCTTACTGTACTAGACGTCGACGAACGATGGGTACAGACAATGACACACCTGTAGACGTGCTCCAATGTTGTGCCAACGCACGAGAGGACCTTGTAAGATCCGTCAACGCTATGCGGATGACGTGTCTGTCGACCCGTGGTAACGTTATATTGCTTGAACCACTGTTATCGATAAAAATAGCACCGTTATCGATAAAAGATGCTATTGATTGATATACTATTAAAGAACCAGTTAATTGAAGCCGTATTTAACTTTGGTTCATTCAATTGTAGGATACACCTTTATAAATTATAATTTTAAAATAATACAAATTAAATAGTAATCCCTTCTTTTTAAAAAAATAAGAAACACAAGTTCAAAGTAAAACTTTATTTTCCCGAGCATTATAAACTAAAATTTTTAAAACGATTTAAGTTAAATATTTAAGTTAAAAATAAATAATTCAAACTTTAAACCAAATATTCAATTGTTTGTCAAATCGAATCCAACATGAAAGTTCTTAAAATTGCCCAGTTTTATGTAAGAAAAGAAGCGAAAGCAACGTCAAGAAAAACAGTCCATAGAATTGGATAACAAAGGTATGTATCCCTTATATGATGATACCTTTTATATTTCGTCTGTAAAGTAAGGAAGGAAACTAATCGAAAGACGAGAGATGGCAGTTTTATATTTCTTTCTCCGTAGCAGTTCGATTATATTATTACCGTAACACACCAAAAGAAAGTCAACTAACCCGAAGAAGGCTTTGATTCGTAACTAAGAAGCCCTAAATGGGAGTTCGGGAATGGGCAATGGAGATAGCTCATTATAAGAAGTAGTGCAGTTTGAAATCCCACCCCCATCGGAAAAGAGTGCGCGTTAGCCATGGCTTTACAAGCAATCGTCACCAAATCACATCCTCTACTTGTCCTCGTGGTCCATTTCTTTTCCCAATTTGTCCAACTCACATTCAGAAGTTCGGACAATGGTTTAGTCATTTTTTCCGGTAATAGCAAACATGGTTTCGGTTGTCTTTATTTTGTTTTCGAATGCCCCCTTAGTTTTGTTGGTCAGATTGCAAGTCTTGGGAGTACGGACTTTACACGAAAGCCAGCCAGTAAGTTGTTCTATAATGAGGACTAGCTGGTTAGGATTTCCGAAGATTGGTTGTTTAACAGGGTATTTCAAGAAAGGGATAAATTTAATTAATGCGATGTTGTCATGTCACTAATACGAAATGCTCTATGAATTCACACATAATCACCGATACGGAAAATAAAAACGTATTCAGGGTTATCAAGAAAGACAAATGTTAAAAGTTTTTATTATTTGCGTTATTTACAAACAAAATTGTAAAAAATTAATAAATTGATAAAAGTATCATACTAATAAATATTTATGGTATTTATGTGGTACTTATAAATGGTGTCATTTTAAATTTTGTTAGATTAACTCTACCTAATGTAGTTGATTTATGTGGTACATTTCAATATTAAAACGGGTATAATATTAATATTAAGATTGGGAACTTAAGGTAATGGTAATTGGTAATGGTAATTTTTAGTTAACGTCGTACTAGAGCAACACAACGGGCTATTGACGACGGTCCGGAATCAGTCCCTTAAGGGAAAGATTCGAGGACAACACCTCGTAATTTTGAACCACGGTCAGATGACGAAGCAACACCTGAGCTGGCACCCCACTCTCCAAACTTCCACGTCAACCCAAAGTGAGGACTTTCGGCCACGACAGATTTAAGGTGCACCAGCCGCCTCTACACCATACGTTTACAAATATCCATGCCCGGACCCGGATTCGAACCAGGAACCTTCCGATCTAGAGGCTAACACCTTAACCACTATACTGGTTGGTCGGCAGGGGAACTTAAGGAAATCGAATGGAAACTTAAAGGAATCCATGAGTCGGATAAAGTCGTATGTTTTAAATACATAAAAACCTGCACATTACAAACATACTCGATGCATGTAAACGATAATTTTGTACTTATAAATATCATGCCTGACAATAAAACATAATTTTTTTACTATAGTTAACCATACTTATTTGTTTAACACGTAAACATTTTAATCTAAATAACATTTCATAACATGGCCAGGCAGACAGTTTCCAAAAGAAGCGAATCAAAACTGAGGAAGTTTGAAAGGAAGTTGAATTTATGTCCACTGGAGCAACACATCAGGTTATTGGTGAAGGTCTGGGATCAATCCCGAAGGGGAAGATACTAGGACAACACCTCGTAATTTTGAACCGAGGTCAGATAAAGAGGTCCAAACCTAAACTAGCACCGCACTCTCCAAACTTCTTGGACACATCAAATTTCACCAGATAATTGAAAACCAAAATGCACTCAGAACATAAATCAGCATGAGATGCTCTCATAATGTATTCCAAGGTTGGAAACAAATCAAACCGTTATACCGCATTGCAAAATTACCTATTAGAATGCCTCGAGTATGCAAAGCTGTGATCAAAGCTCTTGGTGAATGAATATGTTGAAAAATTAAAAGTATAGACTCAAATTAGTGAATTTTTCCTAATTTGTTATGTACTTAAATGTAAGTACCTTTAATTTGAATAGTAAATATTTTATGTTACATTGTAGTTAGATTTATTTAGGTTTGATTGGGTGGAGGTTGGTGTTCCTAAACTTTTGGAGAGTAACGTAATTGTAACCTAATTTCGAATGATGTAACACTTTCAAGGTATAAAGGAACAGCGCTCAATTTTACACCCTAGTCAAATTTTTTCCTACGCTGTAACGATTTAATTGTATAAGATGTGTAATACGGTGTTTTAAAACATATATATGGAGCAAGAAGCAAAAATACTGGTTTTAGCAATGAACCTCTCAGTTTGAATAATTAATTTCAAGGCAAATGAAAGGTTTTATGAATGAAATTGGCTATTGGCGAAATTCTGGGATCAATCCCGAAGGGAAAGATTTGAAAGCACCTTGTAATTTTAAAACACGGTCAGATGACAATACGTTCAATGAGATTTTGATTCGAAAGGCAATTTAGTAATTCTTCGGGTTTAACTTGAGTCCATTTAAAAAAGTTTTTTCTCCAATTGGATTTCATACCTTCTACTTCATGCTGATAGTAAGATAAATTAAATAAATACAATAGAATAAGAAGGGGGTCATAATATTTAAAAAAATAATTTCTTTTGTTTATTACGAAAACGAAACGCAGAATAAAATGTAGGCTAAAGTTGAATTTTGACAGTGAATAACATCGCCCACTCTTTAATTTTTTTTGTAGGGGAGACCGGGTCTAGTAGTGACATTTTCGACATTTTTGATATTAGCATTAAGATTTTAACTGAGTGAAACATTTAGTGTATCATATTATTAGAGTAAATATTGCGTAATATATTTTTAAAATTAGTATTAACATTATTAACGTTTTTCATATCATAAAATGAATTCTGCGTAACCTCGAAATCTGTCAAAACTTGCCCCGTAGCGGGTCTAGTAGTGACATGCTCGGGGCACATTGGAACACATAAATGACGCATACAAATACATTGTAACATATAACAAATTATGTAAGAAAGGCAATTTAATGGGGATATTTTAAATAAAGAATGATAAATTTATTCATTTATAATGTTTTTAACACAATAAAAACACTTTCATGTTTTTAATAACACTGTAAATCAAATGAATATAAAATAGTTAAATTATTAACACTTGCAAAATTCTAGTCTTTTATAAAGTTACTTTTAGAGGCACTTAAAAAAAATAAAAGAAAAAACTGTGTTAATCAGGAAAGAAATTAAAAGTATTCGAAGACTAATCTTTGGCCATATTGATCTTTGACTCGGTAGCCTACTACAACGTGTAGGCCTATATCCTATAGGCCTACCTATATTTTTAATCCCGCATTGTTATCGCTTGTTTCAGCGTCAGATTTGCAGTTAATACAAATATAATAAGGTTCGTTTTTGGTACATTTGACATGAGGCCATCTTTTACATGTCATGCATTGCACCCAGTCTTCTCCGGGTCTAGAAATTTTGTATTGCTCCAAGCAAACTAGGCATAAGCAATTTTCGTCATCTTCAGAGCTATCTGATTCTTGCTTCTTCATTTTTTTTGATAACGTATTTGTAATTTTTTATGCATTGTTTGGCCTTTCTATATAATATCTTTTTTTGCTTTTTCTTGTACAATTTGTTTCCTTGCTTTTTGTTCTGATCAAATTTTCTCTTTTACAAGTATGCTTGTTAGAACGGCAGATTTCAAACATTTACGAGCGGAGCGCTTGCCCTTTCGAGGTCCTGCTTTAGTGAGCGGTCTTATTTCTATAAGACTTACCGCTGATACATTGCTAATGTCAACTGTCATAAAATCATCTAATTCAATGAGATTTCTCAGTTCTGAAGACGGTCCTGCAATGTCACCATCATTGACTAAATTTATTGCTGAAGTGCTTGGTTTGTTCACAGCTTCATATTTACTATCGTCTTTTTCACTTTCATTCTGGTCTTTAACGCCCTCATCTCTGACGGTAAACGGTCGATCAGTTACTGAGGAACATAAGAAGTCTTCATCTGTAAAAATGTCCCTATTAAATTCCCATATTCCACTAGTACGAAATCAAGTTTGAATATTTTGTGGAGTGGCAGCACTAGCAAAGGCTGTTTTGAGAATATCTGGTGTGTCGTAGATCGACACAAAGCTTGCAGGATGTGATTTAAACCATCCACATACAGCCTTATTGTAGAATGTTTTGAACGGCCCGTATATTGACACATCAAGGGGCTGTAATCTTAGACTTGTATGAGGTTAAAATGATAAGAAAATCACTCCGTTGTCCGTGCAATAATCCCAAACATCAATGTTTCGATGGGAAGCATGGTTATCAAGCAACACTAAGACTAAGGACTCTTTCGCGCGCGCGATCACGTTAAATTTTAACAAAATGGTTAATGAAAAGTAAAAAGTCTGGGCTTGTAATCCATCCACTCGGATTTGATGTTTTGCAACAGCCTATGGGACCGTCACGAATAAAATGAGCTTTGAAAAACTTACGTGGAAATAAAAACATCGGTGGGACTGAAGTTCCCAGAGTCGTTGATGCCAAAAACGATAGTTATGTTTGTTTCACTTTCTGCGGAGGTCATTCCTCCAACTCTTTTTTTACCCTTTTCTGCAATTATTTATACAGGTTTCTGCACTGTTCCTACTCGTGTTTCATCAATAGTCCGTATGTCATTTGAATTAAACTTATTAGATTTTAATACAGAATTTAAGTTATTGAAAAATAGTTCTACATTGTGTTCATTAAAACTTGTATTTCTACTCAAACTTGTTGCTTCAGGAACTCGAAAGGAAACTGTAGGATGTCGTTGCATAATCTGTGTCAGCTAATCAGCACTTGAAGTTTTTTTTTGGTAACCAACTTTCAGGAATGTTTATGTCATTTCTAATGGCAAACTCAAAGGCTAAATTTCGCAGTTCTGCAGGACTAATTCCATAAAACATGTTAGCTGATTGTTGAATGAATAGGTGTGAATATCATACGCGGTTTTTTATATCCCACTTGAATATTTCCTCCGGAATTAGTGCTCTTCTTTTTATTCATATATGTAAGGAGAGACATTCGGTTTACGTTGAACAGTTCTTGGACTTTCCTTAAACTGCACCTTCCGGAATTTCCAGTCTCATAATCTACTAAAGCAGTTTTAGCTCTTTCAGTACGCCTCTTGTAATTTCGCACCATTTCCCCTGAAATATAAAAACCTGCATTAAAAATTATGCCGGGACAAGTAGTGACACTGTCACAACGTGCCTCCTAGACTTCGTCACAACTAGACCCGCGTTACGCCATTTTGAACTTTATTCATTAGTTTCCGACATGTTGTCCTGATTAGCAAATGAAATACATAGAATAACAGCTCAAAATATAAGTATTCAGATAATATTAGGGAAGTTTACATACCACAGTAACCCTAGTGGTAATGACGATTCTAACGAAGGTCACAAAATTTACTTTTACAATAGAAAACACAATACATATTTTTATCTCGAAAACAACTCAACGCTATACTTCCAAACATACACAGCACACTGAGACAATCAACCTGTTCACTCACATGACGCGACAGGTGCTGCAACCTATCGGAACAGTCAGGAAGCTCGATGGTACTACTTGCCCCTGGCACAACTAACCCCGGTAATTAAAAATGTAAGCCAAATTTTTTTTAATATTGTTGCATTTCAATCTACTAAATGGAAAACATCAATGTAGCGTAAAAGGTTCCTCAAATTTTGAACTATAATACATAATGTATCAGCGAAAAATATTGCATTTCAGCATTGCATTCACAACTTATTTTATTATTCCAGATGGTTCATTACACTGTGCGGTTTATCTGGTCTTCCTTGCACAGCGAATTCATCCATTTGGGCCATCAGTATACCCTTTAGGTAATCAATCATTTCAGTAATGCAACACACCCTGTCACAAGGATGGAATTGTCATGGACTGCTTCCAAAACTATTACAGTTCATCTGACTCACATAGAGCCTGTATGAGAAGAGATGGTGCATCACGTCTAGCATATGTATTTTCGTCTAATTTAGAGCAATAGAAAGACTTTAAAAATTGATAATTTACAGTAATTGAGAGACAATTTATACACCGTTTTTTCTAGTAACGTCGAATTAAAGCAAAGTTAGTTCTAACAGCATACTAAGTTGGATGTATTGAATAAAATGCCTACTGAATGAACTTAATATCTTAGCTTATATTTGTAACTGTCTGATTTTGTAACAAAAGAATGTCGATAATTTGAAAACTTTCTGGAGGTAAAGAATAGAGTTATTTTGGTTACATACTTCTATATAAGTATCTATGAATATTTGCAATTCTATAACTAGTTTTGTTTCTATTGATTATTTTCTTAGTACATATAAAACAAACTAAAATATATACTTTCTAAGATACATCTGGTGATTTAAAATCACGATTTGAAAAATTTTCGCATTCAAAATAGACTGCTTCTAGAACGTAACTCATCCGTTTAAGCGAGATAAAAAACCCTTTTTAGTTTGATATTTAATATTTAGCTAAATCTTTTCTTTCCAACCTTGAGGATTCATTTTGGAGTTGATTGAACGGAAAGTAAAAATTGTGTATTCAAACGAAAAGTAAAAATATCCAATAAAGTGAAACAAAAATATGTTCTGCAACCTATGAAAGAAAAATTTTGCGAATGAATGGTTTCTTTATATTACATTTTGTTTCTTCTACAATCTATTTCAAAGCGTTTGTACGCAAATAACTTTTTTACATTATTCATGAAAAAGCTCCTAAACTGGAATGCCATGGTGAGCCCGAAATTAGTGAAAAAAGTAGTTCAAAACAGTAAGTTATGGTCTTAAACTCAATCATTTTGTAAAAAATATCAGGAAAAACAAATTTCGTTTCATGATAGATAAAGAGCGTATAAAGAGTATTTAAATAAAGATGAGGTTCACACAGAAAATATTATGCTACGTGTAGTATTTTCCTGTACTCCTTACTCAAAACTCAAAAATATGATTTTCAAAAAAAAACTTATGGAAATGGAGAAGTTTGTACTTTGTAATAATTTCGTACAAAATCTTTTTGAAACGTTAGGATGCACTTAATCACTGTTGAAAACCTTTCAAAAAGCAATATTCTAATAACAGTTCTTGTATTCGGCCTTAAAGCCATAAATTTCTATAACGAAACAAAGTAATAAAGTTCATGTATAAAAAATTTTATTCTTGTACCATTCTATTTAAGAAATTGTGATATTTTCATAGCTATAACATGGGGTTTTCAGGTACTTTTTTTTCTAAAATATATTAATATTTTGGTATTCAATTTTAGATTAATACTATAATATAGGTTGTCTAACCTTTGTGATCCGATGGCCACATTAATAAAAATATTATTGGATAACAATCCAGAATACGAAATGTGGAAAATAAATCTTCCATAAAATAATCCCGTGAATAATTCCCAAATGTTAGTGGTGTTATGCAATGCAAATTTTAGAATAATGGGTTAATTTAAAAAAAAAAGCTTCTTGCTCCATCATTATGCACGTTATCCCAGTATTGTGAAATAAACAACTCATAAGAAGTGAAAAACCGAAGCATTCGAATGTAATGGAATCCACTCTCCGTGATATGAACGAAATCGTTCCATGATTGGATGTCTGAAAATTCCTAGCCTTCGACATTTTATCTTCGAATGTCACATTTAAATTGCAATAATTTCGTATTTGGCGTCTCTCTCATTACATGGAGATTAATGTTGCAAGCGGCCTTGTCAAAGCTTGACACATTTTGGCCCTCTCTTTCGGGAAGAATAAATATTTTGAAAGGCGTTACCGCCTCTCAAATTTTCCGATTTGGACATCGCGGCAGGATAATTTCCGAAATTGAATCCAACGTTAGACATCCGTCCATGCGAGAGAACTTCTCAAATATTACACGATTCGAAACTAATTTCGGAAAATTCATCGATGCATGATCAGAAATAGTGCCTTGTCAGTCTGAAGCTCGCTTAATAGTCTGCTGTGATTAATAGTTTATATTTGGGGATTTTCAGACTTATATTAATTGCAGTATCTTCGACGGTAATTTCCTGCTACCATGCACCAGTCGCTTTATCAAACATACGGGAGAGAAAACCAGCGCTTATTTCCTCAACGCAAAACACATCTGATTAACATTTGATATAGATCGAGTTGAAACTCAACGAAAGTTCTTTGTTCCATGCAATGCTAACGGGAATAGCTTGGATTTCTAATTTATTTCCGAACTGGGGAGAATATATATCAGGAGTGATATTTAGTTCCATTTATTTAAGATAGGAAACCCGTGCGCGCTAGAATGAGGTAATGTAAGATCACAAACGTTGTTACGAAGAGTTTAGGAAAAGATTTATCATACTCTCTATTACGAAGATCCAAACAACTTTCCCCAAACTTAAGGACTTAAATACAGCATCACATTTAACGATACTACTTCTTGTTTACCATTACGTTTCGCAAAACCACGTGGTTCTGATTTCTTTAAAAAAAGATTCAGTGACACATATATCATGTATTCAAACGTTCAAGTATTAGGGTTTCCTTTATCCGTTTAAAATGTAACTGTGTCAGAAAGTTTAATTTAAAGTTCGTAAAAAGTTATCTGAAACACAACTTTAAGACTCTTACAGAGAAAGATTGATCAACACATTCCTTTTATGTGTAATTAACTCTTATTAATCATAACTGAATTTCAAAATATTAAAAATTGCTTGCTTTATCATCGTTTCCTGCACCATAAATAATCGCATTCCATTAGGAAAAATATAAAAATATAAGCAGATGTAATTTCCAAATGCCTGTTGACACGTGTCTGATTTTCTTAGTTTGGGTTTTACAGGATTCGTATAAAAGGTTTATGAATACGTCTTTGATTTTCAGACAAATGTGTACTGCTTAAAAGTTTTAAATCAACCATTTTAAGAAAAAGGAAAGCTTCGAAAATGGATAGTTGAGCCTACAAAGCCCATTTCCACAGTGAATATCGTTCACAATAAGATATCAAACAAGAAATCGAGAAGTACTAGTAATAAAATTGGCTCGATTTCGTTGAAACACGGATTTTTTGAATGCACGAGCATTAAAATAGATTACAGAGCTGAAAACTGAAGAAACTCTAGATTGAGAAGCCACAAGCATTAAAGTGGTGCAAGTCGTAGAGGGTCACGAGAAAGGAAGATATTTTTTTTCTTTTTACAAGAATTCTCGAAAACTTCATAACAGAGTGATGTGGGGAGAACCTTTATATCTCTGAAATGCTATTATGAAACTTAAAACGAAAATGTCTTTTCTCCCTCCTTCACAGAAAACAGACACAAGTGTGTTTCCTTTTACGTTTTTGCAGAAAAGCGAAAATGAAAACAGCTTGAGGAGTCTTTTTGATGGGAGAGTCTGTTCTTTCTTTCACATAAAAAGCACTTTACTTAAACTAAGATTTGTTTCTGCGCACTCTCTTTATATTCTGGCATTCATTGGGGATGTTAGAAGTAATCCGCTATGTTTTATTTTCTTTCACGCAAGCACAAGATTTGAAAACAAACGTGCAAAAAACCTTGATAAATAAATAAAAAAGTTTGGATTTTTAACTTCTTTCCTATTGTGTAACACTTTTTTTAACACTTGTCTCTGACATTTATTTAGTGTAATACGAATATTTTTTCAGTTATCAGTTCATTGCAGTCTTAAGACACGGAGTATTAAAAATAAATTGTTCTCTTCATACTAACCCGCTCTCTACTAACATACTCTCTTAATACCAAAATACATTTTGGTATTTGCGAATGTTCGGTCTTCTGGAGTGTAGGCAAAGATTGTGCCCATTGTTGGGACATGTGAATGAGAAATTTATCAAAACCAAGCAATTTTTAAGTTCCAAAATTATAAAAAAAATTGTTTAGCAATTGTTATAATAGGTTTAATAAATCTTAAAAATGGGCAATGATAGAAAATATTTTTAGTTTGGTGTATTCATTAATTGATACTTGAAACATAAAGGAATCACTTGGTATTCCCATTGCACACCCAAAACCTTTACTGTCCTATCAGCTACATGCTGAAAAAAACTGTAATTTTGATTTACTTTTTCATGGATTAATTTATGACTTCTCATAAACCACTTATGAAGGTTCATTTTACCTCATTTAAGAAAGCTCAATTAAATCCCTTTGGATGTCTTTCGCTATATCAAATTTTAAAGCTTCGGAAAGCACATAATCCTTGTAAAAAACAAGTAACACCATGGTAGATTGGTAGATATTTTAATTAACGTCACACTGGAGCACGCATCGGGCTTCTTTTCGAGCTAATAGTTGAAGAGTTTTGATGTCCATATAAGATGCACTAGCCGTACCATAATAAAACGTCTTAAGATTGCATATATCAACAGGATCATTGACACTTTCCTTCCATAGAATTCGTTAAAAGGGATATTGAGATGGGTATTAAAATATGACAGTACTTTTTACGTTATCAAGGCATAAATTGCTTTGCGAAATCTTAGCATTGAGAACCAGTCCTCTTGAATCTTTAATCACCGTAAAGCATAATATGAGAGAGATTTTACATTAAGTATTTTTGAACTAGCATTAAACACAATGTGCATTTGGTGCTACCTTTGTCCGGGCAATACACACCAAATAATATATGGAATAGGTTTTTCCTATCGTCTTTACTACATGCGATCTAGCATTTATATACTCTTCCACAAATTTAGTATAGAGAGTTTTCATTTTATGTTCACTTCAACTCATTACTTATTGGAGGATTAATTTCCTCGATATTTTCAATTCCCCAAAATGTCCTCAGTCCCCTTCAAGTTACCTAGTGTTTCTAGCTAAAAACAACAATTTGGAACATTATGTCTTAGATTTGAACTTTATACGCTATCTGGCATTAAATACCCAAAACAACTATCCTGTAAAAGCTTTTCTTCTAAATTAAATTTATCAAATTTCAACAAATCAAAAAACTGTTGCGCTCTGATCAACGTGTCTGTTATTTTAGGAAAATAAAATTCCCAATTCCCCGGGGGTAGCGTTTCTGGTGCTTTTATTTTAGAGATGTCCACATATTTAGACGGTGCGACATCCGTAATTGGAGGCACGATGAGTACGTCAAGTCCATTCGGAATTGCCAAGAAAATATGACACTTGAGCTTTTGCAATTTAACATTTACAGCAATCGTTTAAAATACTAATTGGAATGAAAATGATTTCATTTATCAGTCCTAATGGCCAGAGCGTACGAGGATGGGATAAAACCGGATTGCTATGTGCTATCCAATTTTGCAAATAATATTATTTTATTATTGCAAGAATCTTTAGTATAAAAATTGCTGTGTTAATCAAAACAACATTCCTTGGCGCCAGTTGCCATTAATTAGGTTTGAGGATAAATGCTCTCTTCACTTTGACAATTCAAGGGTTGAAGAGAATTTATACATTGCGATCTGCAGATTGCCCGTAGATTTGTGTAATAACATATGCGTAGTTTTACCAGACAAAACAAGACTCTTTTGATATACATTGGGAAAGCTGATGAGATGAATGTAAACATCCGATACATTTTTTCAAATTCTTCATGAGCATTCGTTCATTCCTTCAAAAATGTGAGCAAGTCAACAAGTAACAGAACCTCGTCTCGTTTCACTTTTAGTTAGTTCGTTAGTTTTTATCTATATTTTGTAACAATATGTTCAAAATAAAAACATCAGATAAATCATTTATGTTTAAGAACCTTTAGCCATCTGAAAGTACGCTTCACACTCTCTTAGAAATGCCTCGACTGAGTAGGAGATTCATGAGTTAATTTATCATAATTTAACAAATTGTAAATGTGAGCATCTACATCTGCTCGTTTATTTTCATACTTTTATTTTAAGGTTGAGAACAATGAATCGAAACTATCTTCACACATGTTTACATTTGCTCGTCTTCCACTTTATGTAAAGCTTTCATGTAGTATAACCTTTGGCAGATATTTGCATCTCTAATTAATGACAAATTGACTTTTAAAGTTTTGAAATTCCTCATATTTTCCCAAAATTGTGGTCGAGGAATATTTTTGCAATTTAACACTTGGTTGTTGATGTCCTTCGAAAGATTTTTCATTTGATTCTAAATTATAAAATAAGGATTTGTAAGCTTTCATCCAAATTTTCTAGGTCTTCTTCTAGATCTTTCAGAATAGTAATAGATCCATCGACTTTTATTTCGGAAAGGTAACTCCTGGTATTTGCGTTAACAAATCTACAAGTCCACCTCTGATTTCAATGAGGGTATCCAATTTAGCCTTTGCTTGAATTTGTCCACAGGTATCCGACAGGTTCAAGTCTTTTACTAAAGTTTGAAGCTCTTTTTATTCTGGTCTGAATAGTTCCTCTTTTCCGGTTAAGCGTCAGATCATCTGGGTAACAGTCTTTTGTTTAAAATCATCACTTTACGATTTATCCATAAGTTAGATTTTTTGTTCTACTCCTCCGGCTAAGTAAATAGCAGGTTATGGACAGTTGTTGAGGACACCATATTACTATTAAAAGGAAACAAATTTATAATAGAACGTCCAGTATATATGGTAGAGTTATGCTTAAATACTTAGATCCGGTCCACTCAATTTGTTTGACAATGGGATTAAATAATGATCTAATGAACGAGTTAGTGTTTCAGAGCATTACCTGATCTTGAAATAAACTCAAGTTGTGAGCTTGCATCGTACACTCACGTAAGCCTATAAAGAAGAGAACCTTCTTGTTGTTGACATAAGACTTCTTGTTCTTTTTGTATATTGTGCCAGTAATATATAAACTATAGCCAGTACTGCCTATCGAGTTTAATCTTTAATATGAAAAAAGTACAGAAAATGATTACCGTCGTGATTGGTTAATTTATCCAATTTAACCTAATTTTATGCAGTGCCGTTGGGATTGTCTCGCTATTATGCCAATATTGGAAGCTTGTATCCTTGAAATCGTCTAATCATGGTAGACTGACATTAGAAAAGTCGAATAGTACGCCATTAGTTTATTTTACATTGATTGGTTTAGTAGTGCATTTCATTAAACGCCTATTATCTCTGTTGACTGTGCAGTTTGATCGGCTAGTACCTTTTCGGCCGTAATCCGTGTTTTTACAGAATCTTGTAATGATTTTAAGATGACTGGGTAGATATGTTAACTTTGTTTACAATTGCTTCCACGGAATCATGGGATGATACCTGATATTAAAACTTGAATATTAAAAGTTTTTGTTCCGATTGTTTAGAACGAGTCCTCCCGTACAACAGTTATATTTGGCCGACAAAACTCAAATTTTCTCGGTGTCTAGTAGAACTTCAGGTATGGAAATGCAAAAAAAAAATGTATATTTTAATACTTGAAACAGTTTAATTTCAAATTTATCTATCTTCTGAAGGATAACTGCATAAGTTAGTATTTCTTATTTGGTATTAATCTAACTATGCAGAAAATAATTTTTATGTGAATGCGTAGTCAATACAAATTAAAAATCTTGTTAAATATGCCTAATGTATTGTTTTAAATTTTTTTGATTATTTATCATTGTTGGAATCTATCCTGCTTGAATGGCTCGAGTATTAAGGTCAATAAGTTAATGAATGTTACAAAAATAACAATTTAAAAATTAATATATTTCCTCAAAACATATATAAAATATAAGTACAATTGCGTAAAGTATGTCTACTCAATTTTATTTACAGCTGACAAGGAACTTAAAATTAACAAATCTTTAAAAAACAATAACTTGGTGAACAATAAAAATTGAGCTGAACTCGTTTGATTGAGAAATGAGTTACTCTACAGTGAATATTCCTATAATCTCATTCTTTTGCTTAAATGAGTTTCTTTAATTTTAGTTTTATTAAGCCTCTATATAAAATTATTAACCAGCGTAAAGTAAAAACATCTCTGTTGAAATACCCGCATACACCAAATATGTATATACACAGATATCTTAAATACCAAAAAATGATTCCACTGGGTTACTCCCACCTCCGATAATTCGATTCTGTTTCCGCTCATATACATACAACACATACCGAAATCTTAAAATAAATATCATTTTTGTATTTATTTTCTTTGCCAGTTAGTTTTGGCAATATTTAAAAACGCAATCGATAATCATCCAAACTGCTATAGGGTTTATATTAGAGTACTTGAAAAAGTAAATAGTTTTAAAAAAGATTGTGATGGCTTTGATATTTTTAAAGGTGGTGGAGATCGTTGTTTTCATTTAACCGCATCTGAAACAATCAGTATTATAACATTTGTGTTAATTTATCGTGCTGCTACTTTTTAAAATGTTCACGAATTAAAGTATTAATTGATAAACTAAACTTATATATGCATCTTAAAATTAATTTTTGCTTAAATATTAATTAACAGTCAATGAAATCAATTCAAAAATATTTAAGGCTAGTTGTGATTTTTAATTACGAGTTATAAATAAACGTCGATGTCGAGATCCCTAACCGACAGTTGAGCACTAACCCCATTTTCCTTTTCTCCTTGCCACCTCATACTAAAGAAACCACAAACCAACAAACAATCCCAAGCTTTCCACGTTTAAAAAATATTTTTATAAATGTATTATTTTTTAAGTGTTTACAAATTAAACTATTCACTGATATACCAAATTTATGAATATGCATCCTAAAACTAATTTTTTTATAAATATTAATTAGCACTCAATGAAATCAATACAGATATTATTTAAGGCAAATTATGATTTTAATTAAGAGTTATAAATAAACGTCGATGCCGAGATCCCCAACCGACAGTTGAGCACTAACCCCATTTTCATTTTCTCCTTTACCACCTCATACTAAAGAAAACACAAACCAACGAACAATCCCAAGCTTTCCACGTTTAAACAATAGTTTTATAAATCTACTATTTTTTAACTGTTCACAAATTAAACTATTCACTGATATACTAAATTTATAAATATGCATCATAAAAAAAATAATTTTTACATAATTATTAATTAGCACTCAATGAAATCAATACAAATATTATTTAAGGCAAATTAGGATTTTTAATTAAGAGTTATAAACAATCGTCGATGCCGAGATCCCTAACCGGCAGTTGAGCACTAACCCCATTTTCCTTTTCTCCTTGCCGCCTCATATTAAAGAAAACACAAACCAACAAATAATCCCAAATTTTCCTCGTTTAAAAATATTTTTATAAAGCTACTACCTTTTAAAATGTTCACAAATTAAACTATTAACTTAAAAACTAAATTTATAAATCTAAATCCTAAAACGAATACTTACATAAATATTAATTAGCAGTCAATGTAGTCAATTCAAATATTTCTTAAGGCTAATTGTGATTTTTAATTATGAGTTTTGTAAGCGTCGGTGCCAAGATCCCTAACCGACAGTTGAGGACTAACCCCATTTTGCTTTAATATTCATCTCACAATATAAAGGAAAAGACACTCCAACAAATAATCGCAAGCTGTCCTCGTTTAAAAAATATTTTTATAAAGCCGTGTCTCTTTTCTTCCCCAAAGACCCTATCCGGATCCCGGCTTTCCTTTTATGCCAATCCTCCGGACAAGTGAAAATTGAGACCGCAGCCAGTCAATAAAGTGTTGCCGAGATTTCATATATGTTTTTGCAATAACTCACGGATCGGGTGGGCACTCCCCTCCCCTCGCTCATGAATGCACCCCAGCGCCAATATTTTATTGCGAGGGGGAAACTCAATATTCCTGCCGAGATTGATGCAGCAGGCTTGTTCGCATTGTGGGCTTCTTCCTACACGTGTACCTCGCACGGAGATTCCAGATTTAGTGAAGCCAGGAGGGAGTGCATAGAATGCAAAATGATCTTCTAGATCAAATCCCGTAATCGACCGCTGTCGCTTTTTTGACGTCTGGGTAATCATTTCCCACCCTCCTCGACTATCGGACTGTCCAGGAAAGAAAGCGATCGATTGCCGAACTTTTGATGAATTTACGGTGCATGGAGAAACGGTTCCTAGAAAGCCCGACAGCGGAGAACTTGAGAAAAGAAGAGTGGTCAACAGGGGGCCAGGAAATGTGAAACGTTTTTATTGTGCAATGTGCAGTCAAAACTTTATAAATATTTTCAGTGGGCTCATAAGAAAGGTGTATAACAATTGCATAAAGGTAAAGGAAAGGGAAATGTATGCATTTGCGCAATTTAATTCTGTTCGTCTCAAAACATTATTTTATGTAAGAAACTTAAGGTATAGAAATTTTGAGACTGGGAAATGCGTAACAATGCATTTTTGTTGTTAACTCTCCAAATGGTTTCGACGAGATATCTCGTCCATCAAAATATGGTCAGTTTTGTTAATAACGAGCAATCTCGTGGAGACAAAACCGTCCTATTACTCCAAGGGGAGTAAAGACCCAAGTAGGAAAAAACTAACTTCCCTTGTCCAGAACTGGCATATATTTGTATCAGGATGGCGAATACAGGGTAGTTTTACACACGAAGATAAACGACTAGGAGGGTTAAAAATGGTTTTCCATGAGTTGGGATTCAGATGCATAGGGCCATGCATTAATGTTTTGAAGTTTGAAAACTGTCATTTCAATGTACCTGAATAGGGTGCTGCAGGAAGGAAGAGTTTACACTTTTGGGATGCATATTTTTATTTCATGAGGGGCCCCAACTAACTTGGTTATTGAAACTCGGAGTGAAATGTGGGGAATTCGAGAACTCTTGGATTTTAGATTGCCGAGGAGAGTGACCTGTTGCTATATATGCACTTTAAAAAATCTTATTGCTCATACAAAAATAGAGTAAAGAAGGAGTATGGAAATAGGATGTATACTACAATGGAAAACTGAAAAGCAATATGGGAAAAAGGTAGAGAAGTGGATGTTGAAAAAAATATTAAAGAGCTATTTTCCCCGTGGCTTATGTTTGATGATTGTTTTCTCCAGAATCTTGCAACTATTAAGAGAACTTTGTTACTCTTCCCTATTCATGCTGAAATTAAAATGAACCAATTTGTAAGACCTTTCATCTCATTCTTGTTTATTTACTCCAATTTCCATGCAAAAGACAAGACTCCGAGCCACATAAAAGTACTTCATACAATGCGGAGATGATTAAATTCGTATTTTGTATTACTTTTTCTTTAGTGTTTAAAAGCACAAGAACAAAAGTAACTTCCCGATTACATATTGTGATTGACTACTCACTACTGCATTTTATCTTCCCATATCGAAAATTGTTGGTGTAAATGAGCACAAACCATATATATACAAGGTGATTTTTTTTAAAAACTGACACTATTCAGAGCCACCTGTAGCTCGATCTAATTACCGAAATAGCACAAAACTCGGTAAGGAAACTAATGATAACACGGGAAGTAGGATTCCATGAAGAAAAAGAAATAAGTTCCGAAAATCGCCGATAGGCGTATTTATGGCGCTGTACAAACTAATGTTCTAAACTCACGAAGAGATGTGGATGCATTGGACTTACAAAGACAGTACAACTTCACCAGTAATGCGCATTCTGGTAATGTGAGTCGCATATTCACTAGAGCTGGCTCACTTCAGCTGAGAATATTTTTCGGAACTGTCTACATGTTTTATAGCCTAAATTACTGGTGCTGTTGTCGCATACAAAACCATAAATTTGCATTTTGCTTTGATACCCGTGTTTTATGCTAATTATCGGTTTAGTAAGCTACAGCAGTGCCATAAATACCACTATCGGCGATTTTTGGAACTAATTTGTTTTTACGGAATCCCATGTCATCTTTAGTCTCCATACCGAGTTTGGTGCCATTCGGTCGTTAGATCGAGCTACATGTGGCTCTGAATAGTGTCAGTTTAAAAAAAATCACCTTGTATATATATATATATATATATATATATATATATATATATATATATATATATATATATATATATATATATATATATATATATATATATATATATATATATATATATATATATATATATATATATATATATATTATCCACTCAATCTACTCTGAGGTCTTTCTATATCTCCTGAAAATCTACCATTATTCACATAAATTAATCATTCGGGATAGAAAATGGTAATCCCAATTAAAATATTATAATTTACATACATTTTATAACAAACTTTAATATCAAGAAAAATGTGTAACAAAAGAAAAAAACAATAAAAGGGATAAGTACAGTTTCATACGTAAGAAAAACAATCGGTTTAGAGCAGTAAGAAATAATAGTACATTTTTGTTACTGAAACCTATTTGGGCCTATGCTGAAAAGTACAAGGAATTGAAAACAGTAAGAAATGTTTTTGTTATGAGAAATCGACCGAAATTAACTATTGTATTTTTTGACAAGGACATTGTCTCTAAAATGAAATGTATTGAACACAAACGTTTGAAATGTGAAGGAAAACGTCATATAGACAGCAGGTTTAGTTACGAGTGGTAGTTCCTATTACTCATAACGTTTATTTAGATTTTATGTATATAATGCAATTCACTACGGAAAATAAATACTTTTTTAATAAATTACACATGTCTGCAATGAAAAAGCTGTTTTTATTTCTTTGTGTGATTTCAAAGTAATTTTGGGTGCAGAATTCGAAAATGTAAGCCTGTTTGCTCCACCACTTCAGAACTTTTCACAATAGAGAAAATATTATCTGAAACTACATACTCTTCATTTAAGATTCTTGATGTACAAATATTACGAGGGTAATACTTGCAAGGTTGCATAATATTAAATTATACAATCTTAGGAAAGCAAATAGTATAATATATAAGACTATCAGTGTATGTATTAGTGGTATCAAAATGCAAATAGGAGTCATAGTGCAGTATGTGCCAACTGCAGCTAAGCTGCAAACGTGTCCGAACAGGAGTTGTACTTGCGATGGCTTGTATTAATAATTTTTTTACATGGGTAAGGCAAGAACATTTCCACTATCATTCTAGCAGTGAACTTGTGTGAATAGCATTTTTAGCGAGGATGTTTTTGTTTTAGTTACGTAAAAGGCTTACTACGAATGTTTTGGTGGCATGAACATTGGCAAATGAAGTCGGTTGGTTACTACTGAGACTGTTGGTTTGTTTGTTTCTGGAATTGGAATGACCTCAGCTTGTATTATACAAAAAATGCAAAGTGAGCAAGAATAACAAATTTAAGGATGGTATTAATCAATTTATTATACTGTTTCTCATTAAGACATGAAAAACTAACAATGATATTGACTGAAAGAATATAGAAATGGTTATTTAAAAATACTATTTTTTTCACCAAATAAATTGGATATTAAACTTAAAATCGGTTTCGTACGAAAACCGTGACGTGATAGAAATATCTGAAAAACAATTATGTTTTTAAGTGCATACATCAAAAAAGAGTTTTAAACATGTTTTCTAGAAATAAATTTTCCAGACCTTTGTTGTTCACGGAATGTTCATAATTTGAGAAAAAAAATAATGCAAATTTAATCTATTTTCAGTGTTTTTCCCTTTTAAAGTGTGTGATGGTTGTAAATATACAAAATGTATCATGTAACAAAACTCTATTAATGATAGAGAAAGGAGGAGTAGGGGAAGGTGAGGCACATTGCGACATGGGGTACAATGTTACAGTGAATTTCATTTTAAAGTGGCAGCAAAATTAGCTCCAATTTGTTTACAGTCTTGTTAGACATCTTGTTTTCGAGAAGTCTATGTGTTTTGGAAGAATTTACATCATTAGTTACAATTATGTAAACAAATCTCTATTTCTGCATATTAAAAGTAAAATTTTGTGTATGTAATTAAATTATCTTTATTCATGAGTGGTGCTTATTTTATAATGAATAATAGTTTAGTAGTAAAGCTAATTGTATTTAGATTCTGTTGAGTTAAAATAGATGTTCTAAAGATTTTGTTACAAGTTATGTCAGAGGGGGTACATTATTGCAGAATTAAATTTGGCACACTGTTACATATATGAACGATAACATGAATTGGTTAATTTTTTCTAAAGTTTTTCATTCATATAGGTTTGCATATATTTTTTTGTGATGTTTACAATCTTTCTTTACGTTAGTAGCGGTTTTCTTTTGTTGTTTCATTCGAAACATTCACAAGAAAATTATGTCTCCTTAAGAAGTAACGTAGCCCCACCCCAAAAAACTGAACAAAATAGAGGACGGGTAAAATGTTGAATCTTGTTAGAAAGTCTCCTTGCCTACCGAGATATCATCAACAGAAGATGAAGATTCGCCATGTTATGCTGATACTGATAACATCTTTTTCAGAATTGCAATCAGACATTGCCATAGACGACAACAGTTAACAAGGATGATTACGTTATAGGAGAAGAAGGACACCTTAAAGAACATAAAATTCACTCCATTGGGAAAGTTGTGAATCAGAACAATGTGTGTGTTGATTTTGAAGTATTGTACGTCAAAATAATTTTTACATCTTATAAATTTTCACGAACAAATGAAGTTTATTCATTTGAAAAATAAAAAAATATTACCAAATTTCTCCTAATTCCATCAGGAGAGACAATGAGAAAAACAGAAATGCTGATTTTCCTTGTGGATAAAACTTCTTATCAAAATCTAAATAAAGTTTACAATTTTTAAAATATTATTTTATCATCTACTTTGTAACTGTAGGCTACAATCACTATTAATGTTTTCCTCACATTTAAAGCTGTTCAATTATACGCAAACTAATCAAAATTGGTATATTTTTTTAAGCCTTCTTAAGAAATCATTAGATATCTATAAATTTCAATTAAATGCATTGTAATAAAAGCCCATTATTTATATTTGCTGTTGCTACTACAACTAAACACTGTATCCCACAATGTGTAACACTGTCCCCGACAGTGGGGCACTGTGTTACAATGTACATTACTACCAAAAACATTAAATACTGGAAATAAATATTACTCTTTTTGATTTTAATGATATGTAACATGCATGTGTAAGAGATCATAGATCCTTTTAAGGGCTTTGTTTGCTTCATATAGATGCATATCTTGACGCCACAGTTGTAAATAAAAAACGTGTAACACAGTGCCTCAGCTTCCTCTACTTTCTTGCTTACAAATGTTATTCATCTTGAGTATAAAATATCCTAAAAACTAGCACATATGCATATTATCAGGGTAAATACAATATATGAAGCTTCATAAATTAATAGGATTAAATAACATTAACTGGTTAACTTATGTCCACTATACCCTTTAATTTCAGTACATTATTACTTGGTTTAGATTCAGAAAATTTTTGTATCTTCAGGAAAGTACAAATATCTTCTCTGCTTAATTTAAAAGGGACGGAAATGCAGATTACCAAATTCCTCAAGATGATTTTATATACGCTTTCTGGTAACCCATTTATGACGCTCAAGTCTGACAAGGATGAACATTTTAAATATTTTATTATTTATGGATGTAATTTTAAGAAAATATTATCTGGCAGCAAAAATAATGTAAAACTTTAGGCTTTGCTTATTAAAAAAGTACGAAGGAAAATGGGAAAAGTCTCACGGGGAACGTTAAGTCATTAAAGCTGATTGCACGACAAAAAAAATATATTTTGTATTTGGATTTTAAGATTTAACTGGTTCTATAATAGATATAAGAGGGAAATATTTTTTCATTGTAATAGTGTTTTGCTTAGCATAGACCACAGGGTTTAAAGCTTAATAAAATATCCGTTTAAGCAGATTAAAAGCGTTTTTTATGGGCAGGTTAAAATATAGATACGTATTTTTCGTACTCAAAAGTCCACACATGTTGATTTTAACAAATTTACAAGTTTTTTAAAATCAGTATGTAATTTTCTTTTGCAATGAAATAGCTTTAAAAATTATCATATTTAATGAGTTTCAAATAGTTTCATAAGAAATAACTTATCTATAACTTAAAAATAGAAATGAATATCGATATTGAATATCGACTTGTGGAAGGTACCAAAAATTATAACTTTTAGATAAGGGATATTTCGAAATGTATTAAAAACGTTTAGGAAAACAATTTTGTGTTTCGTTAAATTGAAATAGGAGTCATATTCTGAAAAATCATCATATTTTATAATTGCACATTACATAATTTCTTCCCCTCACATCTGTGTTAAAGATAATTAATCTAGTGTACAGAAAATGGGAAAAATAATGGAAAACGTCTGAGCCCAGATATAGTTTAATCTGTGACAGTTTATGGATTTACAGAATCGATAACGTTTTCCTAGGTCAAAGTGAAAACGTTGACAAGGCTATCCTTTCAATTCTTTCAATACTGCATCGAAAGAGAGCACAGGAGCTCTAACCGTGACTTGGAAAATAACATCGATCACATTTCGCTTTATGTATATACAGAGATGAAGTATCTCTATAATTTGACTAAAACTTATTCGTGTCCAATAAGACTGTGGCCGTCTGGCTGCATCAACAGTTATATTCTATAGGTTTTGGGGAAGGGAGAGTCCTGGCATATCTCAAAATCGGTATATTATTACAATTCTGCCTCATCAAAACAAAGAATGAGGTCACAATATTTCTTATTTTGTATAATTTTGTGAATTTCCTAACGCGTTAAACACGTTTGTGTGAATGTGCTCAGTGTGTGTTATTTCAATGAAGTATAAGTAAGTGAGATGTGTACTTGCAAGAAATTTGGCTCTTATGAATTCAGGTAATGGTAATGGTAGTGGTAATTTTAGTTAACGTCGTACTAGAGCAACACAAAGCATGTATTCAGGAAACCAAATATCTAATAACTTTTTCAATTCAAAAATGCATTATTTCATCACCTAAATATGTAGGTAATTTCCTTAATAATTAAAGCCGACCAACCGGCATACTGTTTAAGGTGTTAGCCTCTAGATCTGAAGGTTCCTGGTTCAAATCCGAGTGCGTGCATGGATTTTTGTTAGCGTATGATGTAGATGCGGCTGGTGCACCTTAAGTCTGTTGTGGCCAAACGCTCACGTTGGGTTGGTGTGGAAGTTTGGTGAGTGGGGTGCCAGCTCAGGTGTTTCTTCGTCATCTGACCGTGGTTCAAAATTACGAGGTGTTGTCCTCGGAACTTCCCCTTAAGGAATTGATCCCGGACTGTCGTCAATAGACCGCTGTATTGCTCAAGTATGACGCTAATTAAAAATTACCATTTACCAATTATTTACCTTGATGTGTGTTTGTTGCTCAAGTTTTCGACACACTCGAATGCAAGGTTCCTTACTGTCTTCTTATCTGAGATAAATCCTATAGAAAAACAAACAAACATCAGTGCGCCATCTTACCCTGATGATAGGTGCGTCATATCTCTGAAATATTAGGGGAATACGACGCACTTATTCATTTGATAACGAAAATGGTAGTATGATCTCGGTATCAGTTTACTTCAAAACGTTACCAAACAATTCCTCCTGAAAAAAAGACTCCTGAAGATATGCTGAAGTCAAATACATGCTTTAAATTTATAAGAAAGGTTTTTGAACTTACAGTTCTTCAAATGTTCATAAAAACTGTGGCTTCAATATGAATACGACACAACTTTCATCACTAAAACTTCTGAAATCTGAACAAATATAAAATCCAAAGAATTTCTATTAATTTAGTACTTTCAGGGTGGCCTATAGTTTAGAGGTCTTCCTGCATAAAAAAATTCTAAAATTATGATACGTTTTACTAAATATGATTCCGAAACTGTCGATTGCAAACATTGTCCCACACAAGTTGATGTTATTTTCCATCCTGCTTTATTTAGTTCATAATAAAATTTCCAGTTACTAATCACTAAAGCCTTGATATGTGCCTTGTATATCAATTCAAACCTTTTTATTCACAACTTCAAATTCCATCTATAGGCAGTATCGGTTTCTTGCTTTCATTCTCAAATCAGATGAACCAAAGAAGCCGAAATGAATATGAAAGTGGTGTTAATAACAAAGCTATGTGGTGCCGAAACCAAATGCCGAGCACAAGGACAATTGAGTGTTTTCCGAACATCAAGAGTGTAAAAAATCTGAGATTCCGTTTCCAAATTTATGCGTGAGAGGCGTTGAACAAAATCTCCGAATGCAATCTGCAGCAGGAAGGTGAAGAAAAAGGTTAAAAGGTGAGATCTCATCATGCGAGCATGGGGGAATGGAATTACCAGCTGCAAAACTATTCCTGGAAACAAAATCCGCGCATTTATAGAAGATTGTTTTTCTTCTATTTCGGAAAAAGACAACTGTTTTTTGTTGCTACGTCGTATTAATGCGGGGAGAAGAGGGGAGACATAAAAGCTGTCGGCAGGCTCGTTAGTAAGCTTTGAGTAGAGTTCGAACGTGGCTGGGATTGGATACTACGGTTCAGACCCTCAGGTCACGTGCTAAGTACGACCCGTTCACTTAGCTCTTCGGCTCTATCCTAGCTATGACAGCTTTTGGATAACGAAAAGCTGCTTCCAACTGTGCCTAGGGCCGAGGATTACTTGCAAGTATTAGCAAGATGCAATACGGAAAGGACTTGAAAAAATATGAAGAAATAAAATACATTCTTTCTCAACAAAAGGCTTTGGAAATCTCGCGTGTCTCCATAAAAGTAAATCAAACAGGTTAATAGTTGATTTCTTTTTGTTTCTTAAAAGCCTATACTTTCCGATACCTCGTTAATGTATCCAATGGGGCTCGCTAGTCATTAATGTATACATCATAAATACGGCTTTGTAGTCGAAGGATTAGATAACTTCTTCCTTCAGCACTTTTCGTTTTTTTTTTTTGTTGAAAGGTTTTAAAGCATACATAATGTAAGACGTGATTTTTTCGGATGAATTAGAATTTTTATGAAAGGAGGTTGTTTTTTGTTCTGGGGACATAATCGGAGAAATGAATCATCTCCTGATAAGACGTCATTAATTTTTCTTAACAAAGGCAGTCAACTTCTTATTTAATACCCGGGAATTATGCTCGCGCATATTTTAAAGAACCGATAGGAAGCTCCTGAGCGGATATTAAGAGTGCATTAATACCAGTTATTTTTGACGGTTCCAAATTAATTCAGTACTTTTGACTGCTTCTGTGAAAAGTTCCCAAGAAATAAAGTACCGAAGGTGGGTAGTTTCTATTTTGATTTATAATTAATAAAATACAATACCTGATGTTATTGAAACTATAACTTATCAAAAATGTTATCAACTGTAAAATTATAATAATTTCGTTACAAAATTAAAAAATTGAATAATTTTGAAAAACCACTCCATTAATAAAAGATATTATTCAGTGAAAATAATCTTGAAAATAACATGTACTGGGGGGATGTGTCTAAATAAGTATGTTTTATCAATATGAGGATTTGAGAGGGGATGTGTTCAGAAAATCTACACATAAACTCCAATTGTTAAACCCCAACGAACTCGCATTTGGGATCCGGTGCTTTTGCTAGATCACACAACAGTAGATTGTAGTTCCAACAAAGTAATTGAGGTCATAAAAATAATCATGTAGATTTTTAAGCAAAATGCTAAGTAACAGTTTTTTACAGGTCATCTTGTATATGAAGTCAGTGTTAGACAGCGTATTTACATTTTGGGAATTCTGGTCCTGATACTGTTATGCAATGAAAGGCGGTGATTACGATTGGTTGTTTTCGGGTTTTATGGAGCAAGGACAATATTTGGCCAAGCTGCATCAAACACTAGACAGACAATGTTAAGTAATTTCCTTCGAGTGTTCATATTAATGAGTCGTAAATCACTAGTGTTTAATATTGCTATTTCCTGATTTTAGATTTATGAGTTCCTGTGTTTATGTTACTGTTTCCTGCATATGTATTCTTGGCAGTTCATTTGTCTGATGCAATCCTTTATGATTTGCTGTGAGTCAGTTACATCTGAGTCTTTACGCTGCTGTTCGTATCGTTCTATATGCTTGTCTCTTGTGTCTTTTTTAAATTATTAAACGTCTTGTTGGACTTGGAGTTACGCTCTTATTTCACTATTACAAGACCTAACAGTAATAGTGAAAAGAAAGAATGGAGTACAGAAAAAAAAATCGCTTTTGTATCCGCATCCTGGGGTCACAACCCCCATTATTACCAGAGGCAGCTAAACCTATCGGTGGCAACCGGAAACAAAAGAGTATGATCAAACACTATCAAATAAACTTGAGAAGCAAAAAACATTCCATAAAAGTTACCAATAAAATGGTACAACAATGCTTGACGAAGAAGCAATTTCACAGGACCTTTAGCTAGGTCCATGTTCATGCATATTGACTAGACCGTAAATGCATCCAAAGAATGGTATATGAAAAATTACAGTCACTGCAAAAATATGTTCCATTACACATTCCCTTACCTCGCCAAGGGAAACTAAAATAAGATCGTCGAAATAGAAACGAAGAAAAATGAAAAGAAACCTCTTCGTCTTTCACTCTTTATTTGATCAAAAAACGTGTTATGATCTCTAGAAACTTTCATATCGTGTCTTCCCTACTTGGGCAAACTGTCGCCTGCATTTTTCAAACAGTGATCGAAGCGAGAGAATATTTTTAAGCTGCTGCAGTCGAGGAGCTGGCAGCTCTTTTTGAACGAAAGATCTGTCACTTTCCCTTCAGTATTATATGAAAGACTATGATCGGAAAAACACATTACTTGTCAAACTGATGCTTCTACCAAACTAGGGTAAAGTATTTTTCATAACATAGTCTCATTCAAGTATCTTCTGAAGTACACAGAAGCTGGAGACATTTTTGGATAGAAAAAGTTATATCAAATGCACTGCTGGTGCGTCTCTATTTGCTGATATCCCAGGGTTTGGAATGGACAATAACTTTACAATTTTTCTGTCCATAGCAATGTAACTGATTACAAGCGATGTTTGTCCAACATGCCAATAAATTCTAGTATTTTGTATTTTTTGTTCGAAATTGTATATTTATGTTATTAGGTTTGGTTTGTCACTAAGCTTGGTGAGGAGTTAATTGAGCTCGCTTTTAGATGTTTAATTTTTATTCAATATACGGGGAAGTTAGAATCCACCACGCAATCCCATGTAAAAAAGTGTCCGTTTTTAGACAGGATTTGGAGATGAATGCTGCATGCGTATCTACAAAACGGATGCTACAACGCGCACATTCGGATTTGAGTCTGGTGTTTTACTTCACACGATTTACTCTCAGGTAGGATACTTTGGTGATTTTTATGCTCAAATTTAAAGGTCATAAAACTTTCAAAATGTCACGAAAAAAAGAAAAACACTTATCGGATTGGTTTCCCTCATGTAATCGCGTGAGATGATTCTAACCAACCTATAAGCTCATGGATTTAAATTTTCACTCTGGATAAAAGACAGAAATCAGTCGCTGTTAGATTCCAATATTCTTGTAAATTTTTACTAAACGTTTCTAAATTTTTGAGGAAGTTGCTCAATGAAAAAGAGGAGACACCGAAGTTGCATAATGTTAGTGAGGGAAGTAAAGATTACACAAACAAAGCTTTATCTAGTTGAGGGAAGTATAGATTACACAAACAAAACTTATTGTTTTAATTGAGTGTGATTTTGACTTGTACTGGAACTGAATTTTAAGTTCCATACTCAGAAGGTGGAATGAAAAATATATAAATGCCTGGAAAATATTACTAAAAACCCAGTGTAAATAATTTTCTCTGATTAACGCACAACTATATCAAATTTTTACTCTAAGCAAAAGTAATTGAAAGGGATAAGAATAGTTTTACTGGTGTTAAACTTTTTCCTAATTTCTTGTACACAATGCTTTAATATAAAGCATAATCAAAAATAATTGCTAAAACGAAATAAAACCCGAATGGTTAAAATAGGGGGTAATAATTAAAACAAAAACTGAAATAGTTCTTTACTTTAGAAGGAGTCATTCTTTCAGAGCATTGTTTAAATTGATCTTCAGAAACAGAATGATAGAAAATGAGAAATTTTAATAAAGGGGAACCAACTTTTTTATAATATTGACAAAATGGAATTAAAAAAAACTATTTTAAACTTCCGACAAAGTATCCACTCTATAGTCTCAAACACAAAACATGCAGATACGAAAAAAAATAAATCTACATGATATAAGAGCTTCGGCGATATTTTATAATTCATCTTCCTTTTCTGAATGCGATACTTTATGAACACCGAATAATAATTGTATACGAAGCGATTGAAGGCTACAGGTGAAGAATCAAAAACAAAAAAATGCGATACTTGGAATCGTCACCTTTGACTCAGGCTGCCGTTTCGCAGAATTGCTAGAGGCGATAAACAAATATTGTCATAATTCTAAAGCGAAAAATAAAATGAGTACAGAGGAAGAACCAACAAAGTCCCGTTCAAACGACCTAAGAACTAACAGAGTGCATGGTTGCACATTAGCATAAAAGCTGTTGTTCTGAACAGAATTCCATCTTGAAAAAAATTAATTTTGCAGTACTATATTTTTTATTTTTAGCACAAATATATTGTTTAACTCTCTGAGAGGCTCACATGCATAACTCCAACTTGCAACCTACAGTATTCTCTGCATGACTTCTACCCTCTTTTAACCCTTTTGACAAATAGAACCTTTCGAAAGGTTCGATTCTAAGGAAGGGAGAAATAATTGTTTTCCAAGGATTCTGTTCTAAGGAAAAGAGAACAACGGAATCTTTCGAAGTAATCACTTCACAGGAAAGGAGCAATATAATAATAACAAAGGACTTCTAAGGAGAAAAGAAGATCAATAGAATCATTTCAAAGGACTCACTTATAAGAAAAGAATGATAGAATCATTTCAAAGGACTCACTTATAAGGAAAGAATGATAGAATCCTTCCAAGGGATTCTATATTCTATAACAAAAAAAAAATCGACGCACCAAGAAAGTTAAGAATTACAGTGGTGCCGCGCTCAACCAACATGGAAAGTCACTGACTGGAGACATATAGTCTTTAGTGACGACTCCCTTTTCCAACTGTGTCCTGACGACAATCGCAGACGGGTCGGGAGACATCCAGGGCTGCGTGGGGATCCTGCCCTTGCTATCACCCACCACACATGCCTACAACAGGGCGTTATGGTCTGTGGTGCCATCTCCTTTGATAGCCAGACCCCTTTGGTCATCATTTCTGGCACACACAGCACGACGGGATGCGTTACCGTTTCAACAAGATAATGCCCGGCCACACACGGCACGTGTTTCTATGAATTGTCTTCAAGCTATCCCAACACTTCCTTGGCCAGCTAGGTCTCCTGATCTCTCTTCCATAGAACACATTTGTGAGGTTAGGGGAAGGCGATTGCAACCATCCCGGAATGTTGACCATTTTGCCCGACAGTTGGAGACAATTTGGCAAGAAATTCCGTAGGACACCATCCGGGAACTTTTTCCGTCGATGCCACGCTGGGTGACGCATCGTGGCCAGTGGTGGACCAACGTCTTTTTTTACGTCCTCCCTTTGTAACGGTCAAACTCTGAAATAAATCATTCAATTGTTCTGAAGTTTTAATCGTTTTTTTTCTATGTATGTTTTTCACATCCACTAATTTTTTTATCTCAATCGGACAACTCTTTCTTGGTGCTTCGATTTTTCTTTGTTATAGAGTGTATTTTAAGAAAATCACCAAGATAATCTTTCTAAGGGTTGACATAATCCATGAATTATTTTACATAATATATGTGGTTATTTAGTCATTATGTGGGGTATGAGCACCAATACGCTACTTGGAAATCTCGAGTCTTTCAGATTGATAATACAGTGATTTGAATAATAGTTATTTTATTAAAGATTCACGAAATTGTATTATTTTACTGTTTAAGAAATAACATATACAGAAGAAAAACTAACATTCTGTTAGTAGATTTATTATGAATTAATGTCTGTTGCTGGTTATATAGTATGCATTAATGATGACAACTCTCAGAAAATAACTGGCTTTTTTTTCTTCCGGTTATAACTGTCTTGGTTTAACCAAGTAAAAAAAAAAAAAGATTTTTAAAATAAACGAAAAAAATAACCGATTTTTTAAAGCTTTGGGTGTTTCTATTTCGTTGTATATAAAAAATGCTTAATGTCGTTAATTTTTTTATTTATCACATCACAACTGTTACAAAAATTCACATTAATTCTGAAATAAACCAAAACTTAATTGTTTAAAAATGAAGGTACACAAGCTAAAATAATAATTCAAACATTAGTTACCTTGTTAATATTGTTTTATCTATTCAACCCACTAATTTTGATTTACTCTGCTCATAAATATTCGCTCGGTTATTTGCTGGTTAGTTAATCGACTTCTGTCATTCGAAACCACAAAATTCAGAGCAGATACTAACCTTTCAGATAGCACTGAACTTCCAACAACTGTCAAATACTTAAAATATATTAATACTAATGCAGGCGAACATATCTTTCTTTGACCCAAAAATTAAAGTGGACTAATATCCCTTAACAACAGAAGCTGCTGCAAATACAGTTTGAGCTCATTGGGAAAGTAAACATCTGCACCCTGCGATTTTGGAAAAATGGATTTTGTCAAATTTTTGTCATGTGTTGCCCACAGAAGGCATGGGTTTGTTGAATTGTAACTCTATGATATTGCTGCAGGAGGCGAATTTTTTCCTAATTGATTCAGGCAGTGCGTTAACTCTTTGCTGACTTGGGAAACTTTTTGACTAGCAAATGTTGAAGATATAAAGTTTTTTGAATCTAGGGTCAGAAAGAGATGCTTTCCACAGAAGAGGGTTAAATTAAAGAAGTTTTGAACGAGATGTAAAACTCTGCGACAACTTTGCTAATAACATTTTAGAAATATCATGAATATTGGTAATTTTTGCCAGTGATGCCTTAATACATGAAATAAGAGGGACTACCAGTTAAATATTCACTCCCAGAAATTTCGGTAGTGGCCTCCTTAACGGCCCAATATGCTTACTACATCCGATAGTAGTTCAATTTCTGACCCAGAGAGCACGCGGGGAGCTTTTCTAAAACAAATATATTTCATAAACAAATTACTCTGCATAGAAAACTTTATTATTTGCTTTATTTCCCAATGAGCTCTTTTAACTTCGAATTAGCACTATCCTCTAATCCTTTCACTATAACTGTATTTACCACATGGAAAAACAATGTATATTCTTCCCTTCACTAAGTAATTTTTTTACTCTTGAATTCATGTTAGTTCCTCCATCAGTACATACATACACTACAGTTTTTGGTACTTTAAAAGAGTCCAAGAGGTGTCCGATTTCCGATGTGATATAGTCTCCAGTATGCGGCGACGAGAGTTTTCGAATACCGAGCATTATTGTCTCTAGGAGGTTATCACCAGGGCCTGTAATAATAGCAATACAATTACTAATGCAGAAATGATATCTATTAAAATAATCGTAGTAAGAGTTATTGCAATCCTTACAGATAAAGTGAGCTGTCACAACTAAAAAGCTCCGATTGATATTGACTACTGTGCAGATATCAGCAGTAATGGGAAAATGTTGGACATCCACCTATTTAGTTATGAGTAAATTGATGGTAGCACTATACCGTGAGGACACCATCTGTGTCACCTGTAAGCACATAAATATTTAACTTATTATGGTCTTTGAAAGAGGGACTTGAGTATTTCGATTGTTATTACAGTTCTTACGGTATTTCTGGAATTCCGCATAGACTAAACAATGCAAAGTAAGAGAATGAGAACAAGCTATGCCACGGGAGTGGTTGAAAAGGATATAAATTATGTGGATCTTGAAAAATCAGTCATGCAAAAAAGAACTATTTGCTTCCCGTAAACACAGGCCACGGATATAATTTTCTTGAATTTTCGTGCCGTTTTTTTCCCGGTTATTAGTTTTCAAAATAACAATCGCAGTTATAACCGTAGCAATAAAACACCGAAAAAAAACCTGTTAACCGCTACGAAAAAACCGACTTGTCGGTTTAACCGGACGGTTATTGACATCCCTAGCATGCATGTGGTAGTACCAGGTGTGTTTGGTAGTAACCGAAGAATTTTTAAATAAAATTTAGGCTATAGAAATTAGATATCACATTATGAGATACGAGTATAACTTTTGAAATTAAATTCCTGAAAAATTTAAATCTTAAGACTATGTAGGTTTTCGCCATCAATTGTTAATTTTCTGACCAATTTAACTTCCTATTTTGTTACAGAATCAAAGTAACGGTCTCTTGTAGCATATTTTAATATAGAACGACTAGATAATCATGTCTAGTTGCTGTTGCTGAATCAATAATGTTATCAAATAGATTAAATATATTTCAACAACGATACTAATTTATAAAATGAACCTCAAAATACTTAACAGCTAATGCATAACTATTAGCAAATAACTTACACACAGTTGCGATTGTATGTCTTATATTATTTTTATATTTAAAATCTAGAAGTTCTGTACCACTCAATGCAAATTCAAATGCAACATTTCTTTTCATGGTAAATATACATAATTAACCAAACCTTTTATGTTACTGACGACATTTCGTTCATTAGTTTCTGGTAATTAAATTCCTGATACAATTTAAATTCCAGACATTTCTCAAGAATTTTAAATTTGTAATGAAGCATCTATTTGAATTACTTCAAGCGAGTTTCTGCACAAAAGTTTTGGAAGAACTAGTTTCTAAGTGAATTTTTTTTTTAATTTGTAATATATTTAAATGTGTTTATCTAATTGTTTATTGATGAGAGGGTTTGTATAATTTAGAGTAAAATTTTATGCGACAGATTTATTCTCTTCTTAAACGAGGCAAAACACATTTACTCTATTTGTGAATTTCACGAATGATTATGTGTGAATTATAAAGCTTATAAAATTATTGTATAATTTAAATGACTTATAAAGCTATAATAAGATATTAAAATTGATTACATTAATATTGCATACGCCTAAGGACAATGCATAAAATCAGCAAATATAGCATTTGTAATTATTTCAATAAAATATTTTAGGTTAAGCAGTTGTTTACTATTTATAAAGGTTTTATTTCTAAAGATTTGAAAAATAACAGATTTAATTGAAAGATTAGTTGGATACGTAACAAAAGTTGTATGAAAATAGTTACTTAGATACCAAAAACTTAACTGTTCGTTTAAGTAACTAATGTTGTACAATATAAAGCTGTACTATAGATTTTAATGCAAAACATTAAATATATTTCTTAAATCTAGTAAGATGAACCTGAAATGATTTTAAAACGAACATACGAAAATATATGCTAAGATAAAACATTTTTCATCAACTCCTACTTTCCTTTTATACATTTTTCTATTTTCTTTTCATAGAAACGAAGTAAGTTTCCCAGTTGATGCTTAATCTAGTCAAAGAATTTTGGATTTACTTTTCAGTTTAAACACTCCACTGCCTTTTCCTGAAATGGAAACGGAAGCCGATTTCGAGCAGACCATGTCACTTAAATCTCCTTCGCCAACAAAAATTAAAACTTCATTCGTCGCCTTTGAGGGGATCGTGAGAAAAAATAGAACTATTTAAAATTTTTTTTACTCTGCAGGTTTTGGTTTGTTACTTTTACGCTTTTCATTGTCTCGTTTCCCCTTCCTCCCGATACGGGTAAGTGTTTTGTTTGACACTTGAGTGTGCCGATAATTGAAGATGCCAGTTTAAAGGGAATAAAGGGGAGAAGAAAGTGTGTGTGGCGCACGCCCGACTTACCCTTGAATCAGAACTCATTTGCATTACCTCTTGGATCTTTATTGATGTCTGCACCTGAAGGAAGGAGCTTAGTAGCTTTCGAGAAAGACCTCGGTTTTTTGCTCCGCGCTTCTTTCCTAAGGCAAAGAGAAAAAAAAAATCTTTTATTTCTTGCATCATTTAAATTCTTTGAAAAGTAATTGTGATCAGCTATATTTAACTCAAGCTTTTATGCAAACTGAGACCTCTTCCTCATGATAATTAATGGAGCCAACTATTTGCGAATAGTATTTATTCCCATCTAATAGGTGCTTTAAAAAGCAGTGCTTTTCGCAGCTTGATGTAGGAATGCTTGTCCTCAAGTATAAAATAGGTCAGGTTAGACATTTCTGGACATTAGTGATCACATTTCTTAAGGATAATTACATTTATCTTCGAAAAAAGCTTTATTATTTTCCTCGTTTATCTAAAAGTTTTTTGTATCCTAATCAACCCTTTTGGTGGTGGTCTCGACGAGGTATCTCGTCATTAGAAAAAATTGGCCAGTTCTTGATCTCGTAATCATAAAAAGTTGCTAATATTTTGTTGACGAGATATCTCGTCATAAGCAAAATTGGTCAGATATTGATGAACGATATCTCCTCCACTTGGAGGGTCATGTTTCAAAATAGAGGACTCATTTCCGGTTGCGCAAAGAAGCCACTGGCGACAAAAAGTGCTCTTAATTTGAGATATTCCGTAACTATTAAGATTTGAAAGTAGAATTGTTTTTCAGAATTCATCAACGCTTGCATATTAAACGGATACAGAATATATCAAGTAATTCGAAACTCTGGAGATGAAAACCCGATTTATAGGCTACCAAGTCGATAGAAGATGGCAGAAAATAGCTCACAGTAGGTAAAGTGTGCATAAATATAATCCAAATATATTTTCCCTGAGTAATTAATACACGTGCAAGCTATTTCAATGACCGTCCCAAAGCCAAACACGAGTATTTATAAGAAGTGCTGACAAAGTGTTCCATCAAACAAGGTATTGGTATTTGGTATTTTTTCAATTAACGTCACACTGGATCAACATAAGGGCTACTTTATCAAAACAAGGACTTAAGAAACAAGGAAGCAGTTGGAATATGTTTCTAAAAACACGAACAATTATTTGTAACATGGTGCAAAACTACTTTCTGAAGTGAAAATAAATCCATTTTTGGGGGTAGTTTCTACGGTCCCTGCTCGATCCCTTCAGCTAACCATAAATAAAAATACATTTTCATATTTGAAGATATTCTTCACCATTCACAAACCTGCAGAGCATTTATAAAACTTTTACGAAATCTAGTCTTTAATTTTCTTTGCTTCTGTGGAGGAAATATTTTTTCTTTGCGCGTTCGTTTTTTATGGATGAAGCAGGCGTTATTCCCCCACCCCGTGACTTGCTTTTTCCTCCGTTTTTCACAATATTTTTCTTTGTTTCTATCTTTAGTCTGTTAAGAAATAAACTCTAAGACAACTGCTTCTATTTACTCATACCTCGCTTTTCAAGATTTCCCCTGAAATTCCTCAGAATTTTGGGAGATTTCTTTTCTTTCATCCATATTTTTGTGATATGTTGTTTCAGATTTCCCCCAAGTGTTTTTTCTGTTGTTTGGAAGTTGATCTTTCTTCTGGAAACACGAGCAGCGATTAAAGCATTATTTAATAAGACTCAAGAAATATCCTGGCTGCGTAAGCCAGCGCTCGATGACCTGTAACGGCCAGTGTAATATAAAATGTAATAAAACCAGCGCCTAATAGTTAACGGAATCGCATTAGGGGAAGAAAAACGGCTTCCAAGAAAGTTTACGTCAATTGCATATGACTGGTATGTCTGTAAACGATTATAGTAGCGCATCTTCGTGAAAAGTGAAACAACTCAAATTGAAGATTTAATCAACTGTAGAAATTACTTTTGCCGTATTTTAAAAAGGAGGTGCGGCACAGTAGCATGACAACATTTGTGCCCCAATCCAGACCAAGGATATACTTCAGGATTTGGATCGTATTTTCCCATAAAAAATTCTATGTTAATATCTTGTAATCTTAAGATGATGAGGAACGCTCAAGCATTCGGAGTGTTTATCGAATTGAAGAGATTAGCCGTGTGTTGAGAGTATTTTGGTGGAGATAATTGTGCGAGTTCATTTGTTAGTGAGTACAGGTAACCCTCGTATAGCACGGTTAATTGGTACCGTGGTATAGAGAATCCGTGTTATAAGATACTCACAAGTCCCACAAATTTGATATTGCGTACTGTGCTATTTGGAATACCGTGTTATAGGAAACTCGTGTTATATAGAAACCGTGTTAACCCTAACTCAGAGTCATGTGCATTTGATAATGCGTACCATGTTATATGGAAACCAATAGTCTTTTTTATGTGTTAATGGAAACCACCATTTTCATGAAAATATATTAAACCGTGTGGATGTATAGGGCACACACATACAGACAGACAGATGAACAGACAGACATACAGACGAACATACAAGATAGACAAGACCAGACAGACCAGACCAGTCAGACAAGACAGACCAGACAAGACAGACCAGCCAGACAGACCAGACAAGGCAGACCAGACCAGACAAGGCAGACCAGACAAGACAAGACAAGACAGACAGACCAGAACAGACAAGACAAGACAGATAGACCAGAACAGACAAGACAGCAGACAGACAGACAAACAGACAAGACCAGACAGACCAGACAAGACAGACCAGACAAGACAGGCCAGACAAGACAGACCAGAAAAGACAAGACAAGACAGACCAGACCAGGCAAGACAAGACATACAGACAGACCAGACCAGACAAGACCAGATAAGACATACGAACAGACAAGACAGACAAACAAACAAGATAGACGAACAAACCAGACAGACGCGCAAGAAGCGGATTTGGCATCAGAAGGGTCCCAAACTAATAGAAAACTTGAAATTGGACGAAATTATTCAATGTACAAACAAACAATCCATTCTTATTTGCACTCATTGCCATAAAAATTTGCGCACCAAGAAAAAGTCGTCAAAATGAAGAGACATTTTACACTTTAATTTTTTTTATGCGATACGAGCCGGCATTGAGGCATACAAGTTCCGTATGATGTCCTGAGACATCTCGTTCCACAGTTGCTGTAAACGCGCCTCTAGTTCGACCAAACTCGTAGGGTGTCCAACTTGCCGTCCCAAATGATCCCAGATTTGCTCGATTGGTGACAAATCAGGGGATCGAGCAGGCCAGGGAAGGGTGGTAATGTGGCGGAGGCAGTCTTGTGACATCCTTGCCGAGCATTGTCTTGTTAAAAAATGGCTCCTGGGAACCCTGCCATGAGTGGCATCACATGTGGCTGAAGGATGTCATGGACGTACCGCTTGGCTGTCACTGTGTCATGGATCAATATTAGGGGTGACCGTGTATCGTAAGCAATGGCACCCCATACCATCACACCAGCTGTGAGAGCGGTATGTCGCTGTAATTGAGGTGTTCACCAGGGCCTCCACACACGAACACGACTGTTATCACTGCTGAATCTAGATTCATCGCTGAAGACGACCTGGTTCCATTCCGTTGTAGTCCAATCCCGTCGTGCGTGACACCACTCCAAACGGAGACGTCGGTGGGAGGGTGTTATTGGCAGCACACGTAATGGGTGCCGCGATACCAGATGTCCTTCAGCCAGGCGCCTTGCGATGGTTCAGAAGACACAGGGGCCCGTAGTGAAGGTGCTGCCTGTGTCTGAATAGGTCCAATGAAGCAGTTGGCTCTACGCGTGCGTTTCGTATGATGTGACGGTCTTCTCGGCGACTAGTCTGTCGAGGGCGTCCTGAGCCTGGTCGTCGTGTAAATGGCGTCTCTTCTGTCCACTGGTCCCAACACCTCCTCACATTAAAATCAGAACGGCCTACTTGACTAGCTACTCGCCGAGCTGACGACCCAGCTTCCATCATCCCGATGATTCTTCCCCTCTCGAACTCTGACAGCTGCTCATATTGTCTTCGATGGCGGCGTAACGGTATGTCTACCTCAGCGTTTCCTTTGCAAAAGATTAAGTACACTCAAACAAGCTCTGCTTACCTGTTTTATACTCCAAGGAGAACGAAGTTCAACGCCCTCTAGTGGCATTACGCAAAGCGCTATCACGCTGCATTTCTAATCATTTGCATATCTGGCCGATATGTACCCTCGTTACAATCCCACAATTATTTCTTGGTGCGCAAATTTTTATGGCATTGAGTGTAAGTCAAAAAGCAAGGCGAACAAAGCTTGCTTTTAATCACGTGACACTTGCACATCAGTCGACTACCCACTACTACTACGAGGCACATCAGCCGAAGCATACACCATCTATCGACTTTTTTTTGTCAGAAAAGACCAGCACCATTTCTTTATTCCACAGAAATTAATATTGTGATGAGTGATTTCGCGACAGCAATATAAGTCTTACTACTTATTGAACAACCTACGTATGATGCCTAAAAATTTTTTTATTTTAATCAATAACATAATTTTGTAGAAAGGTAAGCTTAAGCGTATTATTTTTGAATGTACAATTCTAATGAGTACCAAGAATATGGCTTAATATTGACCTGGATTAAGAGGTGTTTTCTGCTTTGTGCTCTTTCTGGTTTGATGTTTGACCCACTTGAAGTAAGGTTCCTTAGGATACATAAAAGCTTCTATGTAGAGTGAAATTTATAGTGATCAATGAGGTTAAGGGGTTTGCCAAAATGAGAAAATAAGAATACTTTACACCTTTTACCCATATGTGGGGTCGTTCTTGTGAAATATAAAGATGTTAAATGTTCACCTGCTCCAAAAATTATTTTTAACACTTTCTAAAAAAGAGTTAAAATGACACAAAATGAGAGAAAGTGAGAACAATCATTTCTGTTTCAGGAGTGATTATTATTAAAACGAAAAACAATGCTGTTCTGTGAAATGTACTTAAATTTTAGTCTGTTAAGTAAAAACCTTTAAATTCAGCATTTCTAAGAATAAAATGTTGTCTTTTGTGCTGTTTAAAAAAAATATCTGACTTGAATAACAAATTAAAATGTAAAATCTCATATTTAATCCTTTTACTCGGCCTCAAAGCTACACTCATGTCCATAAATTAAGGATAATGCCAGCTCGGACAAATAAAGATTCAGAAACGAAACAAAAGGTGACTTATTCATAAAGCCCATTTATTAAACAAAAGATAAAGAACAAAAAAGATTGTGCATGTATGATACCATTCATGAGAACTACGATTTTTGCTCACTGGAGCAATTACAAAAAATGTCGACCTTACAAAAACTTAACATGACATGGTTGGTATGATGGTTAATACATTGTTAGTCTCCCAGACGATGAAATACACTCTGTACAACGCATGGCATGCTGAGGATCAAATTATCGGGCTGATCTTGGGGAAGATCACTAAACTCAGCAAACAATGCTCTCCGAAGTTCCGGTACACATGTAGGAGGTGGTTGACGGGCTACAACTAGTCGGCCAAGCATGTCCCACACATGCTCTATCGGATTCAAGTATGGTGATAATGCTGGTCATTCCATGCGGGGGTTATCCTCAGATTCACGGTATTCGCTTACAATGTTTGAACTGTGAGGACTTGCGTTGTTATCCATAAACACAAATTCTGCGCCCATGGCACCCCTAAACAAACGTACATGTTTTGCAAGAATAATGTCCCGAAAATTTTGGCCTCTTATGGTTCCGATTTGAACATGTAGATCTGTTCTGGAAAACAGTATAATTCCGCCCCAAACGAGCAATCCTGCAACGCCGTAACGGTGTCGTTCAATGGTGTTGTCTTGGTGGTAGCGGGTACTTGGAGTTCTCCATATGAAAGTCTGCCGTGAAAGAGACTGTAAGCTAAACCTGGACCCGTCGGAAAACATCACACAAGCCCACTGTGACGATGTCCACATCGCATGTTCTCTACTCCAGGCTAACCGCTGGCGATAGTGAGTTGGCGTGAGCGGAACACATCTGACAGGCCTGCGAGCATGTAGACCAACATGTCCCAAACGTCTGTAAACCGATGCCTTGAAACTGTCATACCCGTGACTTAAGGTAGCTGACGAGAAAGGTCGGATGCTGTGCCCCGTCTGCTTCTTTTTGCAGTTATTGCCATATACCGGTCGTCATTCGGCGTTGTAACTCTGGGGAGACCTGTACTGTAACGTCTACTGACGTTTCCATCATTTTGGAATCGTTGCCAAAACCTAGAGATGACACTTTGGGCGGTTCCAAGTTCCACTGAAACTTTGAGTACGCCCACATTCCAGGCGGCCGATAATTCTACCACGTAAAAAATCATCGACATGCGTTCTCTGTGCCATAACTATTCGATTGTGGCACTAAGCGGCTTACAGAACGCTTATGAACAGTTTTAATTCTTTGCTACCATTCCTTATATATACCTCTCTTTCACTCTCGTCATTGTGACGTACTATCGGCGTCATATGATGTCTTCCTGTAATTTGGATATTATACTTGAAGATGTGTGCGATAATTCTACAGGTTAAATTTTTACTTTAGAGTTCGATTTCCGTGTGATTCTGAATTATTCTTAATTTATGGACATGTGTGTAGATTCCAAGCTTAAACACGTATAATTAATGAGATAAATAAAAAGAAACGAAGCATGTAAAAACCTACATCCTTTTTTTATATTTTGTTTCCATATTTTTCTTGCATTTTTTAAAAAGATAACAGAGGTGTATAATTTGTTCTAAGTAGCTGTCACTGATTGAATTTGCAGACTCACTGTGCAAGGTCAATGACTATTTAAGCCTTAGTATTAATTCAATATAATTATACTCTTCTTATATACACATGTGTGTCATATAGATTTTTGCAATTATTAAGTAAGTTTTAGCGCATAGTGCTAGCACTACTCCAAACCAAAGAACCCATGGATCTCTTTTAACTATTTATACTACATTAATAATGAGCTTACACCATCAAATTTTGAGGTATGAATGACAAGTTTTTCGGAATTAATTGCATTCATGTAAAAGTTTTTATGCAGAATAGAATCAACAATTTTTCTATCAATGGAATTTTGACTGTTAGTCATTTTTGCAATATAGAGTAGTTAGAAAAATAAATTACTACGAGTGGAAGAACATATATTTATCGGAATGTTTTTTAACTTCTGCTTAATGGATTTGTTCCTTAGAGACCTTTTCTTTTTGGAAATAAGTCTACCACATTTTAACTTGTATCATTGTTAAATGTTCCATTAATATTTGTAAAAAGAAATGTATTTTGAAAATAATTTCACTGTATTTAAAAATAATTTGAAAATCCACGATTCTTGGAAGCAAAGTTTAATTTGTTTGCTTTCAGTTTGGTTTAAAATAACTGTTCTCAATCACATCGATTTTATATTTTGATATAGTTAAAAGCACATTATGAATGTTGTATAAAATTTTAAACTAAAACTTATTTCAGTGTTATTTCTTATTGCAAACACTAACTTCTTAAATCGAGGGTTGAATTATGAAAGATTACAAAGAAAACCACTCGAAATTACATTAAATTTCGTATCAGCATCATTTTGAGAGCCACTAGTTTTCAGACTTTTCCAATTGGAAACTGGTAATTTTTTAACTAACGTCGTACTAAAGCTACACATCAGGATATTGAAGACTCAGACTTTTAAAAAGAAAAATTTCCTAAAGTTGAGATATTCTACAAGATTTTTCTCCAGAGAGTAAATTGACGTAATGTGTTTGTAAATTCATTATGGGCTGATAAATAAAAACTGCACATTTTTACTGAAGCCAGCTTAATATTCCCGACTTTATGGCTCAAAGGCCATATTTGGACTTGCTGAGCTAGTCACAAGACATACAACGTCAAGCAATACAGAGGCTGTTCGCACATTTTTTAGACGATTTTGGTTAGCGGTAATAAAAAATCGTTTGCTGCAAAAGAAATAATTGCAGTTGTACTATGTTTTTAAAAGTCAAAATTATCATCTGCGGCTTGAGAGGTTTGTTTTTATTAAAAATGGCGTTTTTAACGAAGCAGTGGTTCGAAGGCTATTGTTATGCTCTTTCCAAAGAGAAATATTCGTATTCCGTTACCCAAAAACCATGTGAGAGTCATGGTTTTGTGATATCTAAAACGTCGATAGGTAATATCGTCATCAAGAAAGGAAAAACACGTCAAATTGGAGCCTCAAGTGGGACAAAAATTCCAAACAAGTATCCAAGGAAGAAATGGACATCTTCGACTATTGCAAAGGTACGTTGTTTAATGTTAAAAGAAAATCCCCCTAGTCAAAGGACAGTTGCAAAATCATTAAAATGCTCGGTGTCCACTGTAAACAAAATGATAAACGTTGATTTAAATCTTAAGAAAGCGAAAAAACACAATGTGCATCGTCTTTCTCCAAAGCATATCGCTGAACGCAGGACACTGTGCCGAATTCTATATGAAAAACACTTATCCAAAGAAAAATGGAAAAAAATTGTTACAATAGATGAATCATGGGTGTATTTAAATGATTGCAGCAAAAAAAGAGCCATTTATTATCATAAAAAGGGAGAAAAAAATGTAAGTGCATGGTTCACAGAATCGAAAGAAAGTTTTTCTAAGGGATTCATGATTGTTGCTGGTTTTTCATGTAATGGCAAGTTAAAAATAAAGAGAGTGGAAAAAATTTCAAGATTAACTCCAAATAATATCAGGAACATATTTTATCGCCAATTTTTCTGAATGAAATACCATCGCTTTACCCACAGTGCCATCAATCTGTGGAACTCCATCAAGACAAAGCTAGCAGTCACACATCAAAATGCACTGTACATTTCCTAAAAGAAATGGAACAAAAAACTGGCATCAAGGCCATAACCTTCACTGATATCCCTACTAAATCTCCCGATGTATCACCTATGGATTTTTGTGCTTTCGGACTGCATTATCCAAACTTCGTCCCACAACCCTTACAGGACTCTGGAAAGCTGTTCAGGGGATAGAATACCTCTTCAGAAAATTCAAAAGGCATTATTATCCTGGAAATTACAGTGTCGAAAGATAGTTCAGAATAAGGGCTATCAAATAGAACATTTTAAACACAAGAATTTTATGTAATTTAGTTTTGTGAATACAATATACATTGTCTAAAAAATGTGTGAACAGCCTCTGTAAACACACGCAATGGAAGTTTTACTAACACATGAGAGATAATACACCCAGGGAAATATGCACCTAAATGGAATCGAACCTATGCCGCCTACAACTCGAAGATTGCTACAGGAGAGAGAGACACTGACGCTGCTGAGCATTTAGTATAATACTTAGCCGTCGTACGCTTAGCATATCTTTGAATTATTCTTATTCTTACAATATACACTACCCTACAATAATGGACCGGACGCCAGCGTATTTGCATAAAATCCGACTGCTTGTGTAGGTGGTATGTTTATCATGGTATGGACTGGGACCTTTGCATGTTGTTTCTGTTTTTTTTAACGTCGACGCCAACATGAACACTTTGAAAAATCGGGTTCTTCTTACGCTCTGGAAATTTTATGGAATAGACAAATGTTACTTCCAGAACGATAGTGCTCCATGTCATGTTGCAGCCTCTGTCAAGCAGTGCTATCAAGATATCGATGTAAAACGTTTTCCCTGGCCTGCCCAGAGCCCCGACCTAAACCCCATAGAACATTTGAGGGACGAGTTAGAGCGACGCTTAAGGACCAGGGAACCTCGTCCGAAATCTACAGCTGAGCTGGCGACATTCTTGCAGCACGAATGGACACAAATACCGATAGCTGTGTATCAAAACCTTGTTGAAAGTATGCCCAGAAGGGTTGCTAGTGTAATTACAGCAAGTGGGGGAACATCCCCCTAGAAAAGCAAGTATATTTTCCCTTATACCATCACATCTGGCTGTCCGGTCCATTATTCTAGGGTAGTGTATGTGTACAGAAATCATAGTTATGGCCAACAACTTGGTTGACTAATACATAAATTCAGCCATTTTTAAAGGTTACAATTCACAGGTGATATCTTACTGGTTGAGCTTACTGAGTTTTGGAGCAATGTGCAGAGTCTGGCGCTGATACCTTGCATTATTCTGAAGGTCTCAGTTGGGGGTTTCACATTAGGGTGGGCCGAAAAACACTTTTTTTCGAAATCGCGATTCTACTAGTGCGGAAAGGGTTCTCTCTGGGTTCAATAAACAAGGTGTAAAATATTTTTTTGATTGGATAATATCTTCTGCCCCCGCATCGCACTTAAATTTTGGAAATTTGGGTATAAATTGGCAATTTTTATTCGGCATAGGAAATATAATTATTTTTAATATTGTTTTTCTAATAGTGCGGAAGAGGTGCCCACTGGGTTCAATAAGAAAGGTGTAAAATATTTTTTCGATCGAATAATATCTTCTGTTCTCGCATCGCAAATGAAATGTTGCTATTTTTGAAGAAAATTGCACTTTTTTCGTCTTTTTATGCTCCCTGTATGTTGAGTGACTTCCCTGACAGGAAGTGAAAGGAGGGTTGGGGGGTTCACAGTTCACATTCCTCTGCAGATATATCTGAAGTAGATTTAAATCTGGACATTTGCAAACTATCTACAGCGAACCATTTAATCTCTCTTACTGATCGTAAGTACAAACAATTAACTAACTCCGTTTGTATTTAAATCATCACAAATGCAACTTGGCCTCCCTTCAACTGCTATGGTTGTCGACAGGTTTGGAGTCTCGTACGGACCGGACTGTGGCTTCAATTTCTTCAAGTGTTCTTCACGATGCCGGACTCATAACTAGAAATAACTCAGATTTGGTGGTTGACAAAAACAAGCTGCGAAGTGAAAGGTTAAAGTTGGAAAGGATTTAAAATTTCAAGTTTTAAAGCGAACTCAGGCATTACCGTTGAAGGAGCTGTATTTCGATGGTCGTAAAGATTCTACATTGATAGAGGAGAGAGTAGATACTAAAAGATACAAGAGAAAAGCAAAAGGGGAACATTTATCTCTTACTGAAGAATCGGGTTCACGTTACATTACTCATTTGAGTCCATCATTTGGCACCGCAAAACAGATTTCCGCGACTATTATCGGATATTTTGAAGGGATCACAAGAGATATTTCACAGCTTCTGGCAATTGGCTGTGACTGCACATCTGTTAATACCGGATGGAAATTTGGTGTAATTCGGTTTTTGGAATTGAAACTTGGTAAACTTCTGCAGTGGGTAATATGTTTCCTGCATTTTAATGAACTCTCTCTGAGGCATCTGTTTGAAACGTTGGATGCGCCAACAAATGGTCCAAAATCATATTTTGATAATATTGGGAAGGCGCTCCTTACATGTGAAACTTTGCCAGTGACAACTTTCGAAATTGTTGATGGCGAGTTACCAACAACTGATAGACGTGACTTAAGCAAGGATCAAATGTACTTACTAGAAATATATCAAGCATTGCGATTGGGTAAGTGTTCTGATGAACTGGCTAGACGCAGTCCTGGTCCATTATCACATTCACGCTGGCTAACAACAGCGAACAGAGTTTTAAGTATGTTAGTTCTCCAGATCATTCTTTTAAGTTGAAATAAATCGCTGAATTTGTTATGAAATTCACACTCCAAACTGGTAATTTAAAGTCTAAACATTAGCTGAAAGATGGAGCTAACTGAGCATGTGTGGAATACTATTTCTAGATCCAGGTATTTATCTCAAGACCATGTCGACCAACCGGTCTAATGGTTAAGGTATTGGCCTCTGAATCGGAAATTTTCTGGTTCGAATCTGGGTCAGGGCATGGATCTAATTGTGCTGTCCTTTGTTAGGGACATTGATGGTCCTCCACTGGGTGCTCCTTCACAAGTGGACGTCACTTCCGGCCTTGTAGTGGCCAATGATTAAGTTCATATGTGCCCGCCATTGGATAAAAAAATCTCAATGCCCCAAGGACGTCGTTGATGGAGTAATGTGTAGAAATTCGTTCTTTGCTCTTGTCTGAGTATGTTGAACGATGAAAGACCATACATCAGAGAACTTGCTGCACGTATAATAATATTTTAATTAAGTCTAGAGAGTCATCTTCTAATGTAAAGTCAGTACATGTATTTCTCCCACCAAAACTGAATTTTGTAGCTGCTGACTATACGGAATTGATTGACTGGTCATCAATTACTATTACTTCTCCACCGATCCTCCGTGATATATCCATTGCCGTATTTAGTTCCATTGTTCGTGATAAGAAAAATCCAGAATGGGACTTTGTTCACTTCCCATGTCACACACACAGGTAGTTGAACGGTGTGCCAAGTTAGTGACAGAAGCATCCGCTAAAGTTTATGGATTTCAATGTAGAGACGGGTTCATTAGATCCACATTCTTTTCATTATGCCTCAATTCGACCATATGGCTGATTTCAAGCCTCTTCTTGCTGATGAAGTGTAAGTTAACTTTTGGTATTGGCATGTCATATAACATTTCCATGGTTACAATATTCTTAACAAATATTATATTAATATATTACGAATCAGCTATTATTTAATAATTTTCAGGCAATATAATCAAATGTAAAATACAATACAGCAATAAACAGTACTTGTACCCATCCATTTTTCGTGTTTGATTTACTTCTATAACACATAAAAAAGTGCAATTTTCTTTAAAAACTGCAAATTTTCAATTGAGATGGGGAAACAGAAGATATTATTCGATCGAAAAAATATTTTACGCCTTTCTTATTGAACCCAGTGGGCACCTCTTCCGCACTATTAGAATAGCAATATTGAAAATAATTATATTTCCTACGCCGAGTAAAAATTGCCAATTTTTACCCAAATTTCCAAAATTCAAGTGCGATGCGGGGGCAGAAGATATTATCCAATCAAAAAAATATTTTACACCGTGTTTATTGAACCCAGAGAGAACCCTTTCCGCACTATTAGAATAGCGATTTCGAAAAAAAGTGTTTTTCGGCCCACCCTATTTCACATAGGTAAACGTGCAAGTAAAAACTCAAATAAGTGTATGTTTATACATTAAGTTTCTTCAACATTACCAGACCATCTAGTATTGCAAAACAATTAAGTGGTATATTCAGTGGAATAAAATATACTCATTAACTGCTGTATTTATTTCGTTTAAGGGGGCCTGGAACCAAAAATATGAAAAAAAATCTAATGTTTTTACTATCTTAAAAATAATATAGATATTTCTGAATAAAATGACACCTATATTTTTTTCTATCATTAGTAGAACCGAAAATATTCAACTTTTTATAGACATGACAGTTGCAAATCAAACGAGCCTTCATAATTTTAAACGCTCTTTTTCTCCTTTTCGTGTTAAATGGGATTTCAATAGTGAAAATCGAAAAAACTTAAAAACTACTTGTCATAAATGAACAAAATTTTCTATATTTACTTTTTAATTTAATTTATTTTCAACAATTGTGTATATATGTATATTTTTGTCTACAATCTTTTGAACTTTGTATACTATGTGTTTTATGTAGTTTTTGAACAAAATATTAAAAAAAAATTTATAATTGTTTTAACCGAAAATCACGAAAACAATTTATAGTATGAACTTTTAGAAGTTAATTAATGCAAAAATAAAGTGACTTGTTATAAAATATTTGAAAATATATCAATTTTGCCCAACGTCAAAATTTGGACATTTTAAAATTTTAATAAAAACAATTTTAAAGTTTTGAAAATATGTAATAGTTTTTACAGTTGAAAAATACAATCTATACCTATAGAAAAAATTTCAGAACAAAACATTTAAATTTGAAGAATTTAGAAATATGAGGCCCGGACCTCCTTAACTATCTGATATTTACAAGGTTATGGACATTATATTACACTACTGGTCATCAAATGTGGGAAGCAACACCATGAAGGGAGCATCTATTAGACTTGAAATTTGCCCGATGCTTAGATCATGAAAGGATATGCAAATGTTTAGCAACGGCAAATCATGCGAGTCAGTAATGCCTCCTGTAAATAATATAAGAAAAGAGAACAGAGAGTCGGTTTTAAGTATCGGAATTGTGTTTTCTCGCTATTCCTATGTATCGGAAGCTTTATTATGCCTCGTAAAAAAACGGAAGTTATATGAGAACGATTTTGAGTATGACAGAAGAATTGTGGCTTATAGTGACTCCAGATTATCCATCCGAGAAATTGGTGTTCACGTTGAACAACATCAAGCAACAGTATTGCGAATATGGAATCTGTGGGTGCAGGAGGGACAAACTCACCGAAGTGAACGATTGCAGAAGCTTCATCACTCCACCGAACGAGAGGACAAATATTTTCTCAGCTTGCTTATTACTGATCGTACTGCAACATCAAGAAATCTAGATCAAGAATTTGGGACATCAACAACAGTTTTCAGCGAGTACAATTGGACGTCGTCTGCAGCAGAGTGGAATTTTTTTCAAAGCTTCCGTTTCTCAGACTAACTCCTTACCTTTGGCTGTACACCACAAGCTTTTGAGACTGCAATAGTGCTTAGAACGCCGCACATGGACAGACGAATGGCATGAAATCGTTTTTTCATACAAATCTGGACTCAGTCAACGGCCCATCTCAGCCCTCAACAGTCACAGTTACATGTATGAAGTTTTGGAGTTTGTTGACCTCCATTATCTTCGGGGCTCGGTTGCGATCTTTTCAATAGGAAAATGTGCAATGTATAACAATTCCTTAATGACCACCAGTGTTCACTTGTTCCTGGCAAATCTGTTCACCAGAACTGCTTCCCACCGAACATGGTTGATCGATAATCGCCTAACTGGCACATCAGAGACCAACCATCACTACTCCAGATGAATTTTAGATTAGATGCATCATAGATTAGATTTCAACATAGACTGACATACTCTAAATACACATCCAAAGCCTTTCTTTCAATGCCGAGACGTGTAAATGAAGTTATTGCTGTCCATTTCCGCTAAACAAAATGCTGATTTCTTCACATTTTGGAAGTCGACTGAATCGGAGCTATAATTTCAACCTTTTTACCCATGTGCCCTATGTTATTTGTATAAAAATATAGATTTGATATCTTATCCGTGGTGCTGCATTGATTTTGATATCAAACATAGTATGTTTAACAATAATGCCTTTTCGCCTAGCCCTCCAAGACCAGTTTATTTTTGATACCCAATTCAATATAATAAAGTGAACGCCTCTTCCCCCAGGAGAAAAAAGGTGTTGTACCCACTCTCACTCCAAGGCAAATCAAAAATAACACAATTTCCGCTTTACAGCATTCATTCATGTTAGTTCTCAATATTTAGAGAAAACAACATACTAATTAATGTCCCTAAACCAAAACAAAACCGTCATCTGTTTTTGCTCAGTATATTATCGAGTCAAAGTAATGTTTTGGATATCACACTATCCTCACACTGTTAAAATAGAGCACCTCGTAACAATGGAGTTGAAAGCACAAAAACAGCTCCAGTGAAAAGAAACGGCGTATTCTTTTCACGACTTTCTTCTATTCCTTCAAATAAACGAGTATCCCAGTCTTCAAAAGAATAATTAATAGGCATATGACAAACTCTCCCGTGTTTCTTTTTCAAAAGGAAGTAATTACGTTCAACAATATTATCGTCCCCGTGAAAAGTAATTTATTTCTTTTTTATTAGAACGTATCGGTGCTTTTAAATTACGAATATTGTTTCAATCATGCGTGATCAGTATATTAATTTTGCTTTGACTGCGCGACGTAATTTTAAAAATGCGTAATTGCGAAGGGTAGATGCACCTCGAGTTAATGGAGATCAAAACAGGGAATTAAAATCTTTTCACGGACAGAGAATTTGGAGTTGGTTGAAAAAAGTATTTGTAAGACCGGACATTTTAATACACTGATAGATGGTTTAGAATTTTCAGATTTGAAACTGGTTAAAAAAGTGCCATATTCTGTGCCAATATATTGCTTAGAACACATTTTAATTTCCAAGAGCTCAATGCCCGGAATTCAAATTTTAAATAATACTGTCTTTCTAAGGTAGAACTAATGTTTTTGATGTAGAGACACATCAACGCGCGGTGTCCAATGTGTGTTAATTAAAACAGCCTAAAATATGAATTGATAAAAATCAAAATATTTAGTTTTAATTACAATGAAATAATAGGCCCCAAACTTTGATTAAATATTTTAAATTTTAACAGATAAAGAGGAAATAAAAATGCAGAGTATTTAATCATTTCGGTAATCCAATACGTGTTATAGTATTTAGTTGCTGTCGAATAGTCGAATGATTGATGTAAATCAACCTTCGATGTTGTTTTAATATTCTCCTGTGGTTACAATTCAAAATGCATTCACACATAGCTATACACTAGCTGAACGGAACTTGAATTCCAAAATCCTCTGCGAAAAACTATCTGAATTCACTTGTGGGATCTATACATCATATCTATAAAGACGTTTAGTTCTTTGACTTTCAGAGAAAAAAAAAGATTTGTAAAAATCGTTAAATTTGTACTGATGAAAGGCTTGCAGTATTTCTTTTTTTTACATTATCGTTGTGTGAAAGATGTTATTTCGAAAGCCGCGAGCTTAAGTCTCCGCAAATACCTTGATAGTTTACCAACCGTTTTTACGGTAGCTCTGGTTCCGATGTATTGCCGGAGAAAGCAGTATTAATAGCGGCTTCTCAACAAGATGATATAACGGTCAATAAATCTGACCGTAAGCTTTACGGCAGCTAAATATTTCACTAGTAAGTGCAGAAAAGCGACCAATCAATTACGAGGATGAATGCTGGCGCACAAGTGGTCCACAAAGAAGTCTCGGCTCCTACCTACTCAGAGAAACTTTCAACTTGATGGTTCATAGAAAATAGAACACATAAAGTAGACTCTATTAATGTCGCCATTAAGTGTGGTGGTCGGAATTAAACAATTATCCTATAAAGCTCAGCTTCAGCTCACCAGTAATAAATATTTGTTAATTTATATCCCTTTGTCTTAATGAGTAAAAGTATTCTCTCCATTTATTTTTGACACCATATTATTACAAGAATTTTATGATCTTAGCAAGCTGTAATTCTATTTATAATACAATGATAAATGTTTTGAAGTTAGATGGTTTGAGTTTGATTTTAGTACTTTCTATAGAATAGTCGAGACGTTTCTTTCACTGTTTTTGTGATAAAAACCGCCGAGTGGAACTCTAGAAATAACTATTAGTTTGCAAATAAAAGTTCGCGTAAAATTTATAGTTTCGAAATAACTGTCATTGAAAATGCAGCACCGAGAAAGAGTGGTTAGATTGACCGAATGTGTTTGGCAGACTGATATCATGGCAAATTAAAATTACTGAAATCTCAGCTGAGCATGTATTTAAAATAAGATGAGCTCACAATACGGACCTTCACGTGATTCGGAGGTTATAATTGAAGGCTCAAAACGTAAATCCAAAGAATTATGTCGGTAAACTCGATTGTAATTGCTCTACTAGCATATAAATAGGACTCGCTAGAGAACAAGATACCATTGTGAACAGTTGACGGGATTTTGTAGAGGATAAACAATTGGGTTGAAAGAAATCTGCTTGTCTTATCATGATATTGCTGCATGCGGTGATCAAAACGATAGTAAAATTATGCGAACTTGGCGACAATGAATAGAAGAAGGCTCTATACACCGTCGGTCGTCAGAAATCTGGGACATCTATGGCCACGTTAGAAAGGAAAGACAGGCACTTGCTATACATGGCAGTGACGAATCGTACAGTGACATCCTCATCGTTAGTACAACAATGGAGTTTGGTGATCTATCAGGCAGCGAGAGGTCACAACTCGGCGTCCGTTTCTACTACGAGTCTATATCCATGACGAATCTCGGGATACATGGCCAGATCCTCGTTCTCAGATATAGTGAGGAACGGTACCTGGAAGAGCCATAGTGGTCCTCTACTAAAAGCGTAAAGGTCTGGGATGCAATTTCATTTCTGTCCTCATCCTATACGAATCATGGGTACTACAAACAGTCAACGGTCATCACAGAAGTCTTGGAATCAGAAGTCCTACTCCTGACACCGGCCGTCCTTGGAGCTATCTTTCGACAAGACAATAATTATCCCCATATCCCCCGAAAAATGTCTTACAATTCTTTTTCAACCAAAAAGTACCGCTCCCATGCTTTGCTCTGTTGCTCGATTTGCCCCATCAAACGGACCGCGGGATACCTGTTGGAAGAGTAATGAATTAGCAACCGGAAGGTTGCGAGTTCCAATCCACCCAAAGACCATCTGTACAAAGGGGACTGGTACACGTTAATTATGTCATGGTATCAAATGTCATGGCCTGGTGTGGAAGTAAAAAAGTGGTGAGCCAGCTCAGGTGTGACGTTGTCATTTGACCTTGGTTCAAAATTACGTGGTGTGTCTTCGGATCTTTCCCGGATCTTCGCCAATAACAATTCGTGTTGTTCCAGCGCAACATTAATTAAAATACCTACTGACCTGCCCCATGGAACACAAATAGAATATAATTATTCAAAATTTGATCAATGTTATCACCCGTAGTCATCAGTAGTATCTTGATGACGAGAAATATCAGCAATATCTTGATGACGAGATAGTTCGTCATAAGCAAAATTGGTTGGATCTTGCTGGACGTTATATCTCGTCGAAACCAATTGGAGGGTTAAAAGCATTTATATTGGTTTCGAGTAATGAGTTCAAAAATATGCTGAGGAGAAGTTAGAACAAAATATTTAACAAAACTAAGATTTAATAATGTAACATACAGCTCCTAGTTTTGGATGCGATACTTGAAAATATGTTCAGTGGTTTCAAGCAGAAAATTTCTGGAGTGGATTTCGAAACGAGTTATGCAGCTCGAAGTTCCATAAACTGTCTGTACGCAAACCTTATTGTTTGTTTCTCCTAAGCATTAAATTATTGTACTTTTTTGAGATTTTACTCCTGGTTATTTTTAATTTTTTTCATTAAGCTTTTTTGCTGTTAATTAAATAAAAAAATTATCTTTCTACCCTTGCATTTTTTTCATCATGTTTATAGGTATTTCTTTTCATAATAATTTTTTACCGTTAAGCCATTTACGATAATATTCTTTCAAAGCTTTATCGTAAGCTTTCTTGGACAAAAGCTTACATAATCTTAACACTGTAAAGAAGTACTTTTACTAGTCCTATAATGGAACTTTTAATACGTGAAATACAAAAGTTTAGTAAAATAAGTCGAGCATAAATATGTGTAGAACTCTTAAAACTTTAAGACAATGAATATTTTGTTTGAAATCTACAAGGCTCTCGAATAGCCTGAAACGTGTATTCATACTAACCAAATTATAGTTCCAAGAGCTGATTATGTATACCATCTTAAAAAATAAGTCCCTTTTTGTGTAGACTACTTCACAATTGAATGTGCTCACCAGGTGCTTTCAAAGAATGACGAGCAGTGATGTAATTTGAGATGGTATGAACTTACTAAACAAAAGATAACGATTGAAAAGCACTTTGTCTAGCAAATAAAATATCTTAATGGATTTAACATTTAAGAGGATAATGGAGCTATTAAATTATATGAATTTGTTCTAATTGATAAACGTTTACTTTTGCTTTCTATTGAGCTATTAAATTATATGAATTTGTTCTAATTGATAAACGTTTACTTTTGCTTTCTATTGAGAATAAAGAAGTATTAATGTTTAAGGGAGTTTTAAACACTATTAACGAATTTTTATACTTCTATTCAAGTTTTTATAATGTATGCAAATTTCTTTATTACATTAAAATTTAGAATATTTACTATACACTTCTTAGACCAATCATGTATGAAACTTTTTTATCTCTTCTACTTGTGGCTTTTCTGAAAAAGTAGCTAATGCTTTATAAAAGTACTTAATAAGGGTTCCCTACTCAACAATCATTAATTCTCAATTTCAAATTTTGTATGCTTGTAAGGCGATATTATTTCTAAGATTAAATTTTATTATCGACAAATGTGCACCAGATAGGATCATTTCAGCATAAACCCTCCATTTTACAATGAATTACAAATGAGACATTAATTATGGGATTTTTAAACGTTTTTATAATGTTCTTTTAATATAAATGCAATTTAATTCTTCCTATATAATTAATTGCTAATGATATTGGAATGAATAATCAACAAACTTGCGTAACGAAATTCGGAAATGAAATTTTTACTAGCTCATATTTTATTTGTTACTTCTTATCCTACTTGTTCTATACGAGCTAGACTAAGTTGTGTGTGTGGGCTTTTATACACCTTCAAAAAGTCGCATGAGGAGCATAGAATTAATATACATATTCATCCTGGACCGTCCATCCCAGGCAAGAAAGGAGGTGACCAGGAAAGTTTGACTCCATATTGCATATATGACAGGTAGGGAAACTTTAATTACATGATAAAATGAAAGTGATATCAAATGGCCACTGGCTAATCTAGAGATGGCAGTCTATTGATATATCCCTCTCGAATATCACTTTCGAATATCACACGAATTGGAGGGCACCTACGAGTACTGGTTTCTCTGGTACTAGCTATATGTGAGAAGACTTTTCCTCGACAATATAGACATCATAACAGGACCAAACTCAAAACTTTACAACGGCAATCTTTTCAACAAGATTCTCAAGAAAAGACAACTGATTTAACTCTACTATATACCATAGACTCTCCGATATATATATATATATATATATATATATATATATATATATATATATATATATATATATATATATATATATATATATATATATTTATATATATATGTGTGTGTATTTAAAAACATATTGAAACTCAATACTTGTTAAACTTGCTAAGATTTTATTAATAGTGACTATAGACCATGTCTTTAAACTAAATATAATTGTGATACAAAAAATTAAATCACACTTAAATAGAGTTTAAAGAGATTGAAGATGTTATTTAGCAAGGAAAAAGGAATAGTTTAAAACAAAGACTGGCACGATGAAGGACATCAAATCACAAAAATGAATCATAATTTTTAGAACAGTAAAACTCATATTTTAAACTTTGGGTCATAAAATTATCTTGTATCTTAAAAATGAATCTAATTTTAACTAATTATGTTTCCCTCGCACTACCTTAGACTGTCCTGATGAGATGAATATCGCGCAATATTTTTTCAATGCGAAACAAAAGTGCCGCTTAGTATTGCGAAGAAAATAATAGCAATATATTTTACATGTCATTAAATTAATCGGAGTTCATTTCGCCACAAATCCTTTAAGAAAACCTTACCCCCAATGACTCATTTTGAAATGTACAGCGCGTTTCGGGCCATAAACTGAATAATGCAGTACAAATATCACTCCCATTAATCCTAAACAAAAGACACATTAACTTCCAGATTGTTAACGGTAAACACTGGCAGTCACGAAAGTTAATTTCTAGTCTCCCATGTATTGCAACCCTTACTTAAAGCCCATTAGTCGAACCTAGATTTATCTCTAAAGCTTAGTTCTCAATTTTCTTTCGCAGAAAAAGGCAGAAATTAAGCAGATTTGCTATTTCGAGTTCCTTTTTTCGTTTTGTGTGTTATACGCTGAATGGCTATAACTGTCGCTTTTAAGCAGGGAACAACCCCCGACAACTTTTATTGGACGTTGCTTTTTGCGTAGACTTCTTTCTGGAAAGTTCCTGCAGAGCTCTTTCCTTCTTAAGTGATGTCAGACGCAATTAATGGATATAAAAATTGAAGAAAACACTTCACTTAAAAGAGGAGTTAGCTAACTATAGTGTAAGTTTTGCTGATCGAGAAAGAGTGAAAAACTCGAAGCCGGGCAAAAAGAAAAAAATGCGGAGACTGTTGATATTTCCTGAATTGATCCTTAATGTGTTAAATCAAAACATGTTTCACGACATTTCATTTTTAGTGCGAATGATATATTTCATGAGACAAAGATATATTTTCATCTTACTGAGCACAAAACACACATATCTTGTTAAATTAATAGTCTAACCATACCTTAATATTTTTAATTAACTCAAGGTCAAACTGGATTACGCAGATTTATTTTAGTCACAGACTGCAATTAATTTTCTTTTGGTATTATTTTCTGATAAAATATTATGTTAGAAGTCTTTATCATAGGAATGCATTTTTCCCATAACTTAATTAACTGTAATCTTTCTTTTTTCAAACTCAGTGTTAAATGGTCAGTACAATTTAGCAAAGGATCCTTAAAAAAATGTATCCTTAAATAAAAAAAAATCCTTAAGAAAAGTGAGTTTATCTCAATTAATGCAAATATTACCACGTGTATTGTATGCTGGTTTAGCTAAAAGTGACTAATGTTTTAAATACCTTATTCCTTTTTGAGATTTTTTAAGACAAATCTAGTACTTTTAACTGTAATGCATCCGTTTACCTTAAGGACAAAATTGCTGTGGCATCAATAAGTATTTTTCTACAATAATTAAGCTTTTCTTTGCTACATTCTCTATATAGTTACAAATATATATATGCAGAGATCTGAACTATCAAAGATTTAAATTGACATAAAATGTATTGGAGATTTTCAAAATGGGGAATGTAAAAGTAACATTCTTTCAAAGTCTCAATAACTTCTGTAAGAAAATACCATTCCTTAATCCAGACCTAAGTAAAATTTTTAATGTTTCATTAAATTCTTTGAAAACTATATTAATGAAATGCTATCTACAAAATAAATATTTCTCTACAAGTTTCATACACGTTATTTAGTGCATTAGATTTCTTCCGTTTGTTTAAGCAGACCTTTTAAGCCTACGTGAAAGAATTGTTTTCCAAATATTCCACGTATTACTTAATATTGCATGGTTAGAAAGGAAATAGAAAGGTCTCGAACAATCTTTAGCTGAGCAGAATTTCCCAATTTTATACTTAATTAGAAGCATTTTATCTACGGAATTCAATTATATTCTACTTTTGATTTTCCCATTTACTAATGGCTTGCATTGTTCATTATAAAGCACATAAAACAGATTTGCCATAGGGCTTAATGTATTTTTATTATAACAGATAATAGGAATATCAATTTTCTCAAATCCACCTACACTCGATAGTGAACAATAGCGAATTATTTCTCTGTCAATTATCTCCATAAGTTTCTAGGAATGAGTCTGCTCCTGGGAAGAGCCTGACTGCTTTGCCATTATGAACACAAATAGAACACTTAAGTGCAAGTAGTTATATATGTTTATACTCTTCTCAATTTTCTTTTATTGCTAAGATATCCCGAGAAGTATACCCGTAAAATGTATTGTGGAGAAAGGAATACAATTATACTTCGAAATGAGGCAATAAACGATACCAGAGAGGTAAGGAGGACAGTAGTATAACGTGTAGAGTGAATCAGTGGTTTGGGGATGCTGGAAAAGGCAGACATATTTTTGCAAGAATATACTGAAGGGAGAATATACTATAGATTTACTAGGAATTTAAATTATGCCTAAGAATATGACATTTAAGATGAAGGAAAAGCACTCAGTCTTTTTTGATGCTCAGTTGTACATTGATGCTGTAGTTAGGACGAAAGAGGAGATGATAATTTTCTTTAAGGTCAGTCGTGGTAGTGATATATTGAGTGGAAGGCTTTAGATCCGGAGTTTAAAAGCGCTGTAAATTTTAATACCGAAGTTCATTCATTTCAATCTTGAGTTTTTCTTCCTTGTAATTTATATCCATTAATGACGTACGTTTTTTTTATGTATTTTCGTGTTATATATTATGTACACAAACTTTTCTCGGTGAATAATCGAACATTGCTAGAGTTGGTTTTATTTTATTTAATAACAAAGCGAAAAAATGTAAATTTAATTTCATTGGACTAACAACTTAGTTTCTAAATATAATTCGTTAATTAGCTATTTTCCTATATTTTAAAAGGATATGTGATTTGTAAATAACTTTATGGGATTTTTAAAAATGCTACCCTTAAAACATAAATTAGTAATATCTTAAAAGTTGATTGACAAGGAAAAGAAAAATTTTATTGTATAACGGATTGTAAAAATGCAAGAAGGGTATCTTGTTATATTGAATTAAGTTATTTGAGTATTGTGTGATTTTGCAGTTGTTTTTTTTTTGCAAAATTTCGAGTACCTACGAACTTTGAAATATAGCTTGAGTAACTATTCCACAAAATAGAAAGTAAAGTGTCATAAAAAATAACAAAGGAGTGTTTGTTTGTACATTGAATATTTTGGACCCATTTCAAGTTTTTTCTCCGTTTTGGACCCTTCTAATGCCTTTGCGTTTGGTGTCTGTCTGTCTGTATTGTATGTGCCCTAAACGCGTCCACACGGTTTAATATATTTTCACGGAACTTTGCATACAGTGAGTACTTATCTTCATTTAGGGAGTGAAATTGATTGCGAAAGTTTATCTGTTCGTCTTTCTGTTCTATGTTCGATTTTGTGCTTGTGTGTTTGTGCAGGCATTACATAAATTTTATTCCATATATTTGATTTCAATGTATTTTTATTTTGTACAATATCTATTAGTTTAGTGAATGCAATATTAAACAGTTCTTTATTGTATATTTAGATGTAATGAATGAATATTGAGTATTACGATTACTTTGATTGCTTTACCAGTACTGCTAAAAAAGCAATTATTCTTCAAAAAATTATTTTCGTTTATGGAATTTCAGCTCTGATATTTCATTTATTTCGAGCCTTATTTTTGTTCTTTGCGAAATGTAAACGATTTCCGAATATTTGGGACAGACGATATTTTTCAACGAACGGGAATGAAACGAAAACTCGTGTTAACTGATCACGTGCAGTAATATTTTTTGTTTCTTGTGCTCTGAATTAATTTCCCGTTTCTAAATTTTGTGCACTTTTTAGTTGTAAGTTGTGGCAACTGCGAGATCAAGAGGTAAAAAGGAAACACAAATTAATATCTTTAAAACAACCTTTTCCCGACATCGTTTATTTTGGTTTATTTCGCTGTTTTCTTTTGTTTGCTGTTTTAAATATTTATTATTTTAATAAATTCTGTTTCTTTTTTTTTATCACACGGAACACCACCACAAAGTATTCGACAGCTAGTGGAAAGTGAGTCAGAATAAAGCAAATTTTTAGTGTAATTATACCACTATTGAAAGAATAATGCCATTATTAAAACAATAGTAATGTTTAAAAACTCCGAACTTGAACTTTGAAAACATTAAAAAATTCTTTATCATAATGGCAGTAGAAAATTGCGAAATTCCACAATGTCGCATGCCAGATGCAAAAGTGCCACAAGTAAAAAAAAATATTGTTTTGTTGGCTATGAGTGTGAGAGCACTCGCCGTAATTCGTCATTTTTTTTACCTGGGAAAGCCTAGCGGTACCATATGGTACCAGAAATAAAGGTTTAAACTATTACAATTTTCTTCGTTATAATGCAAATATTTTGTGTGTTTGTTAGTAGATGACACCACACAAGAGAGTGAAAAATCCTGTCTAGGTAATAATTTTAGTGAACAACCCGTCAGATTTTTACTTTGAGCGGAAGAAGCAAGAACAGTTTTGGGCTATGACAAAATGACTCATCGAAAAAGTAAGTACAACCGTTCTCTCCTTACTGATAGATATAGAAATGAAAGTTTGATACAATATTTATCGTTTATGTCTAGATATTACGTGCACAGTGTTTCAAAAAAATATAATAATATTTTATGCACATCTTTTTTGTATTGGAATGTTACTGGTACCGTATGGTACCGCTAGGCTTTTACACTATCTTTTCGTCACTGCTTAGATTTTTATTGATTTTTGCTCTAGAAAATACACAAAAATGTTTTAAAAGTGTATAATTAATTTTTTATTGTATATAATAGAATATTTAAAAAATAAATGTGTATAAAATAATTATACGAAAATTTTGCATAAAAAACAACAAAAAAAACAGTATTTCTATTGTTTTTTTCATAAAAATAACAAAGCCAAAAGTATAAAATGGGGAGGGAGCTGTAGGTTAAAATGCAGTTATGGAATTAAAATGTGTCTTTGACTATATTTTTGAACATATTATTTCTTATGGCAGTTTTCATGTGCATATTTAAATGATGTGTATATTTTATTATTTTGAAATTCAGTTTCATTTTTCAGAAATATTTAACACTAGAATAAGGTCTTCTGCTATTTTGATGAATTAAACTCAGAGTCAGACTTAGAAGATGTCTATATTGAACCTCCTGATGTTGCAGTAGTATCACAGACGAAGACTCAGCAGAAGAAGATGAAGGAGAACTTACAGATAATTTATCTGGTCGTCAGTTACGTGTAAATGTAGAAACGTCACGGAAAAAACCCACAGAAAAGATTATTTAGATTTTAGATTCAGAGGAGAGAGGGTCTGGCAAACTCTGCTAACGAAAAAAAAGTAGCAAAAAAAATCAAAAATACTGGTACAAATAAATTCAGAAGAAGTTGGGTTCAAGATGTGCTGCTAAAAACTACACTAGTCGAGTTCACACTATGTGCGTAAAATGTGACCTAGCGCTTTGTATTTTTTTTAGACTTTCATTCAAAATAACATTGCAAATAGACCATGCAATAAAGTTATTGATTATATTTCATAAAAATTGAAAGTATTATTGGTAATATTATTGGTATTACCATTTGTCTTGTGCTTTCTGGATAGTAAAAATTCTTACACTCTTCTTACTTCTCATCTTCTTCTCTTAGGATATTTTTTTTTTACTATTATATATTTATTAAAATATGTTCTTCTATGCCATACATTTATATTTTTGTATTAATTTCAAATCATAAACTGGTAAAAATATATTTAAACCGGTTGCGTCAATATCAATAAGAAATTGCATTATTTACATTTTGCTCCCTTAAAAGCCTAGCGGTACCATGCATTTTTGGGAATATTATTGAAATTTTACAACAAAAACTTTTCCTACATAAATAGCATCTTATCAACAATATACTACAAAGAAATTGAAATTGGAAAAAAATAATTAATTCAGGCTTTGCCGGGTTAATTGAGTTGAACATGAAAATAACTTAAGAAAGGGAATTCCAAACCTTCCTCAAAATCGTCTTTTGAAGTAGTAACTTTCGTGTCACCTTTTGTCATTTTGTAGCTTTGTGATACAGTAAGGGTCCGATGCATGTGAAATGCTTTACATGAATGCATGTGTAGGATTTGTGTCCAAAGTAAGTTGTAGAAATTATACAGATGGCAAAAGGTGATCAAATATTATTTTATTCTACGAAAGACAAAAGTGATGATATATTTTGATCATCTCTTCAATCTTGAGTAAACCAATTGAAACCGAATAAGGTCGGATATTTTACTCGTTAATTAATAATATTATGGAAGTGAAAAAAATCGCGTGTCTTCAAGCAGATTTAATTGAACAACAAATTTAGTAACAGATTTTGTGTTGTATGATATTTAATTGTAATATATTATTGATTGTGTTATGTTTGTCCTCTACTTCGTTACAATTATTTACTAACTTACTAATTTTATTATATCTAGAAATCTGATTCACACCACAAGTAGTTTAGTGTCATCCGGGGATCAGATTGGTTCTTGCACTATCACATGGAGGTTGACTTGGTTAAAGCACATTTACAACACTAGAGGATTGGATTGGATTGGATATGATTTTATGGCATTGGGTCCTCTTGGGACATATTATGCCAAACTCAAGACAAAAAACAAGTATATAATACAATAAAAAATGAAATGAGTCAAAACATAATGAATGAACACTACATAAAATTATATGTGATAGATAAAACCAATGTCATGTAAAAAGCCAAAAATATTTGGATGAGGATTCTCCCCAATCATGTCTTCTAAAGTCAAGGTATAAGAATTAAAATATTTAAGACGTTGATAATTAAAATGAGAACATTCTATTAAAATATGTTTTACCGTTAGTGGACAAATACAATGATTACAAATAGGATGATCTTCTCCAAGGAGGAGGTGTCTGTGGGTTATACGAGTATGTCCAATACGGAGGCGTGTCAATATAACATTTTGTCTTCTTATAGGTAGCGATTTCCATTCAGATATAATTGGTTTTATAGCATGGAGTTTGTTTTCAGTTTCTTCATTCCATTCGTTTTGCCATTTGTCTTGTAAAAATGTGTAAATGATAGATTTTAGGTCACGATAAGGAATGGTATGATTAAAATTATTTACGGCCGATTTGGCGGCTTTGTCAACTAACTCATTTCCAGATATCCCAACATGAGATGGGATCCAACAGAATAACAAGTTAAAATTTTTGGATGAGAGATGATAAATTCTTTTTAATGACTCTAAAACAACAGGATGACTGGAATGATCAGGATGTTTCAATGACTGTAAAACACTTAATGAATCTGTAAAAATAATACATTTTTTATGAGAATGATCCGATATATATTCTAATGCTTTAAATATGGCCATGATTTCAGAGGTAAAAACAGAACATGAAGAATGAAGTTTAAAACTGTGAACAGAGTGATTAATAGTGAACGCAGCTCCAACATAGTTTGCCCTTTTAGATCCGTCGGTATAAATATGAATGAAATTAGAGTATTTTTCTGTATGGTTTTGAAAGAGTTGTTTGTAAATAATATCAGATGTATCTGCCTTATAAAAATCTTTGAAGGGGTTTTGAAATACAAAATTATTATTAAACCAAGGAGAGAAATAATAAAGTTTTTTCTGGGTGACGACAAGTGAAGATATCTCGGATCCGTCCATTAAATCCAGCATTCTTAAATGGAATGTAGGGATGAAGGATGTTTTAGCTTGATAGAGGCGTATTAGATATGGACTGTGATGAATGGTATGCAATGGGTGATGAGGGGTTGATGTAATTCTAAAATAATATTCCAGGGACAATAACTGTCGCCTTAAGTCTAGGGAAGGTTCAAAAGCATCGACATACAAGCTGCTCACGGGTGAAGTCCTAAAGGCACCAGAACATAAACGTAAAGCTGCGTGGTGAATAGTGTTCAGGGTTTGAAGAGCAGATTATTTTCTTGCTGAACCATACACCACGCAGCCGTAATCTAATTTTGATCGTATTAATGCTCTATATATTTTTAAAAGGCAAGTTCGATCGGATCCCCATGATAATTTTGCTAAAACTCGTAAGATGTTAAGAGCCTTTTCGCAACGTTTGCGTAGATTTAAAATATGCGGTTGAAAAGTCAACTTCTTGTCAAATATGATACCTAAAAATTTAAAATTGTCCACAACATTAATTAAAATATCTTTGAAGAATATTTCAGGGTCAAGATGAAGATTTCGTTTTCTGCAGAAATGAACGCATGCAGTTTTCGATGGTGAAAAACTGAAACCATTTTCATTTGTCCAATGTGTGATTTTATTGACTGCCTGTTGTAGTTGTCTCTCTATCAAACGAATGTCTTTAGCTGCGCATGAAATTTGAAGATCGTCAACGTAAATAAGACCTTTTACTGATGGAGGCAATTGAGAAACAATATTGTTAATTTTTAAAATAAATAAAGTAACACTTAAAACACTGCCCTGTGGCACTCCCTCCTCTTGAATATAAATATCTGAGAAAATAGATCCAATTCTAACCTTAAAATATCTTTTCTCTAAAAAATTTTGTATAAAAATAGGCAGATTTCCTCTTATGTCATTATTAAAAATATCCCTTAAAATCCCATGTCTCCATGTTCGGTCATAGGCCTTTTCAATATCGAAAAAAATCGAGACGAGATGTTTGTTTTGAACAAAAGCGTTTCGTATTTCGGTCTCGAGAGCGACTAGATTATCAACAGTGGATCGACCTTTTCGGAAACCACTTTGCAGTGGAGAGAGACATTTATCTTTTTCTAATATGTAAACCAACCTCGCGTTGACCATCTTTTCTAAGATCTTGCATAAGCAACTCGTTAGGGCTATTGGACGGTAGTTCGAAGGATTCTTGGGGTCTTTGTTCGGTTTCAGTATGGGTATTATAGTAGCATATCGCCATGACTGCGGAAAAGTGTGTTCGGTCCAAATTCTATTGTAAAATTTGAGGAGATGATTTAGAGAACTATTTGAGAGATGTTTGAGCATGATGTAACTGATATTATCTGGGCCAGGAGTTGATTTGTGGACTAAGGATAAAGCTTTTATCAATTCCAGAAAAGTAAAGTCACAATTATATGATAATATACTGTTTGAAGTAAAATTAATTTTATTCTTTTCAGACGCAATTTTGATTTTTTTAAAACTTTCAGGGTAGTTAGTGGAGCTTGATATTTCAGAAAGACATGAAGCAATTGCGTTTGCTATATCTTTGGGTGCTGATAGTACCTGGTTATTGCATTCTAGAATCGGAATTTGTCTATTGGGGTAAACACCGGAAATTCTTTTAATTCGGTTCCATAATTGTTTACTAGTGACTTTACTATTGATACTATTGACAAAATTCATCCAAGAATCCCTCTTACTACGTCGTTGTATTTTTCGAAAGGTCGCTTTAGTTTTTTTATAAATAATAAAGTTTTCTCTGGTTGGATATCTATTGAAGATATTCCAGGACTTCCTTTGTTTACGGTAAGCATCGCTACAATCGTCATTCCACCAAGGCTTCTTCTGTTTTTTAGGGGCATTAATAACTTTTTTAATGGAAGCGTCAGCACTAGCTATAATTATATCTGTTATTTTATTAGTAACTGCATCGATGTCATCAGTTTCTCCCGTGTTAGTAATATCTGCGAGGCTAGTAAAGAGTGGCCAGTTGGCAGTTTCGAATATATAGTTAGGTTGGCTGACAGAGGGAGGTTGGTATTGGCCTGCATATTTTAGTTTTATAGGATAATGGTCACTATTGTAAAGGTAGGGATCCACTGAAAAGGTCCAAAATGGTAAAATTGAAGGAGTGCAAATTGCCAGATCTATTGAATGGTAAGTAAGTGAAGGTGAGTGAAAGTAAGTAGGTTGGCCGTTATTCATAATACATAAATCATTGTCTGTAATTATTTTTTCAATTTGTTTGCCTCTAGGATTAATATCTGAACTGCCCCAGAGAATATGATGGCCATTTAGGTCACCAAGTATGATGAATGGTTGCGGAAGTTGATCTATTAAATTATTTAAGTCAGAAGTGGCAATACGGGTGTTAGGAGGTAAGTATAAATTACATATCGTTATTAGAATATTGACATGAAGTCTTACAGCAACAGTTTGGAGATTTGTTCTGAGTTTAATTTGGGTGACTGGTAAGTCATGGGAGGTAAGCAATGCAACACCTCCACATGCTCTTTGGCCTTCATCGTAATCTTTTCTAAATATACTGAAATGACGTATGTTGGTGGAATCATTGTTTCTTAAATATGTCTCTTGTAGTGCGATTGCAGCTGGCTTGTGTTTATTTATAATATCTTTTAAATCGTCAATTTTTTGTCGAAAACCCCGGCAGTTCCAGGAAAGAAAGGAAGCCATAAAAAATAAAGGATAAAAGAAAAGGAAAACTACTTGTGTTTTCTCGTCCTAGGACGAGATCTGTCTTGCCGAAGATCCTTCTTGGACTTGGGTGGCGAAGACTCCAAGTCCTCATCTTCTACTGATGAAATATCGCTTTCAGTGTTATAAAGATTTATGAGATCGCTGGTAGAAGGATTAGTTATGAAATTTCTGGATGTAACGTCAGGCTGAAGAGAGGTTTGAGAAGTACTTTTAGCTATTTTGATATTACTTTGTTCAGATGATATGGCTCTTTTTAAAGAAGTATTGATAGATCGATTTGGTTGATTTATCTGTTTTGTATTGGATGAGGTTGTAGCTGATGCTTTAGAGATAAGAGGTGTTATAGGTTGGTTAATTGAAATTTTATGTTGTGTAGATGGCTTAAAAGTAGTTACATCGGTTTGAGTTCCATTAGTTCTGAAAGTTTTTTTTACTATTGAAGAGTAAGATATGCCAGGTTTCGGGGTGCGATCATTTATAATTTTTCGGGCCTCGGGAAATGAAATGTTTTGTTGAACTTTTATTGTTTGAATTTCTTTTTCAATTTGGAATTTAGGGCAGGACCTGGCAAAAGCTGGATGGTCACCTTTGCAGTTTACACAGCAAAGGGACGATGACGTACAGACATCGGTCTTATGGTCTGTACTACAGCATTTTGCGCAGGTTTCTTTGCCACGGCAAGCTATGAAAGAGTGTCCGAATCTCTGGCATTTAAAGCAACGAACAGGATTGGGTATAAAATGTCTAACTGGGCAATTCATATAAGCTATTTTGACGTGTTTAGGTATAGTTGGTTTGTTGAACGTTAATATTATGTGCTTGGTGGGAATTCTTTGTCCATTTCTTGAAATAGTGATTCTTTTGACATTTATTACATGTTGTTCGGATAGGGATTCCAATATGTCTTCTTCCGAATCATGAACAAGATCTGATTCGGAAATGACACCTCTTGATGAATTCAAGGTTTTGTGGGGTGTTACTGTTACTTGCATTGTACCGACGAATGTTATTTTTTGGATATTTGATGCCTGTATTTTATTTGAAACTTCAATTAGTACATCTCCTGCTAGTGTTTTTTTTTATGTTTTTAGTTTCTCCTACCATACCTAATATAGTTTTATGTAGTAAAATAGCTGATACAGTTTTTAGATTTCCCTCATTACTTTTCATGATAAAAAATTTCATTTCTGGTAAATTATTTTCATTTTTTTTACTAATGTGGTGCTCCACTGAAGGAGAAGTTGTATTTTGGTTTTCCATATTTGAATAAAGAGATATTCAGTCCCTGGCGGCACCACCCACCATGGAGTCCAACGAGGGGATACAGGTTCCTGTACCGGTGCTAGCCAGGGACTATACGGACCCAGCTCACCTCTATGACTGCCCTAAGGAGCTAGTTGGTGAGCGGGTCCTTAGCCCAAGCAGGGTATTCCCACCAGCCGATTAATGTACTGGGACCATAGTACACCTCCTGTTTGTCCGAAGCAGGAGCCGAAGCAATGTATTGGGGCGTTATGTTGTCCCTCAATCACCAGGATCTCCCTTTCCGAAGACACAGGTCTCCACGCACGGCAAACACGCGGGTGATATAATCCCCAAGAGGAGCTAAAAGCACAGACTGGCGAAAAGCTTCTCAAGGGGAGCCCTCACCTCCGAAAAGGCAACCACAATGAGGGAGGAAGAAAAAGCAAAAAGCAGAAGGGTAGAGGAGGAGAAGAACGAAAGGGAGAAAAGATCACTCAGGTACCCCGGGGTTGTGAAGCCCGTACAAACCTAAAGAAGGAATGCCCCTGGGGGCTACAACACTAGAGGAGTTTGTGAGAATCTAATCGAAATTATCTAATTTCTTTAGTTTTTGTTTAGAGTTTGTGAGAATCTAATCGAACTTCGATTAGAATTTAATCGAAAGCAAGGGAACTCCTACAACACTAGAGGAGTTCCCTTGCTTTCGATTCTGACCTAGTTGGATTGGCTACCATTGTCGATTTAAATTTTGCTGACTGAACGAACAGTAAAGGTTCCACGCCTTCTGATTCCCGAATTATTTGATTACTACGTTATTATATTCTGACAGCGCCTTTATTTACACCATTGTTGCCATTAAAGTAGCAGGAAGCAAATTTGAAGCCAATATAATTCTGAAGACGCCATTTTGTTTTTACATTTCAGTAGGTAATCAGTATGCAAGTTTATTTCCACAGCGCCATCTACTGAAATTTTTTTAAAACCATTTTTGCAATTTATAGAGAATTGCACACACATGCTGTCCAAATTTCTGTACATTATGGACTTTAGAACTCGCTGTCCAGACCTGTGAATAGGCATACTTTATAATACTTTTAATGGTCTTGGATCAAGAAACTAATAATCCATTATACTTATCACAAATTTAATAGAGCTAAAATGTAACAGCATTTTTTTAAATATTCATTACACTTGACTGTATTTTATACAAATTAATTACATATTCAATTTCAAACGAAAGGGTGACTAAACGGTGTTTAGAAATCCAAAATATCTACATTTCAGAGCGACTGACATCCTCGTTATGAAATCCCTTTTCGTGACGCTAACGAGCTTTTCCAGTACAGTGCGAAGCATAGGAATTAAATCCTAGATACTCACTCTAATTCACCTAAACATGTGGAATTAGGGGCGTAGCGTAAACAGTCTGATAAGTCCGTTTTACTGAAAATGTCACTCACTTATGATGAAATAATTTGAATACAGAAAGTAGAATTGGGAAATATAGTAAATTGTCCTCTGAAAGTAAAATATAATTTCATAAATCAAGCGTAGCTCAGTTATGCATGATCGTTTACGAGTTTAGCTCAGAGATATAATATACCTTTAATAAAATACAAAATAAAAATTTAGGAGCACTCTGGTCTCTTTATCGAAGTTGTCAATAACACGTCTTCAATGGAAAAGTTGTTTTTGTTTATTTAAGTGATTTTAATGTAACTTTGAATGCATAATTCGAAATTGAGAGTAAATTGTCACCCCACGTCAGGATATTTCACAGTAGAGAAGTATTGTTCGAAATTATACACTCTTCATTTAAGACCCTGCATGAACAAATATACATATTACTGTCTGTGAAAATTGCACAACCATAAAGGAATCATTTAAATTAAACGAAACTTGCTGGAAATGCTAAAGAGATTAGAATATGCATATGATTACAACTACAAAGCTATCACAAATGTGTGGATAGAGAAACACCCTTTTTAACTTCCAAGTGAGCCGTGTATAAAAAGCACTGTAGTTGAAATGTGTGCATTGTTGTTTGACTGCTGTAAATGATTGATTAGAAGTCAATATGCCTCTCCAAAAACACAGTGCCATACGAGCAACTAACGGAGTTCAAACGAGGCCGCATGATCGGTCACCGTGAGGAGGGACTTTCGTATCATGAAATCGCCACTCGCACGGGGCATAATCCCACAACAGGGATGCGTGTGTGAAAGAAATGGACCATGAAGAACCGGACAAGTCAAAACAAGTCAAGTCAGTGGGTCACGCAATATAATGTTACCATGGGACGACAGACACCTCATCCGCATGGCGGTAACGGAACTTACATTGTCCTCTTATATGTTGACTCATCATTGGAGCACGTCTACAGGTGTATCATTGTCTACCCTATGGTTCTTGGACGTCTGCTACGCCATGAGCTACGTAAAAAGATTCCTCTGGTGGGATTATCTTGACGCTGAACTATCAACGCCTCCAGTTACAATGGACTCTCCAACAAAGCCAATTGCTTGCCGATTGACAACAAGTCGTCTTCTCATATGAGTCCTACTACATTCTGGACTGTAAAGATGGATGGGTACTCGTCAGGCACTACAGAGTTGAACGCCTTCTCACGGAGTGTCTTATTCATAGTGATACTGGACAAATGCCTGGCGTTATGGTGTGGGGCGCTATTGGATATCAGGGACGAGATCCCACCCACTCCAAATTGTGGGGACTCTAAAGAACGGGCACTACATCAAGGAAGCTTTGGAGCCCGAGGTCCAACCCTTCCTGCAATGTATTCCTCCAGTAACGCAGCAAGACAATGCCCGTACACATGCTGCTCGTAATGTACAAGCCTCTTCAGAGCACCACAGGTTCTGCTTCTTCCATGGCCTGCACATACCCTGAATATGTTACTCATTGTCCATGTCTGGGATTATATCGGTCGGCGACTCGCTCCAACCGTTCGTCGGGCAGAGAGTTTGGTCGAACTTTGGCATCAGATAGAGGATATCTGGAATGCCATTCCTCTACATGTCATTCAGAAAGTATAATTTGATGCCACGACGAGTATTGCTGCGCATGGCGGATGCACAATATATTGTTTTTCGGCATCATTTTTGTATTATTACCATGTAATTGTGACCGTTTGTTTAGACCACTATAAGTAATACGTGGAATAATTTTCATTTATTTCTGATGTTTCTTTCATAGTGTTGCAATTTTCACAATCCAGTAGTGTATTTAGAAATTATATCTAACATCCAAACTTTATTGATACAACTGACCTCTTATTAATAACGTTTTTGAAATTTTAATCTGTGCTAATATCAACTTTTAATATATATTTGAGAAAATTTTTTTTTATTAATGAAAGAAATTGCAATTAAAAAATAATTCCCTATAAACATATTTACGTGCATTAAAAATGTTTATTAAATTATTTTGATTCAAAATTAAGTTAGTATTAAATAAAAATGTTTAGATTTTTGAGAAATACAGTTTAATATGTAGTTACGATATATTCAACCTTCCAGCGGTCGCGCCCTCCACACCAACGTGAAAGGTCGCGGATATTTCTTAGATATATTATTTTTAAATGTAAAATTAAATTTAAAGGATGTTAAAAAATATCATGTTTAAATGTAAAGGGTGTAGTTATTGAAATTATGCTTTAAATAATGTCAGTACAATTTATTTAAGGAAATGCTGTTCAAATGTCTATATTATTTCTTTATCTAATATATAAAAGAACTAATGTTAATATAAGGCATTAAAACAATTTAAAATGCCAAATAATTGTATAAATGAGGTGAAAATTAAAGGAATGAAATTGTCGCTATAGTTAATGAATTATTTACATTTAAGTAACATAATAAAGTAATAAATAATATAATATAAGATTTCTTGTAATTAAAGAAACAGATATAATAAACACTTACCTTAACGGTCACGCGTATCTGTTAAATACAAATGACGGATCTGCAAGAGACCTGTAAACACCTCAATATTCCAATTATGACTGAAAGTATTTCTAAGTGCGCGGGAGGAATAGCCAAAAGCTAGTATCATAACACTTATAAGTGGTGGAACTGGAGATATTACTTAATGGAAGATACCTTTTTGGAGTCATTAAATCTTTTTTCCTATTATTATAAGTATTATGGATGAAATATGTTGCAATTGAGGATCTGAATTTCTCTTTTCTTAGGGTTAAAAAAAATTTGTTTTCTACTTTTTTGGCAGCCTTATGCGCTTTATTTACTAAAAACTTCCTTGGTAGCGATATCACTCTAATATCATTACACAAAATGTTATAAATGTCTACTATGCCTGTTATCAAGTTGCAAAAAAATGCATAAAAGATCAACAAAATCCAAGAATGGCGGGAGCACAGTCAAGACCGATTGAGGGCTGTTGTCTTTTTTAGGAAACCAAATAATACAAAAATATGTCCATAAATTAATTAAAAAATGTTCTAGATTAAATTTTAAAATTCGGGCTCTACACAAAAATCTCGCAAAAAATTAGGACTGCCTGTGTCAAATGTTATTATTGTAAGTGCAATAGATTCGTCAGGACACTGTTCACAGAACACAGAAAAACACTTTATTTCTTAATATTTTAATAGTAGAGATACACACACGCCGCACACACACACACGCATCGTGATTAAAGTGCGACTAAATATCAGTGCAACAGGTGCCAACCTAACAACTACTAGCTACAAGCATGTCCCCAATCAATTTTATTCCTTGGGTAGAGGAAGGTACTTTTTCTGTATCCACTAACAGTTAAAAAGTGTGAATAACATTTTTAGTGAGGATTTTTTTATGTTTGTTATTAACAAATTCTGAAATTAATATCGAAGTTTGTGGTTGTGTAGTGTTTTTACAAGGCACTAAGCAAAATGGCTTCTAGAAGTTGAGTAAACAATATAAATTGTTTTGTTTTATATGTTATTATTTTGTTTATACTACAATGAAATTTGTTTTTTAGATACTGAGGCAGAATATAACTGAGTTTATGAAAAATACTTACTTCACCTGTTCAGGTTTTAAATTCAGTGATCAAGATAAACCAGTATGTTCTCACATAAAATCTGTAGTCTGTGTTGAAAATATCTTGTTTTTGCTATTCAAATTATTTAGAGGGAACCAAAGAAACACACAACGGCGGGTAACATTTAAATCATATAAAATTTGATCATATAAAATACACTGATATAGCTAAAAGAGTAAAATAGTATTTCCTAACGCAATCTTCAATATACTGTCATCTGTGCCACTTGGACCTTATGTTTCAATCCCTACATATACAGGGTGGTCCCGAATTCATGGTACAAACTTTAATGGTAGGTACAGGACATTGTAACAATGATTTATTGTATAGGAATGTATAGTCGCAAGTGACGCGGTGAGGCGAAAACAGGGGAAATAACGGCCGAAAGGAAAAACAAAGATTTTATTGAAAGCGTTGTTGACAAGTGTCATGTTTACAGTAATTGTTCAAAATTGCGTCCACCAGTATCGATACATGCTTGACAGCGTCGGTGGAGCGATTGGCGTACACGTTCAAAGATGCCTGGTATTTCACGCACACCTGCAGCAGCTACAGATAAGCGAGCGACGAGATCCTCATCTGAGTCAACTGGAGTCTCATAAACAAGATGCTTTAGATGTCCCCATAAAAAGTAATCGAGGCTCGATAAATCAGGATACTCCGCGCGATACATTCGTAACTCAGCTCTGCCGTTACCATTTGCACGGCCGTACATGTAATGCATGTCTGCTTTTTCTGCATACGTAAAGTCACCCATCGTCTACGGCAGCACAATTGTGAATGGCGCTTTTCCCTACTGCGATGCATCATGTTCAACAGCGGCTAGACATCTACTGCCCTCTACCGGCAATGATACCAACCGATCACTCCATTTCTCTTTCCTTTTATTTTCCCTGTTTACGCCTCACCGCGTCACTTGCGACTATACATTCCTATACAATAAATCATTGTTACAATGTCCTGTACCTACCATTAAAGTTTGTACCATGAATTCGGGACCACCCTGTATAGATTCCTCTGTTTGCGAGCTGGAAGATATTTCTAAAAGTGATAAGAGAAGTTTGTTATTTCCTAAGCACTTAAAAAACGAGTCACAACCTTTAATTTAAACCAAACTAAATAATTTAGTTAGGTATTTTTGACTTCCTAAGGATAAAGCATAACTTGGTACAGAGTATCCATGTTTTTTCAACGAGTAGGGCAGCTGAAACAAAAATATATATTCAGTTCAAAAGAATAGACCTCTCAGGTAAGCCTTACAACCTAGTACCAAGAACGTAATAAAACTGAGCTTGTTTAACTCTGAAAGTGCTGTTACAACTCCTTTATATCAAGTATCGACTGATAAAATAGTTAGTCAAGACCTTGAGTAATTATAGAAAATACTTTTTACGTAATAGTAAGTTTCAATTTCATTCGGCGCAAAATTGAAGGAGGGAATATCTACTGGACCAAATATTTCTATCAAATATTAAAAAACTTACATCTAATTCAGACTTCAAAGCGTTCATGAACACCAAGAAGCTTGACGCTTGAATTTCATTCAAGGAGTTGAGTTTCAGGGCGAAAGGTTCCACCAAGATATTAAGAATATGAAAGGAAGAACCAAGAACACTGGTGTTAGCTTGATGGCGTATTACCTTTGAATGATTCTCAGAGATGGAACCGAAGAAGAAAACCACGGTCGTGCCATGAAACAGTTTGGGATATAAAAACTACGAAGTAAAAAACAACACATGTTTACAAGATATTAATCAATTTCCTCTTTTAAAAATGAAAAGTGCAATGATGAATTGATATAAAGAGTGTAGAAATGATCATTTTAATAATATTACATCTTTTCACAAATCCATTAAATGTAAAACTTGAAACCGGATTTATGCAAATATGTGATTTGATAGAAATCCTTGAAAAACATTTTTATTGTGTTTGTGCCTGCGTAAAAATATCCATAAATGTTTCGAACAACTCTTCCGCAGTTCAGTTTTGCTGACCTGTGTAACATAGAGTTATTTGCTTCAGGGAAGGTCTTGTATAAATACCCAGAGGAGCACACAGAAATCGCAAACTTTGTATTAATTAAAAAAAATCGATATTATATATCGGATAAAAATTCAGAAAACTATTGGGGACAGATGATTGTAAAACTTTGGCTGTGGCTCCCCTGAGTCAGAAATAAGATTAGCTTAAGTGATTCATTGATTTGATCCTAAGACAATAAATATTATTCACTCATTTATCCCCTAAGTAAAACGCGGATTGATTGTGTTCACATACATGGAGTTGCATTGACTCCATTGATAAATTTCCTATTTCCCCGTTATAAACGCCATTTCCAGTTTATTTTGGACTTGTGGTAGTCTGATTATTTAATTCCAAGAAAGCCGAGGACACGTTGAAAAAGATAGAACACAACTGTTTTATTGAAAGCTTACTGCATAAGAATGAATACATATTTACTACTTAAGACATACTGTGAACGTGTTGAATAAGAGTATAAAAAGAAAGAAGGGACATAGTAGAATGAAAAGAAACGGCTTAATAAATGAACCTTTTTTCTGTTATACTTGGAGTTGATGTGATTAATTTAAGAACAGATGTTTAAAAAAAATGACACCCATATATTTGTGTGTGCTTTTCAACTTTTACCAGTACGCCCAAAGGTCAACTTGAAGGTTTTGAGATGATTCAAGGTAAGGAGGAAATAAGTTGAGTCGTAGTTACAGCCAATGAACACTGGGGTGTCAAATTTACCCTGTAAGTACTTAGGGTTGACGTACACAAATATCATTTAAGTGACAGTTATGACAATTATCAATTTGAAACCAATCTCCTTAGCTGAGAAAATACATAAATATTGATTTTCATTTCAATATTGTGAAGTGTTTGGAACTTTGTATTGATTTAAAAATGGTTTACTTGCTTTTTATTTGCTCCTTTTATTTAAAAAAAGTTTCTTATATCAACTTTTTTATAAAAATTAGTTTGAGTTCTTTATCAGAACCAATTTTTTAGGAGACTTTTTTTATCATCTATCGGATTTTTAGCCTTCCTACGAAGTGGTTTTTTATTTAATGAATTTCGTGAAGAGTACAAACGTTGTATAAAAATTAAATGACTTTTCTAGAGTTATATGCTTCTTATTTTTACTTTGTATTGTTAACGTAAAAAATCGTAAACTGCTCAACTGTGTTATTTTTTTTAATTAACACCCTTTTTCATTAGGAAACTGAGAAGTTTAGATTGTTTTTGAACCGGAAAGATCGATGAAGAATTTGGGAACATTTTTTGTAATGAAATGGTATTTACGCGGAAGAGATTTCGTTCGTCAACTAAATATAATATTGTATACGGTGTTCATATAATAACAATATTTAGAGAAATATGTTTTTAAGATTAAAGTCAGAAAGAAATCTTAAGTCTAATAAAGATTCAATGTTACAGAAATTTATAGTTAAATAAAAACTACTTTAAATGGATAAGCTCAAATGTGTAAAAATGTGAAATGAAATCTAGAAAAAAGTCGAACTCCTTCTCTCTCAGAATTAAAATTTCAATATTTCACGTCCTGTTGAAATATGAGGTATAGGAGACAAGTTTTCCATATTAAGATTACAGAAATGCAGGGTGTCCTAAAAGTTTCCGTACTGACGATTCGTGAATTTATCATACAAAATCAACAAACTTTAAAACAATTATTTTTATGCTAATGGTGAAAAGCAATTTTAACATAACGTAGGAAAAAAATTTGGACTTACATTTATAATAAATGTTTAAAATTTCCGCCCTTTTCGTGGAGGCAAACCTGAAGTCGTTTGCGCATATTTTTAGAAACACGTTTCAAGATGCTGGAACTGACTTCTTGTATCCTTTGAGTAATGGCAATTTTCAGATCACCTGTTGTTTATTGATTATCTTCAGAAACTTTGTTTTTCAAATATCCCCACAGAAAAAAGTCAGGGATGCGCAGATCAGGGAACGAGGCGGCCAAAGGTTTCTTGAAATGATCGCCAAAAAATCTTGAAGCATGCCCATGGTTTCATAACTTGTATAGCAGGTTGCAACGTCTTGTTGGAACCAAGAGTCTCGTTCATTCACTTCTAATAATGCAACAAATTGTTGAATAAGTTGATATAGCGTTTTTTTAATCAGTATTGCATCATTTAGATATTTATGTCGCCAAATTCTTTACATCTTTCATATGATTTACATTCAAAAAGAGCCTCAAGCAACGCAATTATCTGAATGCGTGATAAATTCTTCTTGCAATGAAGAACAAAATGACGTGGAACTTTATTATCGCACAACTTGAGTGCGAAGAAATAAAACTTAAAGAGTTGATAAAACTATAAGCGACGATAAAATTCAATAATTAAAAAAAAAAAACACCGGCAATAAATATTTTTAAAGTTGGAGTAGGGGAACTTTTAGGACACCTTGTAGTATCAATTTGTAGCAGTTTGTTTTCTCTTTCCCTGTAGTTTTTCACACATATATTATAGTTGATATTCCTGGAAGAGAAATTTTCATGAACATATAGACAGCCTACTACAGAAGAAATTCGACTCCTATCCAGTCAATCTGTTTTTAAAAATACCTCTTCAATTTAACTTTGGAAAAGAAAGTTGTAGCAAAATATTTACAAATGTTTCTCCTAGGACCGATCAAGTTAAATGTTGATCTATTTTTTTCTTTAGCTTAGAAACGAAAATTATATTGAACATATATTTCATATACTTTTGAAAGTAATAATTCGAAATTCCTACATTTATGAAAAATGTTTAAATAACGTATCTTGCATGAAATTGCTTTTTATATGTCAACTTATCTGGGTATATTTGTTTATTTAATGTTGAGTATGATATGCAGACAGCTTTTTGCAATACGGAATTAAAATTATATCCCCGTGCTTTGCTTATTAATAATTCTCATGTTTGCTGAGTGTCAGTTAAGAAAGCACTTTTCTATCTACCTGCCCTTCATTTACATAGGGAAGATGAACTCTTTCCCACTAAACTTTTGTGCTTACATTCTGCGGGGAATCGCAGATAACTTCATCGCTACTTTAATGACTAAGGCAGACGTTTTTCCTCCGAAATACATCAGCTAACGAAGCTAATTTGTGAGATGGATGTTATTGCTGCTTTCCAGAGCTGTTTACTTTTCAAAGTTGTTTCTTAAGACTTACTTTAAGGATGAGCTGACACCCACGATTTTGGAATCGGAGCGAAATTTAATTAAATTGCACGAAAATCATTTTCTCCACAGACCGCATTAAATTATAACGACTTTATTAACACCAGCGGGATTTTTTCGCAACTATATATTATGATCCTCTTTCGACGAAAGAATCCAGGACCATTTGTTACAAAATTAAGAATTGTAGGGAAGGTTTTACATCTCTATTATAATTATGCGTAAATAAAATTAAGCAGCGTTTATGTTTTAAGCAGAAATATCATTCCATTGAAAATGTACCGCATTCAGAAACCATTGGAATGTTTCCGTGTTTTATTTAATTCTTAGAATTACTTAACTCGAGTTTACTTAATTTGTAGTTATTTAAGTATCTGAAAAGCTTAGCATCAAAAAGAAATTTAGACTTCAGATAGTGTTTCATGGATGTACTTTTCTTTCCTCAGTAATATTATCAAATTTAATCAAATAATGGCTTAAGAGAGTCCGACACCTGAAACTTTGTTAAAAAAGATTTTTGAGATTTTTACTGTTAAATTCGATGCACTATTACCGTCACATATGTCTCAGAACATACTTTTTGAATGTTTGGTGGCACAACACTCAAACTACTTGAGATACATTCTTCAAATTTGTCATGATTGTTTATCAAGCACTTTTACACAAGGAATCAACACTTTAACACAAGGAATAAGATATAAATGTATACTTAAAAAAAATATTTGGTCTAAACACTTTCACATTTTTTTGTAACTTTTTAAAAAGTTTATAATTTTGCGAATTAAAAAAAATTAAAAACCCCGTGTTAAAGTCTTTAAAAGTATTCAAACATTACACTGTAAAAATTTCAGATTGTGAATTTAATACCCACCATCACTGAAGTTTTAAGCCTTATTTCTCAGAACAAACTTTTTCATGTTTAGGGGCACATTACTCAAAAACTACCTGAGACACATTCTTGAAACTTTTTATGATTGTCTATGAATCACTTTTAAATACTTTTATACAAGGGATAAGATATAAAATGCTTACTTAAAAAAATATTCTGTGTAACAATTTCAATTATTTTTGTAATTTTTAAAAAGTTTATAATTTTGTGAATTAAAAAAAATAATAAAAACTCCTTGTTAAAGTCTTCAAAAGTATTAAAATATTACGCTGTAAAAATTTCAGATTAATACAATAATTTATGAATAAATGCTATTTTTTATTAAATAATTTATGAATAGATGCCCCCAAAGTTTGCGAATTAACACATGGGTGCCTATGGAGGAGCCGAACCCCCTTAATCAATTACTAACAATTATAGAGTTTTTCAACTACAGAGCTATAAAACAAGTGCATAAACATCACCTGTAGCAATAGGGCTGTGATTTTAAATTTGAGAACATTAAGGCTCATGTTTGAGAATATTAATTCACATGTTTGAGAATATAGTTTAACTCTGATTCGAACCGTCTAAGAGTCAAGAGATATCCTAGTAGTGTAGTTCTTCCACAACAGATACAAGGAATTATTATATAATGTCACAAACTGTTTGAAAGAATCCCAGGAATTATTACATTGCTCGAGAAGGTCAAACCATGTTAAGTCAAGCACGAAATATATAGAAGAGATTTCAGAACAAATGTATGCGTATGAACACCTCAGCGTCTTCACCTGTGAGCGTCATTAGATTTCCCAATATTATAATATCGATTATACATTAGAATACATATAATGACTAAATAACCATATTTATTGGTTGAAAAAATTTATTTATTGTTTCAAGTCTTAAGAAAGATTCAAGTGGTTTTTTCTTAATTTGATTTATTTTTGAATCATTTTGAAAGATAACGCAGTCCATTTCCTTAGAATAGAATCCTATGGAAGGATTCTATCAGTCGAGAAGGTCAAAACTAGGTTGAAGTCATGCAGAAGAGATTTCATATAGAGATAGTTGGAATTATGCTTGTGAACCACTCAAACAGGTTAAGGGGCTCAAAAAGAATTTTCGATTTCGAAAATTACATATGCATTGTATGAGCTTTACACATAGACCTTTAACTGTCTTTCAAAAGTTATACTTCCAGGACGGCAATATCTGACAAATGTAATCTTCATTGCTTTTGGCGAGAATAAATCACTTAGTTTTCTCCCATTCTGATGTGGAATAACTCCGTTATCATGTTTTCAGCTGTTGGAGAAATAGCTGTTGCTCTCGCCAGGATGATGCCACAAGAAACAGTGCGCGTAAGATAAATCAGTTGTAGTGAATAGATTAATCTCAAGCCAAAATCAGATACCACTCTTCAAACATTTTTATCATACCCGTTGACCAGATATGCCCTTCCAAATAGTTTGAAGCTGCCCACAAGCTAGATACGGCCCTCCAAATGATTTTTATCATCCCCATTGACCAAATATGACCTTCCGAATAGATTTAACCTGCCCATAATCCAGATACGCCACTCCGGATATGTTTACCCGTCCTGAAGGCCAGATACAGCCCGCCCGATAGGTTTAGCCGGTCTGTCCTCTAGATTCGCCCCTCCGGACGGGTTTACCAGACCCTCAGGCCGGATACGGCCCTTCAAATATTTGTATTGGGTTTATATTTGTTTTAATTGTTTCTCGCCGTACCTTTCAATTCTTTGAAAGTATAAAAATTGTCAGCTGGTTACAGTTTCATATTAAGATTCTTATTTAATTATATGTTAAATAAGTTTAATTTCAAGTTCTTCACCTAAATTTCTTATTTAATGAAATATCGTGTTCTTAGGATTAACATCGTTAGTCATTCGACAAATCAGTGTACAGAAAATATGAAGCTTGAACGGCTTCACTTTCTGAGCGCCTTCTTACGATGCATGAACTTAAAATCAATGTTACGTTTCGTTGCGAATGTGATAATTGCACTCGGTGGTTTTCATTAATTTAAGACCTGTAAGGCAATGTATAAAAATGGAGAAAACAAACACAACTAAGCATAATGTGGCGTAATCTTTTCTAGCGATTTAAATAAGTAGCTTTATTTACAGTTGCTGGAACTAATGACTCAGAAATAAGTTAATACCGAGATTGAAAGTTCGTGGATTGATCATAAAAAGTCATTAGAACATTTAGCTACACTGTACACTTCTAGACCTAAGGCTCACGAGTACATGTGTTTTGACTTGGAAAAGTAAAGCACCGTCGAGAAAAAACGTGTATACACTTGTTTTGTAGTTTACTCTTCTGTATCAGCGAAAGATTCAAAAAAGTTTCTTAATTAAAAAAATATGCTGTGCAATTTGCGCTTAATGTGCATAGTTGATACTTTTATTCGTTGATTTTAAAATAACATGCCTTTTCAGTAAAGCATCAGATTATGAATTATTTTTTTTAATTTTAAAATAATTCAATGTTGCAACTTTATGCTGAGGGAAAAATTAAAATATTATTTATATGGACCGCTCTCTTTGTAGGGATTTTACCTTAGGATTTTAATTTTAGTGACCCTCTGATTCCAATTGCTGAAAACTCTCCCTTTAGAAGCGTGAATTTTACTTTCTTGTTAACATTTCAAAAACGTTTGAAGTGGCAGATGAACTAATTTATTTTGAATGAATTTCGTTACATCAAATTGTGTGTCTTGGACCATAAGTTATGTAAATCCAACTTGACACTTCTTGATTCTACAGCAAACAGTTTCATCTATTAGGCTTCGATGACTTGTTAAATACATATAAGTTTTGCATACTTGTGCCAGTCAATAGAAGTCTCCTGCTATCATATTGTAATGCTTTGACCATCTTTCCAGAGACAGGGCATAAACTTTGCGAACTCTATGAAGTTTTTGATTTTAAGTCACAAATTACTAAATGATGAACCGTAGACTAATTGTACGGATCTCGATGAAATAGGAATGAACAAAAAATAATGTTTTCGTTTAGTTGACGGGGCTGTAGACATAGCAGATTGGCCTTAACCCAGCCCTTCGTAAACAGCCATCTCATTCATGGTTGACCTTGACAAATCTATTCAGTCTAGAAGACGGCTCTTTCAAGCCGTTGGAATAGTTAGGCGCTTCTGAATATTTTATCAAGGAGCGTGCACACTTTTGCTGTTTACTAGATTATTTATCATTATTAATAACGAAAATATGAAGTGGTGGAAGGTCGAAAACAGTTTTCATCAAACAAAGCAGAATGGATTTCGCGTTGAAGTTGAACCTGCTTGATTCATCAACAAAATGCGGCTGTTAAGTTCAGATATGAAATAACATGAAATTAAACGAAACAATTCTCTGAAAATTTTCATTAAGTAGTAACTGTCGCGAATACCAGAATGAGAATATATGGCCGTTTTTCAAAATTAAAGAAGTCTTTTAATGATTTCATACGAATCATGTCTCTAAACCACTGCGCATTTCTTGGACACGACATGAACAATGTATGAAACTTTTAACTGGTAAGGTACGTTACCACGGGATTAGTTTAATACCCGGTAAGGGTCGAGCAGACTACTAGATTAACCCAGTGAGTTGTTACTGTCACAGTGATAACAGCTTACCCGGGAAGTTATCAGGAAGGAGGCACTGCTGCGCTTTCTGACAGTATGAATAAACGCTGTCGAGGCTTCTACTTTATTTTTAAGTGAAGAATTTGGAAAAAGTATGAATATAAATAAAATAAATGAAAAAAATAATGAATATATTGTACTATAATAATAGACAAAATAACAGAAAAAAATTTCTTAAATGTACTACCGCTTTGATATCAAACATGAAATCTGGTTCGAAAATGTTGAAAACATTTAAATTAAAACACACATTTAAGACAAGCAAATAAACAATCATAAATACTTTGTTTAGGACTAAAACTAACCAATGTTATGAAATAATTAAATGGAATACATAGACGTAAAAATAGATTTAAACTGATTGCATTGCGGGAACTTAAAGTTAAAGAATAACTGAGCTTCAAATATTTTCAATTATAATAATAATAATCTACAAATCGAAGTAAATGCGTTCCAGAAAAATTTACTTTTAATCTACTCAAAATTCATAATCTTTAGTATCAAGAATTGTGTTTTAACTTCAAAGAGAAAATACATATATTTAAAAGACTTCGAAAAACTGTTTTGAACAATATTTCGTTTAATATGTGTATGAAACAGCATATTCAAAAATGGAGTTCCAATACAGTCAAATTTCATGTATCAGATATCTACATCTACATTCAGTGAGAATTAATTACTAGAGCTCGGATTATGCATATTTTACTTATCTTTTTTAGTCCCAAATGTTGATTGAAATCCGTATTGAGTGGTTTTTAGCAATCTGTCACCAAAAATACTCGAAGTTATTTTGCATATTTGGGGTTTTTACATGTTTTGTGCACACACATATTTGGACTATTTTTCTCTATTTTCAAACATTTATACAAAAAAAAAATTAACATTTTTTTCAAAGAACTATGCTTAGTGCGTTGTTTGGAGCGAAGATTTTTGAAAGCAAAACGCATTTGGGTTGGTTGACCAAATCTTTTATTGTTTAGACAAAATGCTTTTTTTTCCAATTGCGGGCACTGGACTTTTTCCTTCACTACAAGGCCGGAAGCGATGGTCATTACTTCCAATGGCTGGCACTAAGAACTTGTCCTTGGCCACTACAAGCCAAGAAGTGATGAGGCACCCAGTGAGTGGACCATCATTGCCCCTATCAAAGGACAGCACAATTTAAATCCATGCCCTGACCCCAGATTCAAACCAGGAACCTTCGGATCCAGAGGCCAAAACCTTGACCACTAGACCGGTCGGTCGGTTAGTGTATAAAGATATAAAAGTTGCTTTCATTGTGGCTTCCAGCTCAGTCTTAACTTAATAAATAAATTAACTTAATTAATTAAATAAATAGGCAGTCATGTAATTCCTTTCACTGTTCACTCTTCACAAGGAAAATGAGATCGATTTTAAGTCACTTTGTACAGCGTAATCTAGGTACTTAGTGAAGGTCAGAGACTGTTCAATTGTGATTTACCCCTCCCTTTCACCCATGTCTTTTTAAAATAATATGTACACCTGTTACCTTCTCTCGGCGTTCCGTTCTGTGAAGTCTCAATTAATCCAGTCATTTTGGAAATTAAATTAACATTAATTGTTACACACGACTATTTACAGTTAATAATGAAAGCTAAGAGCGTGAAGCTAAACATATTACTTGGTTTTATAATAATCGAATTGCTACGGAGACATCTCATTCTGACGGAGTCCACAAGCTATCTGAGCGCATTTTTGGTTGCCCGGACGATGCATCAAGGTCACCCAAGAGACAGAATACCTCCCACACAGTCGCCCGTCATTCCAGCCTTCTGGACGAGCATAGAGTGGTTGTGCCAGAATGTGAGCTGACGGACCCCCAAGAAATATTAGCTTACCGATTCCTCCCCATCGTCTCATGTGACGTGGAAAGATCTCCTAATTGAAGAATGTTTTAAGTGACATAAAAAGAAGTTTCAAGATTGAAAACCTTACAAAAATTTTGATTATTCGATGTAATTTCAATTAGTTGGAGAACGTTCAGTGATGTAACTAGGCTAGTTTCCGCTCGGGGCAAGAACTCGCCATGACACCCCACACCAACAAAGCAAACCACAACCCTCCACGACAACACCTGTTATCGCTACTCAACATTAATTCCACTGTTCAAAATTTTTTAAATTCAACTCTTAGATGGTAGACTTGATTTCAAAGGTAAATAGATTAATTTGCAGCAATTTCATTTTAAGTACAAGATAAAATGCTAAATCAATTATAAGATATTTCCTTGACAAATAATCATACTGCAAAACTGACGTCTCAACTAGACACTCCTAAAGCTAACCGAGTTCAGTTTCCTTTGCCGGCGTAAAGTATCAAAGCCACTTGGGTGACACGAACCCGTTATCCTAAACACACGAGCGCTACGATGTTACAGCCCCTTCTTTATTCACATGAAGCTCATGCAACACTTAACACATTCTGCATTTAGCTCCTTTTATAGTTTTTAGCTTTTGTAGAAAACTAATAAGTTTTTTAAGTAAGTACTTTTTCTCTTCATTTTTATCATGCGTAAATATATATAGTAAGAAATACTCGGCATGTTTAGCGCCCCTTCCCAATCCGTCGCCAGGGCACATGCCCCGTCTGCCCTTCCCACACTACTTACGTCCCTGAAGACGTATAAAGTGCTTTCATTTTACCTACATTTTTTTTCCAATCATGTAATATTTGTATGGTTTTTTATTTTGTATATTTGTTGCTTTGTATATGTATTTTTACTTATCTTTATCTGCGCTATAAAAATAAGATTCTGAATTAATTAAATGAAAGTGTGTCTCATTTTCACTGAATTTTTTTGTTGTAATTTTGCATACTTTGGGATTTTGTAATGAATATTCCAGGTCACATTTTTGCATATTGATCCGAGCTCTATTAATTACCAATTTAGCTTCAAATTTTATGTTATATCTCCTATTGAACATGAAGTTTCATAAAATCATTCATTAAATTACGCTTTGACCGACCACACACAGACAACATAAATAAGGGTTTCCTGTATATGGGCAGCAGAAAAGTTAAAACGTAGGTTCCTCCAAACACAATAAAGAATAAAATAATGAAAAGATAGATTAGTCAAAAAGTCAATGCATTTAAAAGTCCCTGTAGAAGTTAAATACAGTGCATCACAATATCAAAGGACACAGACTCAAAAAACATAAAAACAATAAACAGAATACAACTTTAGACCATTAAAAAGCAAACACACAATGCAGATTACATTGTTAAACCACAAAAAGAAAGAAAGAAGAATGTATTACCTAATCCACAACAGAAGCTAGGAAGTCGGTCATACCTAACCTTAACCCTATGTATATATATTACAGTTTTCTAATAATCTTAAATAAACCAGTTCAGGCAAATAGTTATATCTCCGTTCGTTTTGTCCTGTACCGTGGGGAGAGCAAGATAACTTTCCATTTTAGTAATTTTGACTGTGGTTATAACAGCTCTTGTGTCAAGAATGAACATCATGTGAACATGTAGTGAGCTTGTAGGGAACACCAAGAGTGTGTGTAGCATTTAATAGAGCGCCATTTTTGCAACGAACACAAATGTGCGTGATATCATATTCATTTTCAATCGTTGTGAGCCTATTGCAGACAAGGGACAATCCATCCATCCTCCTTCGGAAAAATCATGACAATAGAGGCATTCATCTTCGTTGAACCATCCCGTTTTGCCCCCCAAGGGGATAGTGCTCTAGTCTTATTTTTAGGTAAACCTCACATGAAACGAGAATAAAAAGCCGAATAGAATACCCTAATGTGGTACAATGAATTAGAGTACAGAGCAAATAACTCTTCTACGTTCATGAAATGGCGAATGCATACAAGACCAATACAAGCAAAACATTGTCGTCTTACTCAAACATCTTATAAAGGCTAGAGGAACAGCAATTAACTGCTGTAGGGTAGAAAATGTCTCATTAACCCTTTAAATGTTAATGACGAGATAACTCGTCCATCAAAATCTGACCAATTTTTGTTAATGACGAGATACACAGTATGTCAAAGGATTTTCAAGACTTCTGGATCTCAGCCTACAGTGGCGCCATCTGTGTTATCGCGCATGCGTGATACACCTTAACTATCAGCTGATGCACTGCCAAAACCTCAGTACATTTGTTCACTATCTCAAACGATACAGATGTTACTTAGAGAAGTACAATTTTTTTCATGTTGAATTTTCAAGATGGAACAAAGAGCTCTAATTAAATTTCATGCAAAACATGGAAAAAATGCCGTTTAACGTATAATTTAATGAAACAAGTTTACAACGAGTTTAGTTTAGGTATCTCGAATGTTTTCTTATGGCACAAACGTTTTCTGGACGGAAGAGATACTCTAGAAAATGATAAGTATACAAGGAGACCAAGTTCATCAAGAACGTTTGAGATTTTTGAAAAATGTGTGATTTCGTGGCAAACCATCGATGTTCTTCACTGAGAATGATGAAAGAGATGCTTACATCAACAAAGAAACGATTCGAACCATTCTGCATGAAGATTTGGATAAAACAAAAGTGTGCTAAATTTCTTCCACACAATTTAACTAATGAACAAAAATCAAGCATAAGTGCACATTGTTAAGATATCATTTCAGACGCTGAAAATGATCCAAACTTCATGAAATTGACTGTTACAGGTGATGAAACTTTATTTTATTTCCAAAATTTAAAATGAAATTACAAGGGTGTAATTTTGATGATACTGTGACTGTCAAACAGCTTCGAGGCTATCCCGAGCTTTGGAGGCTATCCCGCAAAGTGAACTCGAACAGGCATTCGAGTCATTATTAAGGCGCTGTAACAAATGTATTAAAGCCAAAAAAGCTTAGTTTGAATAAAAATCCTAAAAAAATATAACTACCTGTTTTTATTTAATTTTATAAGCCCAGTTTCCAAAAATATTTGACACACAATGTATCTAGTCATCGAGGTATGGCCGATTTTTTGATGATGACGAAATCAAGATTCTGTTATTCCAATGACGAGATATCTCGTCAATCAATATCCGGTCCGTTTTCTTCTAATGACAAAACATCCACCAGCAAGGTTAAGTAGTTTCGAGAACTTTTAGATTGCCACTACTGATAGACATATAAGCTCTACAGTTCTCATTCTGGATTTTACCATGCAATTTTGTTACTAGACCACAGATGAGTGGAACTTTTTAACTATGTGTGACAGATGTTTTAGTACACCGAATTTCAACGTTATCTGTAAGTCATTGGCCAAGCCCGTTATTTTACGAATTCTTAATGAATCTTAGGATCAGCAAGCACTCCCATTCGAATACTTACTATTGGGAAGTGAGGAATACGATCCTTCACACTTCGTCACTGCGCCTCCTATTTCTATTAAAGTATCTCCAACCCTCCCCTCCAATTTTTCAAAAAGGAAACGAGCTTTTCAATCTATTTCATCCGAAAGTAACAGTCCTCATTTTTGAAGATAATGCCGTAGGAGAACGGTTTTTTTTCTGAAATCAAAGGGAAAAGCGTAGGGGAAATGGGGAAAAAGGAAGGAAGGAAATTCTCATAATCCGCACCTACTCAGTCAAGTCTTTATTCTAAAACCCGGCTCCTAATCACCTCTTCCCCATTGCAGAAGGTAACTTGAAATAAGTTAAATATTTACAAACTCTATTTCCTTTTCTTCTGTCGAATCGGGTCTCCCTCTTGCTTTGCCCCTCACTCCACCCCTCTTGATTTTCCTCTACCCCTATCTTGCTTTGCGGATCGATATTTTGTTGAAAACCCCGCTAGATATGCCGTGTTTCCAAAACCCGGGCTAAACATTCATCATATTTGTACTGGAAAATGATGTGTCCATTCTCCAACGTGGAGGGTAATTCATAAAACAGAAGCAATAGCACTGACGGATGATAAATGGCAGCTGAAAAAACTCTCCCTTGCTTTTTTTCCGTCGCTCCAGACACATTTTTTGTTATCTTTCATTTCCTTCCCGTTACGTCATTGTATTTTTCAAACCCACAAAAGGATTTTCTCATGATGATAATAAAAAACAGCTCGCGTAAGAAAATAAGAAGCATCTTCGGGAATTCTATCACCTTAATGACAACCATGATTCATAACAATGACATTCCGTGTAAAAGTGATCGGCAAAATCACGGTTCATATCTTCTAAAAAACAAAATGAAAAAGATTCTATTAAAATTTCATTTTGTTTTAAGGGATGTTGATAAAAAATAATCTTTTTTTATGAACTGTAATTTTGCTATAGGATTTTATTTTTGCTTTAAAAAGACTTTTAATAACATTTTGTACTTTTTCTCTGTCATAGTGTAAAGTTAAATCGCTAACATTCTGTATCTCTGTTGTGTTTTCAAAAAGTATGTGCCCATCAAATTTCGGGTAATGTTTGAATGTATTAGACAAATCGAATATAAATGTACAACATATGTTTTGTGACAAGAAAAAAAAAGCCAAATTTACATATAAATCCACCATTATGGTTTTAAAAAAGTATTTGCCTTTTCGCTTTTTCAGAGGCTTAGTAATTAAATATAAAATTTATATAGGATCCTAGAAAAAAATTCCAAATTTATTGTTTAGATGTTTAAATTCACCATTATGGTTTTTAAAAAGTATTCACCATTTTGCAGTGTATTTCTAATTGTTAGGCTGTATAACATTCGTAATCACTATAAAATTGGGAATGCAATGTTTGTTTTTTTCAAAATAATAAGTCACCATGTTTTGTTCTCTTAAAACTGTTAGCCACTATTTGATAGGAGTGACTGGGAAAAATACTTTTGATAAAAATAAATTAGAAGATATTTGTTAGTTTCTGCTTTTCAACTTCCATTTGCAAATAATTTTGTACAAAAATGTTCAAAAGGAAATATCCACTGAAGTTTTACAATTCAACTATATTACTGTTGTGATATAATAAAGGTATACGGAGTAAATACATTTAAAATGTTTTTTCTTTTAATCGTAATTTTTTAAACCAATAAAATGATAAATACTCTAAGTTTACCTTGAAACATTGAAAAATTGTAAATGTTAAGTAATATTACAAGTATAAATCATTCTTACAGAGATTTATAGAAATTGAAATTTCCTTCGCGTAACGTCATAGTTCATAATATATTGAGTTCGAAACGTGAACATTTGTGCAGTATTTAAACATAGCAGAGTCGGTAAAGACTTCACACTAAAGCTAAAAGTATACTTATATTAATACATTTTTATGTTTTTTAACTATTCCTGGAAGGGTACGAGTACTGATATAAAGAAATGTTAGAATGAATCATTTAGATTTATAAAAATGATTATTTTTATAACTTGCCGCAAAAATTATGCATAGAAAAATCAAAATACACTTTTCCCAACTATATATTTGTAGATGAATTTTGTTAAGGGTTTGTAACCATATTTGATAATATTTATAATTATAATTTCATAAAATGCAACCAAAATTTATTATTAAGTTGTTTCTGTTAGTTTTTCGCAAATTTCATTTTTATTAGTATTTCTGGGTTTACATATCATGACTTTCACGATTATCACCTAAATGTAATTCATAATATGTTTCCTTAAATTGCTGTATGCAAAACTAGATGGTTTTAGCTTTTGCAGGAATATAACGAATTTTACCAAACTATAAGAGATGTGAAATAACTCAGAGTTGTAGCAGTTCTGCGTGAGGACAGTAAAGAGAAATAGCTGTCATGTAATGGTGGTAATATCATTAGGGGCTTTCATCTGAAGTGAAAGAGCATTAGCACTTAAGGGATTCGTTGAAGACCGTAAATGTGTTAGGAAGAATTGTCAAACATTGCCTTGAATTGCAGTAAAAGATTTCGTGTATACGGGTTTGTGAGAGAATTTTGTGGACCGGTTTAACCCTCTTAGGGAAAGCGGGACGTCCCAGCTAGTTGAAATAGATAAGATTAGGTCTAAAACTATTCTGTGCATATTAAGGCAGCTATAAGGTAAATACATTTTCTCTCATTTCATATTCTGATGTCTTATAGTGGTCTAGATGAGCGATGAGACAAAGCACCTTAAAAAACTCAAAGAAAATAAATGTTTGTTATGTGCATAAATATTCACATAAAGTTTAGTTCTTCAGCCATAATTTATTATGGAAAATAATTTATCATAGTGCCTTTCTAAGGATTAAAGATTAATGTGAGCGCAAGAACTTATATGACTATGCTGATATCACTTACTAAAATTAGGATCCTACTTCGACGAAGCTGACTTATTTCGAACAGGTTACTTTACATTTGAATGATGGATAATGTTTATATTTTTGAATACGATTATATTAAACACTAGTAGAATTACCCGGTCTCGGATTGAATTGGTTAACTAACTTTCGCTTTCGTTAATAAATTGTAATTCGTATTCATCACATGTAACAGTTACCCGATTCTAATAAAGGTACACAATTGTAAAATACAAAATCTTACAAAGGTAAATAAATGTCATATTTAACATCTTTCATCTTTGTAGAATTTGAATATTTAGTAAGAAAGAAAAGTCTCTCGAGGTGCTAATGCTATCCAAAACACATAGAATATAGTTAACTAGTTCAGACGGTTCCAAAGAGAATAGAAAACTTGAAATAGGTTGTAAATATTCAATGTGTAAACAAAGGCTCCATTTTTATTTATGTAGACTACAAAAATCATTACATTGAACCCAATTGTTATTAAACCATGTCATAATACATTCAACTCTGAAAAAATATTTTGTTAGCTATTGAAATAAGGAGATATATGTTTGCAATACAAAAATAAATTACCGTAGTTTCTAACCATTAAAAAAGCTTTAGATTAGTAAGAGACTTTAGGGAAGTGGTATAATACTTCCAAATAATATGTTTCATTTTGATCATGATAAGGCGGTTTTTGGTTTGCGGAGGAAACGTTATTTTGTGATAATGGTGTCATCAAAAATATTCTGAATATTTTCTTGTGTGTAAAGGAAGTTAAATGCAACAAAAAGTGAGTGAAATTCATTTTTTGTCCTTAATCACTAATGAAGTATACATTTTGATATAAATATAAGTATTTGTGATAAATTCTTTAGGTCACCATATTAAATATTTTTTCAAATAGACTATTTTAGTTTTTTTCACAAATTTATAGTTTGGTAAATTTTTAATTTACTTTTTAATCTTAATTAATCTTTTCGGGATTCGGGGTTTCATTCATTCAAGAAACTCCGTCACATATTTTGTAATTCTTTTAAAATCAGGTGTTCCATATTATATGCATGTACCCAATGTTACTGAAAACTGTAACTAGCTATTAAAAATTATGAATTATAGTTGAGACCAGCAAATGATAGTCATTAAATATGAAAATGGCGAATATTTTCTTACCACCAGTCAGTAATTAATGTTTGTTTAGAACTTTAATTATTTTTATCCATAAGGAAATGTTGTGTTTAGTTTTATCAAATACAGATTCTGCTATATGTTATGAGAGTAAACTCCCACTACCAACTAATTGAAACTCGGTATTTACATTATTAAACAATGCAATTAGACTGTACATATTCTAATAACAGCTGTCGAACCATGCATATTAGGAGTATTGATTTCTCTACTGTGGTAATTATAACACTTTTAATCCTCCATTTTAATTAAAACCGAAGCCTTGCTTCAACAGTTTACTGTTTGTAAATTCTTTTTTGTTGTTCGAGAGAGAGAGTTCTTTTATTTAGCGTGAGAAATTAGCGTCAAAATTTCACGGAGAACCAACTCGGTAATTTGCAAATTAAGTAGTCTTTTTTTCTCTCGTTGCTCAGAAAGGATTTTCACATTCTTTTCCTCCACACAAAGCAAATTATTGTTAATCGTGGACAGTCTGCAATTGTAACGTGTTTCTTTTATAAAGCGTAAAGCTTTCTTTTATGTTTCTCTTTCTTTATATATATTCTTACATAACTCAACAGAATTAAGCTGTCACTAAACTGGATGAAATAGTTCACGGGGTCCAGATTCAGGCCTACTGAAAGAGATCATCACCATCACTAAAACGTGATATCTCTGAAGATATGAAGGTGCAGGAATAATTTCACCAATTTTCTGAGATTTTTTGTTTAATTTAGTAATACAGTTGAAGTTTTGGTATAAACTCACATGAGATGAGAAACTGAGTTTTCGTAATCGCACATATTGCTCTGTTAAGGAATTTAAGAATTTTCTTACATGGCAAAATTTTTTAATTTCCTTGAAAAAAGGATAATACACTTTTTAAATAATACGATATTTATTCATTTGTAGAGTATATTTCAGTAATACTAGAAACATTCTTGTATAAAAACTAGATTAGACTTAAGTAAATAAATTTCTTATAAACCCATTCACTTTTTAACTGGGATATTTAAGAATGGTTAACGATCATCAATATTGTAGTGATAGTAACATATGTTTAATGTCTGTAAATTGTAATGTAAAATATAATGTAATTAAAAATGTAATGTAAATTGGTTTCAGTGATAGATTATTTGATATTCATGCTCGCGTAAACTGTTATCAATATTACTTTTACTAACTGCGGACTGTATAAATTAGTGAATGCATTTTAAATTATTTGTAATCTGTAAATAATACTTCAGAATGAGAAGTACTTTAGTTTTTAAAAAGTAGACAACGTTTTTACTGAATTGCTCGTTGGTGTGATATGACTAAAAAATATTTAATGCAAAATTAATAATATTCTAATAAAATAAACATTTATAGTGATTGTAGAGTTAATGATGATGGTATCAACCCTGCTAGAGCACTTTCTGAAATTATTGTAATGATTAATTCAAAAACACGGATATCGGGTTTCTGAGGCCATTATTTAATCAATTTAAGAATTATTCATGTGTGTAGAAGATCGAGAAGATGACAAAGCAATTCGACAATGTTTTCAAGTGAGGGGTGACTAGAAGTGAAACCTACATCTGAGTTTCAAACATATTACATAAAGAGGAATAAACTCTGTTCACAAAAACCGCCTTTCATGGGGTAACAGCAGTTATTCCCAATGCGTGACGTTCGCAGGGTTTAGAAGAACTTCATTTTGTGCATCCAGGAATCGAACGAGCAAAAGCATTCGCTCCTGCCTATGTGTTGTGATGTCCCATCGGTATCAATAGCCATATTAAGGGATGTGTTACATGCCACACAAGAAACCCAATACTACACCAAGAGCTCCGATTCATCCCTGCAAAATCACAAGCACGCTATGAAACAGATTGCATGATGAATACGCTGGAAAGTTCCAAGTACAAAATGTCCGTATTCTAATAGACTCCTTTCCAGAATGGATCGAAATAAAATGTATGGCCTCAATTACTGCAGGAGCTATGATTGATGTTTTGAGAGAAATATTCAGTCTCCTTGGAATACTTAGTGTTGTAATGTCTAGTAAAGGACCCAATTTTAATCTCGCCTGATTAGCATTCACTTAATTCTGATTTCTCTTGACAAACTTGCTGAAAATAGTTAAGCTGAAAGAATGATGCAAACAACAAAATATTCACCAAAAATATTGTAGAAATGGTTTAGCTAATTTCCTTTTACAAACCCTACCTTAAACCTTCCTATTCTACAAGAATAAATTCTGCAGAGTTTATAATGAAATGAAGACTAGAAACCTATTTAGATCCTGATCTCTTTGGTGAAAGAAGAGAAAATCAGGGGAGGTTTATGCAAACCCAAAATTGGATAATCATTGTATTCTATCTTTCCAGTCAGGAGACTCCTTGTACATTAGGGTGGTCTGAATTTTTTTCAAAATCGCTTTTGCAAAAGGGCAGAAAAAATGCCCTTATCTTTAAATTAATGCCTGTATTTTTTGTTTAACGTCTTTAGATTTCTACTTAGCGTTAAATAATGACAAAAGGAGTTAAAAATGGAGACAGTGCACTTTTCAATGAGTTCTTAAAAATAATATTTCATTAATTTGTAATACCTAACAAATATATATTAGAGAGAAGTTCAAAAATACGTAAAACACTTTGTCTACATTAATCTTGTCTTTGTATCGACAAAGATGGAAATGATTTCATGAGACATCAATAACTATTCTATATTGATCGACCTTTACAGAACTCCGCACACGCTCTGTTTTCCACTTGTCACACTTGGAATTAATGCTGCTGCAATTGCAAACACTTGAGTCATTAAACCAACCCTTTATCAAAAGACCAAATACCTTTTGAATGTTAATGCTGATAGTAAAACATTTGAATTTGAGAGTAGCCAGCAGGGGATTTTGTTTTGTGAATCTTTAAGGTAAAATTCAGTTATTTCAAAGCTGTGACAACGAGATACCAATTGGAATACCCTATTTTTGACACTCCACATAAACTCATACCTTCCGTGTTTTGTCCAACAACCTATTACATTTTTAAATAATAATAAATTTACTCAAAATAATAATTTAAGTCAAAATAAGTTAAACCTGAAACATTTGTAAGAGTATGTGACCAATACAGTGTTCCAGACAGAGCTGCAGCAGCTTTAGCATCTGTAGTCTTACAAGATGTGAAAATAACAAAAGACAATTGGCAAACATTACATAGATGTAGTTAAACAAGTTACATAGATGTAGACATAATTATTGTAAAGCTAACTTTAGTGACAAAAATGATCTAGCAGGTTTGTATTCAGACAAAAGAAAAGATATGTTGTATCAAGATAAAAGAACGACTTTACGGGAGAACAATTAAAGACAATCACATTTTCCTTATAGAGGACAAAGGTTCTTGTTTAGGACATATTTCCTCACCTGCAAATTCTGATTAAGCTATTGCACAAAGCAAACTACATTTCTTTTCAGTTTACCCAGTTACTGTATGGATCACCTTGTGGCAAGAGTTTATGATAGCATCACTTCTAATACTAGCTTCAGAAAAGGAGTTATGTTTTGAATGGAAATTAAATCTCTACACCAATGGTTCACATGCCAAATGCATTCCAACGAGTTGCTTCTGAAGCACTTATTGCAATACTTACTTGGAGCCTTTGAAAGTCCTACAGAAATCCGGGTATGAACCAAATGCAAAAAACTGTAAAATCTATGACCTGAGTCACCTGAGATCGATCAGCAAGATTTAAGTTTAAATCAATGATGAGTTTACATTTACAAAGCTACATCGTCTCAATAATATTCTTCGAATTTAGATAATTTCCTACCTACATAATTTTCAGACTCGATGGCTGTCAACAGCAAATCGCATCCTCTCTCTAAGATATTACAAGTCCTGTAAGAATCCGTCGTAGCACATAAGAAATTATTTCAGAGCTTATTTTACTGTTTTCAAAGCACCTATGAAGCTTATGATCACGTGTCAAACTTCCTACAAAGATTGCGCCTTGAATGGCTCATAAGTGTTTACTGCATCTCGTTATTTAAGTGACGAACTAAAAGCTGTTAGTCATCCAGTTTTTTATGAAATGCATACTTCCCTTGTCCCACGAATATGCTTGATACAATTATCAGCGATAAACGCAGCCATATATTAGACAGCTAAGACTGAGGAGAATTTTGTGTGCTAGAAAGAGAATGACCAAAGCAAAATTAATTTTTTAATTACAAAATTAAACTTTGATGCGACTGATTACACCAAACGGATTAAACGGCAAAACTACGATTTAGTATCGCCTCCTATTTTAAACGTTTCAACTCGAGCCTTGTATGAATTCCGACATCTACAATTTTCAGTTTCTACTAACCTTATCACTCACAGACTGTCGAGGGAGATGTGGGTAAAATTTGTTGATTTCTCTTTTATTGTTTCTTAATTTTAACTATAATGCGCTTACTGAGAGGATTTTATCTTTCTAATACAGATATATGTCTTGTTTATACTGAGTGCTCGTTGCATACATTTTGTAAAAATTATATATATATATATATATATATATATATATATATATATATATATATATATATATATATATATATATATTATTTTATAAAAAATACAGTGTAAAAATTATTTAATGTTAAACTTAATTTATGAATAAGCGACTATAATTGTAAGATCAAAAGTTATATATAGTAGAACATTATACCTGTGTTAAGTAAAGAAAATTATTCCAAACTACTTATAAAAGTATATTAGTTTCAGTTTTATTAAATTTGTTTTCTGGAATTTTTACAACACAGATTTTTATAATCAAGCTAATTTATTCCCCCTTCCCCCAATAATACTTCTTCACCATATATTTAAAGCATATAAATTTTGTTAAGAGTCTATCTGAAATATTCCGCACATATACATATGCTATAATTGTAAGTAAAGTCCTGACGAATCTATTTCACTTACAGTAATGGGATATGGGATACAGGTAGTCCACATTTTTTGTAATTTTTGGATCACTGCGAATTTTAAAATTCAATCTACAACATTTTTAAGTGAATTTTACGAAATTTAATTATTAATGAATGCAAAAGCATAGATCACCGATTCTAAATTTATTTTTTTCTTTTCCGTTTTCATTTTGTGCGTAGGAATGATATTCCAGCAGATGATAAAAAAGAAACTTTTAACTTGAGTTATTTAGTTCTATTTCATATCTCCTAGACCGTTAAAGACAGAGTAAAAATTTCAACGGATTTGAAATGTGCGGAAAATTTCACATTAGATCGATACCAAAAAATATGATTTTCTTTAAATGAACAAAATTTTTAAATTGAATATAACTTTTATATTTTCGCAAGAGATTGTGACGTCGCGTCAAGCTTCGCGTTCAAAAATAAAACATATTACATTTCCTGCCCTTTTACGATGTTAGCGAAAGAAAGCAAACATAGATAAAAAACATTTTGTTGGCATTGTTTAGTTCTTATTTTGTGAAATCAGGATCGTGTTAAAGATAGATTAAAAATTTCAATGGATTTGAAATGTGCGGAAAATTTCACATTAGATCGATACCAAAAAATATGATTTTCTTTAAATGAACAAAATTTTTAAATTGAATATAACTTTTATATTTTCGCAAGAGATTGTGACGTCGCGTCAAGCTTCGCTTTCAAAAATAAAACATATTACATTTCCTGCCCTTTTACGATGTTAGCGAAAGAAAGCAAACATAGATAAAAAACATTTTGCTGGCATTGTTTAGTTCTTATTTTGTGAAATCAGGATCGTGTTAAAGATAGATTAAAAATTTCAATGGATTTGAAATCTGCGGAAAATTTCACACCAGATAGATACCTTATACGTTTGATTTTATTTTAATAAATAATTTTCCCATTAAATATTTATATTTTTGCAAGAGATTGTGACGACACGCCTAATTCTAATTTGGTTTACGAAGCAAACCATAGTTGATACTATTCATAATTTGGTTTGCTAAGCAAACTAAATTGGATTATGTAGGGAATTTATTACAATGGTCTACGAATTTACATTTGGTTTGCGTTACAAACCAATACCACTGTCAATGCCATGATGGCTTTTATCCAATAGGCTACGAATTCCCATTTGGTTTGCGAAGCATACCAAAGGGAATTCGTAGCAATCACCGGGGGTTACCGAGCAGTGGTCACATGTGACCCCACGAAAAGAACTGTCACGGGCAACTCCGTGCTGGCTACGCAGTGGCTAGTTAATTATAAACTTTAAACAGAGTTATATAGCTTCGCCTTTTCAAGTAAGTTAAATTCTCAATGAGGATTATGTACCGGTGTTCAGTTAATGAATGTGTCTAGAATTTAGTGTTTTCTCTTGATTTAAACTGATAATGACCGACATAAGTAATTAACGTAATCTGATTGTTTACTTTATAAATTTTATTCGCTGTATGCTAATTTTCTACTTAGTTTTAAGTGAAATATGTACTTCCGTGTTTAACCAATTTAGACGGATGTTTTTTGATGAGTAAAAAATATTTCGCAACAGAAAATAACTGTAAAATCTATCGTGTGCCATTAGAATTTAATTACTCATATATCTATTTTGTTGTTTAAAAACCATTAGCGTTAAACCAATTGTTTGAATACACCCCTTATAATCTTTAGAACATTTTCCGTCTGGCACAAATATTACGTGACAAGTATCGTGGTAATGAGTTACTGCTTGAGAATCGAATTTTGTCATGAATTAAATGCTTACAGGAATAATTATATATTTTTTAACTATTTTAAGTTTTAGTTTATGGGTGCGTTTTTGAAAAGGGGCTCATCAGAAAGTTGAATGTGATTTGCCTCTTAAAAGAAATTGAAAAACTCGTTAACGAATTGTCAATTTACACAGATGGAAAATGTAGGAACTGTCATAAGCAGTAGAACTATTAAAATGGAATATGAAAATAATGGTTAAATGAAAGTATCCTGTATCACACACAGTACCAGTATTATTTTTCACTAAAGAACTTGATAGTATGACAGCGCGTTATAGATTCTGATTTAAATCAAAGTTGTTTCTTAGAAACAAACAAGCTTTACTGTCTTATTTCTCGTAAAAATGCTTCCTATGACTTATTGCCGTGCTCCAATATTATAATTGTATAAACGTTTAATATATATATATATATATATATATATATATATATATATATATATATATATATATATATATATATATATATATATATATATATATATATATACAGTCCAGTCACATTAATGTGACCACCTGTCAAAAGCCAGAATAACCACCTTTGGCAGAGTGGACCGCTGCGAGACGTGCAGGAAGAGAGTCAATTTGGTTTCTGAAGGTGTTCACTGGGATGTTGAGCCATGCCGACTCCAATACCGTGGCCAGCTGCGCTAGATTACGCGGTTGAGGATCCATGGGTTGATGACGCAGGGTGTTTGATTTCAGACGTTTCACGCCGTATACGCCAACGTCCATCTGTCTCAAAGTTAAGAAGGCTAAAGCAGAAATGAAAAAAATGGTTAACAAAAGTAAACTGGAAGCATGGAAAAATTTCTGCTCCAACAATAACTCCCAATTCGGCACTATTTTTAAAATAGTCTGCGGGAAAATTACCTCCCAAACACCTATCCACTCCACCATAGGTAGCAGCAATTTTAATACAACAAGCAACTTACAAAACCTTCTTGAAAAAATTTTCCAAAAAGATCATGAACTTAATGATGAGGAAGACCACACAAAAATAAGAAGAACGCCGTTCATCTCAAACAACACAAATAATGTTAAACCATTCAAGCCACACGAATTAACATATGTTATTAAAAACTCACCCCTGAACAAAGCCCCAGGACCAGACAATATTGACGGTGCAATCCTATCAAGAACACATCAAGCAATACCTAATACACTGCTAGACTTATTTAATGCTTGCCTCAATCTCAAATGTTTCCCAGACTGCTTAAAAAAAGGAGAAGTCATTTTGTTCCAAAAACAAGGTAAAGACCCTAAAGTTCCAGATTCTTACAGGCCAATAACACTACTACCGGTTCTGGGAAAAGCCTTGGAAAAGCTGCTCCTCCTTCGAATTAACAAATTCAACCACGATAATAAAACAATAGGCACAAATCAATACGGTTTCATCTCAGGAAAATCTACCGAAGACGCACTACACAATCTACTCCAAAACATTGAACAAAACAAGAGCAACCAATACCATACATGTTTGATCTCCTTAGATATCAAAGGAGCTTTTGACTCTCTATGGTGGCCTTCACTTTTAAATCAACTAAACTACAGAAACTACCCGGCCGACATCATTAACATAATAGAAAACTACCTAACAAATAGAACAGTGCAACTTAGACAAGGACAGGATTCCGCAAACACAACACTTGAAAAAGGCTGCCCGCAAGGCTCATGTATAGGTCCCTTTCTCTGGCTCACAGTCATCCAATCACTTCTGGACCAAGATTGGGGCCCGAACTGCAACATCCAAGCGTTCGCAGACGACGTAACAATTACAATAAAAGGAACTACAAGACGGGAAATAGAGAATACTGCTAAGACAACACTCCTGGAGGTACAGAAATGGTGCCAAAGGGAAAAACTAACAATTTCAACCCAAAAATCAAAAGCAATTATAATAGCAAAGAAAAGGCACATGATTCGTAAACCGACAATCAAAGCAGGTCAATGGCACATAAAAGTCACCAAAGATCTCAAACTCCTGGGGATCATCATTGACGAGAACCTCTCTTTCCTCCCACATCTACAGGCCATAGGAAATCGAACAATAATCCTTTCCAATAGAATTAAAACCACAATAGGCAGAAATTGGGGCACAAACCCAAAAATGGTTAAAATTTGGTATAAGACAGTAGCAGAGCGTCAAGTATGCTATGCGGCCAGCATCTGGGCAAGCAACATCACAACAAGAATTATTAGAAAACTGGCAACAATCCAACGTTACTTTGCCCTACGCATGTGCAGAGGATACCGCACTGCCCCAACAAACGCCATACTGGTACTCTGCGGCCTTGTCCCTCTTCATCTAATAGCAATTAAAGAAGCAGCCACCAACAAAATAATTAGGCACAGTTCTGATGTTAATTTCCTAGGACAAACAATAAGGGCCCAAGACTATGAAACAACTTTAAACATCTGGGAAGAAGACCCAGAGGAAATGCACTTCTCCAACATCGACAAACTAAACACAACACCAGCAACTTACAATATATACACAGACGGATCTAAGACAGAAAAGTTGCTGGTGCGGCCTTCGTCATATACACAGGAAATCAAGAAACCCTCACATGGAAAACCAGTCTCCATCCCAATAACACAGTGTCACAGGCGGAAAAGATAGCAGTTCTGTTTGCAACCAACTGGGCCTCCAACCAAAATGAACCTACAACTATCCATACTGACAGTCTCTCAACTCTCCACACAATCAAAAGAGTCCAGAACAAGGATAGAATTACGAAAGACATCAGACAAGTTTTAAAACTTAACCAAGACATAAAAATACAGTGGGTCAAAGCTCACGCAGGAATTAAGGGCAATGAGAGAGCAGACCAACTCGCCAAAGAAGGAGCTGCGGGCGATGCCCCATTGTCTATCCAACTCAAACTCAACAAAGGATTCCTCAAAAACCGTCTAAAAACCCTCATCATGATCGAGTGGCAAAATGAATGGGACAGGGGAGACACTGGCCGCAGAACCTACGACTTCTTCAACAAAGTCAATCACAACAGAAACCCACCGGGACCCTACCTAACAGCCTACTTGACGGGACATGGCCCGTTCCCGTCCTATCTATACAGATTCTGCCTCATCACCAACAATAACTGCATTTTCGGGGAGCCGGGAACTCCGGACCACTACTTATTCCACTGCCCTCTAACGACAACCAATCATTTAAAAGAACCAAACATCAACTTAAGCATAGCGTGGAAACATAATACTGCCACCAACAACAAAGCCCAAGTCAAAATAATGAAAGTAATGCACTTCCTTTTCAACAATATAGACATAATTACAGGACCACACTTCCAACTTCACACCACCATTTAACAACGGCTTTCTTCAACAGTATTGTCAGGACAGGACAACTGATTTAACTCTACCATCTGCCATAGACTCTCGAAAGTTAAACTTTAAAGTTCCTCAATGCATCGCTTCGCATCAATTTTGAATTCTGAGCAAACTTAAACGCCAAGATTAGAAAACTCCAATGCCAAGCTGAGAAAACACCATTGCAAATAGCACCTCAATGGCCGGGGGGCGGTTTAAGGCGCCCCCTGCCCAGTCCTCGCCCCAATTCTGGGGAATACTCTCCTTCCGTGGTTGGCCACAAAAAACCGCTCATAACCTGCTATCACAGCGGGGACGAGGGGGCCACCTGCGGTGCCCAAGCCAACGTCCATCTGTCCGATGGAGCATAAAACGGGATTCATCGAAAAAAGCCACCTGTCACCACTCTGTGGAAGTCCAGTTGCGGTACTGGCGTGCAAATTCCAGCCTTCGTCGCAGATGAAAAGCAGTCAGCATAGGTGCATTAACCAGGCGTCTGCTGCGGAAGCCCATGCACAGCAACATTCGTTGTTGAGGATACACTCTTGGTAGCCCCTTGGTTCATCTGGGCGGTCAGTTGCTCAACAGTTGCACATCTATTTGCCCGAACGCATCTCCGTAGCCTTCGTTCGACTCTGTTATCTATAGCCCGTGGTGCACCACATGTGCCACGCCGCTGATTTTGGACAGTACTATAACAGTTCACAAAATTAGCCGATTCCGAAATGCTTCCACCCTTGTCCCGAAAGCCAATAATCATGCCCCTTTGGACATCGGAGAAATCGCTACGTTTCTGCATTACGGCAACGATTGAAATGCTCTCCGATGCCCTAGGACATCCTTTATATACACTCCACAGCAATGTGCTGCCACCTGCCTTTTGTGATTGGTTATTTCACGTTGACGTCGAAAGTAGGTGGTGGTCACATTAATGTGACTGGACTGTGTATATATATGAGATTTGAGACACAGGTAGTCCGAATTTTTTGCAATTTTTGTGTCATGGTGAATTTTAAAATTCAATCTAGAACATTTTTAAATGAATTTAATGAAATTTAATCATTACAGCATAGAAGATATCACAGATTCTAAATTTATTGTTTTCATTTCCGGCGAGGGGGCGAATAATTTTTCTGTCAGACGATAAAAACAAACAATCTTTTAACTGGAGTCAATTAGTTATTTTTATATCTCCTAGACCGTTTAAGATAGTGTAAAAATTTCAGCGGATTTGAAAACTGCGGATAATTTTACTTTAAATCCATACCTAAAAATATGATTTTCTTTAAATAAATAATTTTTAAATTCAGTATATCTTTTATATCTTCGCACGAGAATGTGAAGTCACGGTAACTTTCCCTTTCCAAAAATAAACAGATTGCATTTCGCGCCCTTCGCGTTAAAAAAAAAAAAACATATTACATTTCCTGCCTCTTTCAGTGGAGAGCAAAACATAAAAAACATTGTGGGAGGCATTGTTTAGTTCTTTTTCGTAAAAGCTGATTTGTTAAAGATAGATTAAAAATTTCAACGGAATAGAAGTCTGCGAAAAATTTTACACCAGTAATACCTTATATCACGGTGTTGGTTTGCGAAGCATATACATGTATATATATATATATATGGGAAGCAATGTATTGCTCAAAGACAAACAAATTACGGAGGACAAATGCGTTTGCGACATTTAGAGTGTTACACTTGAATCATAATTTCACATTTGCAGAAGCTGTAGAGAATGATCTCATCTTCCCAGTAGCATCGATTTATTTTTTATTTGAATTCCATAACTGTTCCGATTGATTTATGGGCCTCAGAAGTGCAATTATAGCGACTGAACATCAAAATTTGCTGACGTGTGTTAACTTTATGTTATCCTCGAACAGAAAAGAATAACTATGAATGTAAAACAGCTATTAGAGTGGAAAATACCTTGGTGAGCCACGAAGGAAAATTATATCAAAGTGGTGAAATGGATAGAAAATTAGTAGAATAGTAACCTAAGTGAATTCAGATCGTTTTCAGATAAAAACTATCACTAACGATCCTGATAATTTAAGCAGAAGACGGATAATTCTTGTTGTTTAGGATCTTATTTTGATCAGGAACGGAATTTTAATTTCAGTTTAGGCCGCTTCAAATCAACACACAGGAGCTAATAATTTCGGCTATTCGACTAGGTTCTTAAAATGTCTCAAAACTATCTGTAAAAGAGTAGAGAAGAATCTTTTCAAACCTTCACCTATTCTAAACTTAATGTTTCTCCTTCAAACAGTGAAGGAAAAAGGTTCGTTTAACCCTTATCGATCGATGGGTACCGTTGAAGAACAACTAATCAATACCGAAACACAATAGTTTACTTTAAACCTAAGAAATTCTTTTGTTCACGTGACCTGGGGACATAAAGGGGCTATTGAATTCGTGTACTGTAGAAAAAAGCCGTATACAATGCTAAATAAATGAACATTAGTAAACCAACAATTTATAGTTAGTATCTATTCAAACATGAAGATGCGAAAATATATTGCACATTATTTATGCGTTTCAAATTTCTTCCGTCACAATCGTTTTCATCAAACTTAGTTTATAGGCGTGAAATACTTATTCTGTTGAATGTACTGTTAAATTTTAAACTAAATTGAATTAAATTTACGCAATTATTAATTTACAATGAAATTTATATCCGAATCATAGAACATTTAACTATCTTAACTCCCAGTGTTATGAATTGATGAATGAGAGTTATCTGATTTTGTTGGATAGAACGTATTTGAAGAATATCTTTAGATAAGTAACGCTCTAAGGCTATGCGATTTTGATTGTTATTTTAAATTAAATTAATTATTATAGTGACCAATTAAACATTTGGGACACCAATTTACGAGTATTTCAAGCTAGGTATTAAGGTATGTTGTTACTCTACAGTATTATATTGTGAAATAAATTATGTGCTTCACCGCATTTGGAACCACCCGATGTAATTCCATTACATCGAAGAATTTAGGGAATGTTTCAGGGATAGTCAACAAGTAGCTAACTAATGGGTTTTGAAGGGGACTGATCAAAGTTGGGACCGAGACTAAATCCTTTGTTTTACATATTTTGTACACATTCTACGCCGCCAGTGCTCGGTCTCTTTGTTGTATATTGCAAGTCTTCAGTCGTCTGGGCGAGTTTGATAGTTTTACTTGAACACTGTCACTCTCCAGATCATTAGTTTCACATGCCATTCAGTAGCTTTAATGCTTAAGCAGCTGACGTGCGTCTTAATTTAGATCTGATTCATGACTTGTACTTGTGCGACCGTTAAGTACAGATTCTACATCATTTGTTGGGGATGCAGGTAGACATTTAGAAACTATTTGTGTAGGTAGATTGTCGATGTTATATAAACTTACCAATCCAGGGGGTTTGCATAGAGCCATTTATTTCGCTTGAAAGATTATTTTAAAATGTAATATCATTGATAGCTTTAAGACTTCACAAGAAGTAGAGTTTTAATATGAAAATTGAGCCTTGCAGTGTTGTGTCTATTCCGTTTGTTTCGATCTAATTCAATGGAATTTGAATGGTTATTCATTATTTTTTCTAAACCCTTTAACTTAATTTTTCAGTCATACAACTTGCTCCATATCTTATTGCTGAAGCTCACGTTACATCGACAAAAGCCTATTTCTTGTACGATTTTTGGCATTTTAAAAATTGTATATCTATTAAATTCTTTGCTGTTTTTGCTTCGTTTTATAAATGAAATTTTTATTTTATGTTTAAAGATGACTAATGCCTTTATCCACGTCATTGTAATTGCTTGTTTGAATTGAATATTTAAGACACGTTATACAACAACTTGTAATTTTTTATTATTAGATAAAGGTTCAACATATTTACCTTTGGTGACTCTTATTAACGATTTACTACTTATACCACATTTCATATAACAGTTGGTTGGTTGGTAGTAGGGATGCGACATCGACAGCAAAACATCGATGTTCAAAATTAAAACATAGATGTTGACAATAAATCGCCCCCAAAACATCGACGTTTTTAAACATCGATACTTTTAAAATTCAGTGTATTTAAACATTTTTCCCCATTTCTTAAAACTGGTTTAGCAACTAGTGGCGCTATATCGACAGCAAAACATCGATGTTTTGAAACTTCTACGTTCAAAATTAAAACATCGATGTTGATAATACATCGTACCAAAACCATCGATGTTTTTAAAATTCAGTGTATTTAAACTTTTTCCTCCATTTCTTAAAACTGGTTTAGCAACTAGTGATGCGACATCGGCTCCAATACATCGAAGTTTTTTATAGAACATCAATGTTTTGAAAACATCAACCAAAGTTGTCGCATCCCTACGTTTCAGACCCTTCACCCTTGGCCACTTTGGTCTAAAAGTATATTCAATTTGTTGATTGTAAAAATTATGCTACTAGGTTATTTAAAAAATTTTTAAAACCGTACTTTTTTCATTTAAAAATAAAACATCGACAACGTGAAAACATCGACATGTATAAACATCGATGTCACAAAAACATCGATGTTAAATACATCGATGTTTTTTCTAAAATATCGGTGTTTTCAAAACATCGACATCGATGTCGCATCCCTAGTTGGTAGTAGAATTTGCATCTCCTTGGAGTAATACAACTATTATTAAAATTGAGAAGCAAGGAAACTTTAGAGAAAATGATTAACAATGTAAGAGACAAGTACTTCAGCTCTTAAGTAAAGTAATGATGATTTTGATTTCTTGTCTAATAGCTTTAATGTAATTTTTCCTTATTGATGGACTTGCTTTTGTAATAAAACAGGAATATGTAAATATATTTATAAAATTTTCGTCTGGTCCTTGTTTTCAAAGTATAACCCATACTTGGTATAGATTATAGCTTAACATACACATTAGAAGTGCAACGGATCATTAGCAACCTTACAGTTATCGATCAACTAATTCATTCGTTTGATCTATCGGAAGCCGTGTGAAAGATGATATTTTGATCGTGCAGATAATGAATCAATAACTTAATTATATGAGTAGAGATTCTGTCAAATCTGACATAAATGATAAGTTTATCCCAAATGCAGTTTAATTAATGGAGGCTTGAAATTTATAGCAATAATTTATGTTTTTACCTAAAACAGGGATATGACCATTTTCTGCTACTTGATATTTAGCAGTAATTACTTTTAAGGTAATAATTAGCAAACATATTAACTTCAATTAAGTAATTGGAAATAACCTGAAATAATATCATATACTCTTCTTGAAAGTGAAGACTAAAATTTAGAGGTTTGCATCTTTGAAATTTCATTTATAGTTCGTAGATTTCCACAATTAATAAAATTTGCATCGAACTTCATGAATTCTAAGAGGCTAATGGGAGAATATGGAGATATTTCTAGTTCTGATCAGTCTGAGCAACAACTCTGATTGCATCGTATTTTAATTCTTGGATTTTTATTACTTCAATCTCTCCAGGTTAATATATATGCTGTATCGACAGAAAAATTAGCGAAATTCTAATTTTATCTCATATATTGAGAATATTTAATTTCTATTAAGTTATCCATTTATAAAATTTTAAAAGCTCGCGTGTTTTTGAAAATGTTTAATTCTCTAGCACTTAAAATATAAAGTAATCTTTAAAAGTTGGAGTTTTATTTCCATTCTCCACAGTAAAAATTTAGTGTTACATATACATTTTAATACATACAGCCTGTACGAATGTCTGCAGAAACTCGCTATTGAAATATATACTGCTGACTCAAAATAATGTGGAATCACTGTTACGGGTGTTTTCTGGTAAGTAACTTTAGGAATAATGAAATTAACGAGAAAATCTGATTTCAATAAAGGTAGTTCTTACAAAAAGTGAGATCTTAAAACTAGGTGTGTGTTGAGGTTTTTTATGTTTTCTACATCAATCATTAGCTGACATAACATGTTCTATCCAGAAAATGTAAGCAAAAACATTTTAAAGTCTTCTATCTGCCAAAACATAATGTTTCAAGATGCATCAAATATTCTCATTGGAATGTTTTTCCAAACTTGTCTGTGGTTACTCAATACTTAAATCACTTAGTTACATGCTTAATGACTAAATTGGGGTAAAATATCTTATCAATAAAATTAAAACAGCAGTTTTTACAATGCTTAAAAGGCAAGACCCAACTTATGATGGTTATAAAGAAACTAACATTTCAAACATTTCACATCATCAAATATCTTAAAATATTTAAATTTGCAGCAGTAACGGAAATAATGTACGAGAATTCTAATTTCATTTATTCAAAATTTATGCTGTTCAGTAGCCCAAGCGATGAACCAAACTTTCAAAATTTCAATACTTCTTTCAATAGTGATCCACCAATAAGGTTAAAGAATCATGAAGATGAATGCATACATCCCTAAAAATGACATCCCTAAAGCGAATCTAATAAAATATTCGAATTTCAAAACTTTTTGTACTGACCCAAGATGCTTAAACAAATAGTATAATAAAAAAATAATACAAATTATGTACCAATCCTCATTCTTAAAATACGTTTCCAATTTGGTAAAGTGAAAACCATTGTAATATTAAGTATATCTGAAATATAAGGCTTATTACAGTGTTTGTGCAGGGAAAAATAATCCTCAAATTTTAAGCCCGATTGGTTTTAAAATTAAGCTTGAATAATCTTATCCCCTTAAGCATTTAAACATTTTTGAGACACTTCTCTAACGTCTCAATGCCCAATTAACTCCGTTTAGCTCCCGGCTATTCGTTCGCAACACACACTTCGGAATCAGAAGAAACAGCAGATCCGTCTAGATAAATCGTAAATTTTTTCCAGGATAGCGGATGTTTGGTTTTCACTTAGTGGAACGTTCGACAGCTCTCATGTTTAAATTCCTTCAGGTATGCGTTAATCGCATTTTCTTTCTAAAGCGAACTCTGGTGAATCTTGAAGTTTGCAGATTGATTAAATTCGAATTTGTTTAAATTACAGAGTACTCTCTCTTGGTGTCTTTCTTAATGTACCAGATCAGTCTTCATTAAAGAAGCCTCCCCGTTACTTGTATTTGAGTTTCCGTGTTGACTCAAGACGCCTTCAGAATCCGAAGGTAGTTTGAGGAGCTCTGTTATTATACCGCGCTCTCCCCGACTTCCATTTAATTAGAAACGTAAATATTTCCCGCCCCTTTACGGCGTTATTTTCAATCTCTCCTGTCACATCCGATTCTAAAGGAACGACATTTTTTCTCGGCCTAATTCCTTTATTCATGGCTGATGTTTAATTGTTTTTAACTCGATCGATTCTTTCTTCCGCCAGCTTTTAGGGCCTCCAAGAGAGACAAATTATCTCACCCCCACTTTTATCTAAATATTTACCCCTCACTCGAAGCGCGGGAATAGAAAACAGACTTTTATAAATAAAACTACGGCTTGACAATCCTCCGGGGCTTGTAATGCAACTCCAGTGACGGTTTGTTTTCTTTTCTCATTATATTTGCTTGTACCACGGAAAATTTCACTCGGATTTTTGCATCATTTATAATCGAATATGCGAGTACACGAACAGACGCTTTGAGCAATAAGCGAGTCCCGATATAGAAAGGGAAATAGCGTTGAAATAATACTAGGAATGGATCAGAGGATTTTCCTTTTAATTCTCGATGCAGTAAAGGGGACTTTTAACTTACGTTTCGAGAAAAAATAAATTTTTTAATAATTGTTTTACACATTTAGGAGAACATTATACTGCTTCGAAATTTCCTGGACAAACTTTAAAGGGTGCATCAAAATAAACATTATTTTGTCGAAGAATTTATGCATCCAAGTGCTACTTGTAGATCTATAGGCAAAAACTTTCTTTCTAAACTTCGCCATTCTCACGTGTTGGAGCGATACCCTAATTCAAAGATGGCTGGTATGCATCAAACTTGTACGGGCTTTCCAATGGAAACGCAAGAGCTGCTCCAAGATTGTCCGGTTAACACTTTCCCAATACGCGAATTTCTTTCTATCTCTCGTAGCAGGTTTTCCATTTCTGCTGTGATGGAACTTCTCGTCCGACCCGTGGCATACCTGCTGATATGAAATGTTCTAGCTTCAGACAGCTAATGGCGGAATCGCTAAAAGGAAATGAGATTTAGCACTCACCTATTGGGGAAAACTTCTTGGTATAATCTTTGAGCAGCTCTTTTGTTTCTATTGACAGTCCTACACGTTAGACCCATATCAGCTATTTCAGAATTCATGTGACGCTCCATAGCGTCTGTAATTCGCGTTGCTTAGTTTAAATAAACAGTATGTTTCTGAAACGCGACAAACAGTGTCCTCTAGAACCTACGAGCAAAAGTTGAGAAATTATTCGACAAAAATGGTATAATCGCATCGCTATATTTTAAACACAAAATGAAACATCAACTTTTGCTCGTCATCATTTACCCCAAATCAAATATGCTAAAATTGATTTTATTTTTAGTGATTTCATAATCATCTGAAACCAAAATTATTTACAAATATTCTTAGTTTTATATAGTTCTTATAAAAACATTCTTGCTAAGTATTTTAGAACAGTTGAAAAGTAAAAGACACGCGTTCTTTTCCTGAAGAAGTTCGATTACACTTCCATTCGTTAGGACATTACCTAAATAAACGCACATAGTGAAGTGAGCTTCCATGTGGACTTAGGTGACAGGCTGATTAAAATGTCCGTTTTGCTATTACTCACAGATCAGTCACAAATAGTCAGGACGCCAGCTTTCGGTATTGATTATCACAGGCTTGAATTTCAAACTAACTGGAATCCATTTGATATCACTGAAATTGTTCTATAAACCCATTCCTATGATGTAATCACTTGTACAGAGTTCACAAATGATGTGTTAGAAAGAATCAATAAAAGTTAAATTTCAAATAAGAGAGGATTTCTAATGTTCAAAAGAATGTAAATTTTAGAAATCTGTGTAGAATGCATTTGACATTCTGTAAGTTTTGAACCATTAAAAAAACCACATATAACATAAAAATTGTTATTAATATGTTATGTAATTACCAGTTTTATGAGAATGTATCACCATCCCTATGTATATCACTAGACACTGTAATTTACTTTTGTTAAGGTAGGCGAACACTCAAACAATGTATTTCTTTAATTTTGCTTGGATCCTTTTAATATTTTTATCACTGATGTATTAGCATAATACAAATGTTTTAATGGTAACATTTAATTTTTATAAATAAAACTTTAAAAAAATCCAAATTTAATCTAAAATTATGACAGTATGAAGGGTTTCTAATAACACTGATTGCAATTTAAATTTTCACCTATTTTGTTGTTTTTTGTACCAAACTCTTCGTTTACATTTGGCAAGTGCATTAGACTAGAAAAAAATAGGAATAATAATAATACAATCTGAATAATGATATCAAATATGTAAATTATCCAAAAAACTCTAAAAAAGTATGATTTTATCTCATTATCTTACAAAATTAAAACTTTTGTTGCAGCTACATTTATTTTTTGAGGTTCAATGCACGTTATAATGAATAAAGAACATTTATGCAAAATATCTAAGAAAAAGAATGAAACAGTTTTTTTTCGATAGAGTTGTTAAGATATTGGTATACACAAAAAAACTTCATTTTGAGTAAATTGAAGAAGAAAATTTAGTTTCTTTAAAAAGTAATGTTCCGTACTAACCATATACTTAAAATTCTCTAATTCGACCTTCAGTATGTTCATATTTGTCTTGTTTTTGCTTTTTGGAGGATCTGGTAATTTTTCTTTCGGATTTTACACATGGGGTTGATGCTTCGTAGCCTTCTTAATTTGTAAGCTATCGAGATCACATAAGCCATTGTAAGTGTAATCACCTACTGACAGTCCTAAGGCAATGAACACATCAATAAGTCCTTTATAGTCATCATTGAAAACAATAGCATCATCATTTACCCCAAAAGATATTGTGTTAAAACGCACAAAGTTAAATTTTGGCAATCCCTGACACACTGTATCGTTGAATGATTCATAAGAGTTTTTTGTTTAACCATGTAAACACTTAGAAAGTTGTTTCTACTTACATAAATGCATACAAATAGGTTTTACATAGTTTAAAACACTAGGAGGTAGACTGGACCATGATTAAATACCACATATAGGTCTACTAATAATTTTTAGTATCTGCACCAGCTCATTTTACCTGTAGGACATTGAAAGAAGAAATGTCCAAAGCACATTTCTAATGAATAAGCTCAAAAAATGATTTTTTTAAAATAAAATTTGGGTGTTCAACTACTTTACGGGGACCAGTACAGAAAAATAACCTTTCAAAATTTCGACTATTTAAAAAAAATTTAAATAGATGTTAATGCAATTCTGTTTAAAATTATATATTATTTATGTAGATACGTTGAGTAGAAGTATTTTAAAATAGTTTTTGAAAAATATATGTATACCTGTGCGTACCTGAACGTCAATTTTATGTTTTAAATTTCAATATCTCAAAATGTGTATTTTTTCCATAAAATGAAAATTTTTTCGAACTCTACTCAAGGAAATGTAAAAAAAATTATTAGTTTACAATTGTAACATACCCTACAACATATTTTAACACAGGCATTTTTTTTCTATCTGCTCAGAAAAGTTCATTTTGATTGTTAAAAAAGATCAAAATTAATTATTTAAAAAAAAAGTTGAAGAAAATTTTTTTTAAACTTCACGTTTTAAGTTTTAAAAAGCCCTGTGTAAAAGTATATATTAGTGTCTTCAAAGCCTGCACAAAAAATTCAATTCAATGCACATAAATAATTCTGCCAAAATGTTCCTTGATGTTTGACCATTTTAACTAAATGGAGATAAAACTCCACCGGTCCCCATAAACCCTTAAACCTCCAAATAATTTCGATGAAACATATCTCGTCCATTGATATCCGACCAGTTTTGCTAAAACGGTATCTTGCCCTCAAGATATTACCGATTTTTGGAGGATGACGATATCAAGATCTGGTCAGTTCTGCCAGAGATACATTGAAAAATAACTGACTTTACGATATACCTCATCGAAACAACTAACCGGAGAGTTACGAAAGAATGTAACATTTTGCTACAAATAATGGTTTTAGCTGCATCCTTCATTTTTGGAGTGTGACATATATTTTTATAGATTCAAATAAATATTCTGCTCTAACGAGGTGTTTTATCTCTCTCTCTCTCTCTCTCTCTCTCTCTCTCTTTGTCTATTCTCTAACTTGCACTTGTTTGTGTCTTTTTTCTTACATTTTTGGAATTTTTTGTTCTCTGTAATTAAATATTTTTTCGTAAAGAAATAAAAATAAAATAATATATTTTCTCAAACTAATCTTACACTAGGTACAATTGAACGCACTAGAAAGTATAATGTAGCACCTTAACCCTCCAAGTGGTTCTGACGAGATATATCTTTGCTTATGACGAGAAATCTCGTCGAGACAACCACCAGGATGGTTAAAAGTAAATAGTCTGCAACTAGAACAATTATACACTCGTATACTTCAAATATGGGATTTATATTATCCATATTGATACCAATTTGAGACGTGAATCTCTCAACTTGAGGGTTGTGTGAATCCATCCTTACCCCCACTCTATCTCATAAAAAATTGTTACAATGTACCTCTTAGGGTTAAGTATAAATCCAAGTACATGTAATCTACTTATCAATGTAAATAATACCAATGTGTTTGCAATCAGACATCCATTACAATACTATTATATAGGAAATGCATTTGCGTCATTTCGGCAATTTTCAGCAACGTAAGAGATATGTAAGAAAATACTGCATTCTCCTGATAAAGATGGAAACAATGTGAATGCAAATGTACTGCAATGACTAATAGCCGTCTTAGTAGAGATACTGTTACACTTATTTCTCTATTTCGTTATAATTAATATGCGAATTAATTAATATGGAAAATTACAAATGCGTGAAATTTTAACTGCGTCAGAATTGATATCACTCTTTGGGTATTACCGAGATTTCCTGCTTTATACACTAATAATTAAAAAAATAATATTTTTTTGGTGTCGAAGATAATATGTTTTGATGCATTCGTATTTGATCCCGAAAGTTTAGAAACACATACAACTGTATATAATTTTGAAAGGAGCAAAGTAATGCGAAATTAATTCACTGTAAGTCGTCAGTATATTTATATCAGAAAGACGTTCTCTTTCATAGCATAATATGAATAAATTCGTACAAGAGAAGCTTTCAAATGATAAGTAATTGAATATAATTTGAAAGATTAATACGAGTTTACTATATTCAACGAAACAACTTTGGTTATTTGTCTTCTTCCTCTGTATATTTCTCTCCCAATGAATTCCTGAACATTATTTAGTAGAAATTCTGAACCCCATCGTGTTGCGCATTGAATTCCATGCCTTGTTTGGAGACATAAGTGAGCAAAGTTTCGACCTTTTCAAACTACACAATTCACGCATATGTACACATTTGCTTAGGGTAAATAACACCTTCCTGTAAATGTAGATTGTTGTCATTGATCTGTTGTGAGCGTATTTTGTGTGCAGAAAACCGGAAACCGAATGTAGTTGAAGTCATGCAAGGATCACATTAGTCAACATCCAAGCACTAACAGATGAGGCACTTAGTCCTCCTTTTTTGGCCGACTTTTATTTTATTTTAGTTCGCTGGAAAGTGCTCATTTCCCGTTCGATAATGGAACTTCAAGAGCATAAAGTCGTCTGTACTTTTACTTATGTGGATTTCCAGGGCAATTCTATGTATTCGAAAGGTAATCAACTCAAAGACGCAATTTTGTATACAATCGAAAGAATTTCGAAGAAAATTGTCTTGAAACAAGCGTAGGTGTTCTTTTTTTTTTCTTTAGCATGCATCAGTGATTTTGTGTAATTCGCAAAACATAACGTTAGCGTTCAAACACACATTTCCGTTCGTAATTGATTTTTTTATTATTTTCACTCACATGATAAATATTTATTGCAAACATTTTATATTATTTAACTGATTATTTAAGATGTAAACATATAACATGTATAATACCACCACTAAAAATAGAATCATCCAAACATTTCGCGAATTGAAATGGCTACAGAAAAACATTGCCCCAAATACAAAAGGTGAATAATACTGTGTCTGGTGTGGCGTAATTATGGTACTGATGTGACAAATGGGTAATCATCCGGATAATTATTGTTACATACACTTTACTTCACAAATAAGAGATTAAGAAATCCTACAACGAATATACACTGCTGGCCATCGAATATACAACACCATAAAGAAAACACCCAACAACTTCGAAATTTGTACAATGCGTGGATCATGGAAGAATATACAAATGATTACATTGCAGCAGCATCGACCTTAAAATAAAATAGACGGGTCATGTGGGCAAAGTTGCTGTTGTAAGATCTCTGAATGGTAAATTACAAATAAGCTCAGCAGATTTTCTATGGGAACGCAGACTAGTTCTTTTGATCATGGTGGATAATTACTTTAACCAATCAATAATTTAGTATTGATGCTTTTACCCATATCCACTTGAGAGATCTTCAAACCGAGCAAGTGGAAGAAATAAAAAAATAAATGTAAAGCTGCGGACACATGCTCCGTCTGTTTTATTTTAAGGTCGATGTGCAAAATGTATATCAAATGTATATGTATAGAAAAATGTATATATGGTCGATGTATATCAAATCATGTGCGCCAAAAATGTCCCTGTAAGCAGAAGTATTAAAAAAAGAAACAGATAGATGGTTTTAAGTATTGAAATTATACTTTATTGCTGTTCCTGTGTGTAGACGAAGCTTAATTATGCATCGTTGAAAAATATGGCCATCACGTTTCTGAGTTTGAAGGAGGAAGAATTGTGACTTATTGAGATTGAGAATTATCTTTCCAAGAAATTGGTGCTTATGTTGGATAAAATCAAGCAACAGTTATGTGAATATGGAATCGGTGGGTGCAAGAGAATTAACTGACCGATTACGATGTCGTGTGAGGCAGGAGTAATTGTTTCAAGGCGTCTATTCCTGTAACTACGTTCTACTCCACTTCACACGTGCAAAGGAATGACTGGACATCGTATCTTCAGTCGAATCACTATTCTGCACCACGATAGTCTCATCTGAATATGGCGGCATTGCGGTGACAGACTGCAAGACATGCATTGTGCATTGCCATACCAGTCCGTTACCTGGCGTTATGATACGGGCGCCATTGGATTCCATTCCCATCTAGTGCGCATTGCTGGTACATTCAACAACCACTGCTTCATCTCTCAAGCTTTGGAGCTTCATCCCTTTTAAACAGGACTATGTGAAATTACAAGTGGCATGTAATGTACAACTACTCAATGCCCACCAGGTTTCCGTTCTTTCTTGTCCATGCCCGATCACAAGATCAGTAACTTAGCCATTAGTACACCACAGACCAATTACCGCTATGCCTGATGAAATTTTGGAAACACGTGGAGGAAGCATGGACTAACATACCCCGAACAAACATCCAAAATACATTTCTTTCAATGCCAAGACATGTAGCACAAGTCCTTACCGCCTACGACGGCTACACAAAATACTGATTTCTTTGTGTTTCCCAAATCGAATGGAGATCTATTTTGAATTATTTCACCCTTGTGCTTTATGTTATTTATATAATCCCAAATACAGTTAATTTTTACTCTAAAGGCATTTTGTTTGGTGAATTTGCAATTTGTTTGTAGGGTAGACGAAAGTATAAACGTGACCAGAGATATTTAAACAGACTAAGTATAGAAAAGCTGTGGTTATACTTGGAAATATACCATTTTAGTTTATAATAATCTCATTTTTCATTCCTGCTCTTATTTTGCAGAATAAATCAAATAAATTAATGCAGAAGAAATGTATAATATGGGCTGTGTTATAAATATGTTATAAAAGAAGGAAAACACAAATTTTTTTTTGTGATTAGAATAAAAAGGTTTACAATGTATTTCAGGCTTATCCCTTGAAAAACCACATTACTATGTTTTAATGTAACTATTTATTTATTTTCTTTCAGGAAATATTAACGTTTATTCTACAATTTATTGAAACCTTAGAACTGCAAATACTCTTGATTAATCCGTGCCTAAATACAGGGTTTGTCTTATTCCTACGGAAAATTTGAAAACATTAGAGTACTCTGTAATATTTATTTATAAACGACATGGGCTTATATCTATGGCAATTTTATTTTTTATTGAAAATTTATGAATTTCAGCAAATGGGATGTTTAGTGAGATGCATATGATAATATATTTGTATTACATGCTTAAATATGAATATATAATATTGTTCAACGACGAATACTCTAGAAAGGCTACACGTAGAGAGTAAAAGTTTCTAGAAATGGAAACTAGGTGCCTCGAAAATGTTTCATTAATCCATTTCTTATTTATTTGAAAGAATTACGGAAAACTCACTGAAAATGTCAAAACAGAATGTTGAGGGTTACATTAATTCATTTCGCTATAACTAACTAACCTTACTGCATGAAATAATAAACTACTAGCTTTCGTTTTCAAATCGACTAGCTTAAGTTGCATCCAGGTCTTGGAATGCGATACGGAATGGAGAATTTCTTTAATCCCGTTGCTAATCTTGCTCTTCGTATCATTGAATTGTAGTTACCTCTTTCTTAAATATGCTCTATAAGAGGAAGTTCATTTCTCACTCTTAATCTCGGGTAATTAAACCGCTTAATTTAATTACCGCTAATTAGCTCGTGAGGACACGAGTGTGTACACACATTCCATCCTCGTTTATCACTCCAAGTAACGCTACATCATTCGTTACCCAAGTAGAGCTCTCATCATTTTTACCCCTTTGCATAATCTTATGCAAAAGACAACGCAGATTAGCGCTCCAACAATAACTTATCGAGTCCGTTGTAATGAGATCTGGTGCGTTATTTCATCGAAATAAATCCTTTAATTTATTGCTTTGCTCTCACTCGCCGCAAAGTGAAAAATGTATTTCAAGCAGTTATGGATTCAATTTCAATTTTCTCTCGGAATCCATTCGTATATTGACTGAACTGCGGGGAGTTGAGGTGCGGTGTCCAAAGTAAACACGCGCTTTCCCTCTATTTGTAATCTTTTGCGCTTGGAAAATACTTCATTCTAAATATTTTCCATGGAAATGGTTTGGAAGTAAACGTTAGCGGTTGTGTTGAGTCCATAAAGGCGTTCAAAGTTGACCCATTTTTTAAATTTTAAATTTCTGACAAATTATGTCTCGCGTTAAGAACTGCAAGCTTGAAAATAAGTATCGGTATAATTCAAAAACTATTCAGCCGATTTGAAGGAAATTTGGAAAACATATTTTTAACGCATGCTGCAAAAATCAACTAAAATATCTAAGATAAATCATATACATTTTATTTGAGACATACGAAGAACTAAAGTTAAAAATTTATATAAATTACATAGGAAAAAATAACTTAAGGGGTTGCAGTACCTAAAAATCTCTCAAAGTATCGAAAAATTTTGTATTGCTTTTAATTAAAGCTACAATTTTTCTAAATAAGTGTGCAAAATTTTAAACTCGTAATTGCATTAGTTAAAAAGTTGTAGATACTTTTCTGATCCGAGACACAATAAAAATTACGCGCTTCGAAGTAGGTGTGCGACCTTCAGAGACGAAATTTTTGGTTTTTAATTCAAAGTGTGTTTGCAAAAATATAATGAAGATTCCTAGTGCTTTTATCAAGCTGCATTGGCTCATGGATCCTCCTGGTTCTCATATGAAGCATATTAAAACACCAATCAACGAATCGCATTTGGCAAAAATTTTGCCAATTTACCAAAGGCTTGCTTCATCTGGACTGTCACAACGTTCTGTAAGGTGTACCACACAAAACTCTTAATGTAAGCCTTCACAGTGTTATATGGAGTAAGAGCTCAAAGCAAAGTTGTGCATCACTGCAACGTGATACGATTGTTTGTGATGCTATCACAGAATTCAATGTGGATACTCTAAAAGCTGTAGAAGGTTTCAAAAATAAAACAATCTTTCATTGAGTGTGCATTCTAAATATCTTGCTATCTATAAAGACTATCGTAGAATATAGTTATAAGAAATATATTTTAACTCTTTAATTACTTACTAGCTCAAAAAAAAAATTAAAACTGCACGGCTAGGTAGATAAAAAATTGAACTAAAAAAAGAAGGAATTTTGAATGAATCTGGCTACTTTTAAATATACACACTGATTAATGCTTTTTCAATTGTATTTTTAATTTGTGTAAAGTTATTATAAACTGGATACTAAAAAAGTTAATATTCAAAACTGGTATATTATGTATTGATGAATTTTGAGTTCGTGTCGAAAATGAAATATTTTTAAACTTCAACTAAATTAACTTATTATTACGGGTTATATTTTAGTTAAAAGATTTAAATTTGAGTGAAAAATGCTTTGAATTGCTTTAATTGGTATGTAAATCAACATATTAACTCCAAATAGCTCTGAGTTTTATAAATAATTTTTTATACGGGTTTTAAAACTTTAAAAGCATTTTTCTCAGATTTGTTTTCTTTTTGGCACTATAAGGTATTCAAAATGCTAAGGCTTTTTATGTATCAAAGAAAAAGCTTCCAAACTTTTTACACTTATTCTTATATGTTTTTTAAAAGAAAACTGTCTATGGATTTACAACTAAGTGCTATATTTATTTTTTTTAATAGTTAAATATTAAAGTTTTTATTTTTTGGTGGTTTTTCTATCATTTTAGCTTTAAAAAATTGTATAAAATTAACTATGTTTTTGATTTAAAAATACATTTACAGTTTTGTTAAGTATATTTGAAATAAAGTTAAGAAAAAACTTTGAAGCAAACTAATAAAAAATGAAAAAAAGTTGCATTTTAAAAATTTTTTAAAAAATTTGTAAAAATTGAATTTTTTTAAAAAATTGCTTATTTGACAAGATTTTTTTTTCTAAAATTAACTTATTATTTACAAAACAATAGAAAAACAACAATATTTTAAGTCTATTATAAAAAATGAAGAAAATTTAAAAAATGGTACCGCGTCCCCTTAAACCCTTAAAGAGAGTGCTGTGACGCAACTGACAAATATATCATATGCCCTAAATGGAGTTTGTAGTCAACAAATCCTGTTGGTATCACAATACATTTCGAAGCCCTTGTAAAGATCAGGGATATAAGGTGAGCTCAGCAACACGTCTCAAAATACCATCCCATACACGCTCAATGGGATTCAGGTCGAAAGTGTATTCTGGTCATTCCATACTAACGACCGGCTCCTTTTCATAGTACGATCAGGAAAGGCAAATATATATGGAAAAACATTACCTATTTCAGAATAAATGTATCGCCAATTGTATCTACTTGCGGATTAATAATAGGTTCAGGATCTCATTTCAATAACTGTGATCATTCATGGCTACCCCGAAAGTTTTCAGTAGTTCGTTCATATAAAAATATTCTTCTCAAAATAGCATTTCTTCTGCTATACCTATTCCTTCCATAGACATGTGAGGAGTGATATCTTGTGTCCCTAAAGATGACAATCACTAACAAAAATATGTACTCATCGGTGAATACTATGAACTTCCATCAATAATTACTCCAGTCGGATGCTTTAGTTGTCCACCTTGGCCGAATGGATGAGAGATGCTAAACGTTAAAATATTTCAATTAATTGAGCTGACAGTTTCCTGACCGTACCATGAAAAGGAGCTTCATTGAGCTGAAAAACCCACTTTGACCCGTTTATATCACCATAAGCAGTGTGTCTGTACACATTAATATAATCACTCTTAAAAGGCTCTTTAAAATTACGGATTCATTTTGTATTTTTGTTGTGACCAAAATGTATTTTGTCGACTTACAGCAGCAACTTATTAAATGATAAAATTATTTTTTTGGTGTATGATCTGTTTAAAGGCAAGTTATTATAAAGTTTGTTAAAATAAAAGTTAGAAACATTTTGATATAGTGTTATCAATCTTTTTAGCAGATTAAAATGTTACAATGTTTTCTTCATCATGAAAATAAGCACAAGGTACTTCTTACAAAAATGTCAGGTAATGAGTTGATGCTCTATTTCACAACGATGTATTCCGTCAATCATTGTCAAGAGCACTTTGAGAGCGTTCTATTATGTGGTTCTGAGAATCTATAACCATATTATTGAACGCCCCGATGCATATTACGTAGTTTTTCTACATATATTAAGACTGTTATGTAATAAATATTCTCTCCATTGATATTCGGATACCTAGGAGTGTTTCTTAGGGGTGGTGAGACATTAATTAAAAAACTAAAAAGTAACTTGTTCTATATGCGAAATACAGTCATAAGAAAAACGAAACACCTCTTTTAATTCGAACAATATTCACACAATAACAAATTCAAAAGTATCATTCAATAGGAAATGACGTCCTCTACAAATTAAAAATCAAATACACTGCATATGGTGACGTCTTCAAATGAAATTTTGCACAAACAATAAAATTGTAATTGGAAACACCATATTTTAAGGTCAGAATCAGATTCTGCATCGTTAAATTAGTCTAAAAATGATATTTCATGACTTTACTACCTTTATATCCCGATTTTTTCAATCCTAAAATGTTTGCAAATTTCAGGGAACCTCTCGAAATAGAAAGTCGTAATTTGTAGATCGAGATTAATTGTAGTTATAGATAGTCCGCATTTTAAATTGGAACACTATTTCAAAAGTATTTTTCAGAGATCCGAGAATTATTATATTTGGAAGTGAAGTTTTATAAGTGAAAAATATTTGAGAATTACATTATACACTATCCATCAATAAGTATTTTGACACCCATGTAAATGACGATATCTACGGTCTTGATATACGTGACGCCCTTCGTTGTTAAATATCGTGCAGGAGACAACATTGACATTAGTCGCATGCAAGATGCCCCGAAGTACAGAGTTATCTGATTTCGAGAAAGGTGAAATCGTCGGGTATCAAAGAAATGGCCGATCCTTAAAGGACATATCTAGCAAGCTGAATTACCCAAAATAGACAGTGGCCTATGTGTTTCAGAAGTGGAAGGTGAGCGGTGATTGTAGGAATGTGCCCCGAGTCGGCAGACCCACGGAACTGGGAGATAGAGACATACGGGTGCTGTCCAGAGAAATTTGGAGGAATCGCACCCAACCGATGGACCACATACTCCAGGAGTTTCAACAAGCCTCAGGGAGTTTTGTTTCGATTAATACCATTCGTAAAGAAGCATATCTGCTTGGTTTTCATAGTCGTGCTGCTGCCCATAAGCATATGATCACAAAGTCCAACCGCGCTGCTCAGTTAATGTGGAGCAAAGCACTTCTAAAGTGGACCTTAGATTAGTGGAAAAAGGGTTCTCTGGAGCGACGAATCAAGGTTAAGATGGTTACCGATCTAAGAGATCTACTAAGAGATCTTCCTAAGATCTACCGTTAAGATGGCAGGGTGTGGGTCTGGCGTCCGCCAGGAGAACGCCTCCTGCCAGAATGCATTGTGTCCACAGTAAGGTTCGGAGGAGGTGAAATTATGGTCTAGGGGTGTTTCTCCTGGTATGAACTGGGACCCTAGGTCAAAATTCATGGTAAGCTCACGCCCTCGGCCTACTGCACTATTTTGGAGGACAGTGTGCTTCCTGCGTTGTGGCAGTTTTACGGGTTGGAACCATGTTACTTCCAGGACGACAACGCCAGCTGTCGTGTTGCGAGGTCCACCATAGATTGGTATGGTGACAATAGGGTTAACCGAATGGACTGGACTGCCCACATTCCAGATCTGAACCCTATCGAGAACCTCTGGGACGTATTGAATCGCCGAATTAAAGGGAGCAACAACCGTCCAAATCGGTGAAGGAACTTACATGTCTTCTCCAAGCCGAGTGGAAGAATATACGATTAGCCGTCATACAAGGACGTGTTGAAAGGGTTGAGGCTATAATTGCCTCTCTTGGAGGCTCTATCAACTATTGAATATGAATGAATATTGTTTTTATTTTATATCACAGGTGTCCCAAATACTTATTGGTAGATAGTGTTTTTACTATGCAAGTGCAAACGATCCAAAAAGTACTATCCGAGGTTTGAAAACGTCTTTTAAACTTTTGGCTGCCCCCGATCATAATAACTAGATATATTTAATGTAGCACAAAGCTAACTGAATCGGCATTTGTAAAAGGGAGATATTTGACATTCTTCCGAAAAAGGATTTTATTTGTAGAAGCATACTTTTATACCAAGACCCAGGTACTGTGTACAAAGATTTTTACATGAATAAACCTAAATGGGAGAAATGGACGGTATAATCTATGTAAAAAGGTGACATGTGTTGCACATACCATCTTTTTACAACTTCTGGTTGTGAAAAAAAGACATCTGTCAAAAAAAAAAAAAAAAAAAAAACACCTGTGAGCAGACGAACAGTAAAGTCGTCTGCCAACAAAGCCCTCTACACATCTTTATATGTAACAACTTGTGCGTTTTGATTATTTGCGTAGAAATAGTTAGGTTAAAAGTGATGTGCTTTTGAAGGATTTTGTATAATAGAATCAGATTATTCTAAAGGCAATGTGATTTATGGACGTCTCAGAAAGATGTGCAAAAGTGGGACATGACTACTTTCGTCTGTATTTGAATAAAAACTTTGACTATTCCTTTGGAAAACCTCAAGTTGATGTATGCATTACATGCTAGGAACTTGAGAAAAAACTGAAAAATATTTCATTTTGCAACACAGCTGGTAGAGCTGCTGGTTCCCAAGCGTCGAGCTAAGTCATTTTACGTCGAAATAAAAAACGTCTCTTTAGGAATGAAGGAAGATGCTAACTTTAAAAGGAAAAATTTGTCGATTTGCTATGACTACATCCAGAACTTTCCACTCCCAAACATACCTGTACAAGATATATTATATTTACATCAGATTTGGGTTAATACGTTAAGGATACATACCCAGGCTACTGGGAAAGCTGACCTGCACGTGTGTTATGATGACATTGCAAAAAAGAGTCAAAACGAAGTCTGTAGTCTGCTACTACGTTACATAAACCGGAATAAAACCAATGAACACAAATCTGCTTCTCTTTTCGGACGGATGCTGCGGAAAGAACAAAATCATTCTCTGTTAATAATGTGTATGATCTTAATTAAACTACAAGTGTTTGAAAAAATTGATATATTTTCCACTATTAGGTGTCACTCCTTCCTCCCATGCGACAGGGACTTTAGGACAGCGGAACGTCTAGTTTGAAAAGTTGATCGGATCTACTCACTTGACGAATATGAAGAGCTCATGACAAAATCAAGTAAGACCGGAAGATTTAATGTTATAAAGGTTACTACCGAAAATGTAAGGAGTTTAAAAAGTAGTGGCCCTCATTTTATAAGAAGACATGTATTTCTGATGAAAGTTATTCCATACGTAATAAAAAAAGGACAAAAGAAACAAATCAAAGAGCCAAATGAAGTTACAACATCGACTACATTCATGGTTTAAGTAAGAACACTTTTACGCTGATGAAACCAAACGTTTTTCTCACTGGATTGTCGGATCAACAAGCATACAGGAAAGGAAAAGTCCCAATCAATGAAAAGAAGGTCTATGATGTTGAAAAATGCCTCCTGTATATCCCGGAGCAACACATTAACTTTTATTTGTCTATAATTCAGTGGCCAATCAGTGAAGAAAACAGCGATAGTAAGGCTGATGAATAATTTTTATTTTTCCATTTGTCACTCATTTTTAATTTTTCATAACAAAAACTTAGCTTTTAAAATGTCATAAAAGTATTTTTGAAGTTATATTACTAGAAATAAATAATTTTGTTCAGATAATATAATTTTGTATTATTTTCCCAGTAATTGCTATGTAACACTAGGTAAAATGTGTAAAAAGGGGTTATGTGCAAATTTTTTTAAATGAAATTTTGCGGAGGGCTCTGGCATTAACAAATCTCATGAATTACACTTGGATTATAAATAGCTATATAATATCAACTATCTGAATTTTTCTTTAGTTTATGAACACTACAATTGAAGTTGTACACTTTTTAATCCCTCCTGTAAAATTGAGTTTTGTAACATATCCCCTTTTTATATCTGACAGTTCAATCATCGGACAGAGCTGAAAGTTTGTATGGCCATAATAGCGGGCCTTCAAAAATTGGATTTCCTCAAAATATAGTATGGTTCAAATTCATAATTTTTTCAAACATTAATTTAATAATCATTATTACATACTAAAAATGAATTTTAAAATAAAATTTTAGATCAATTTGGTTTGGGTTGTTTAACAGTAACATGGTACAAAATAACAGCGGTATAGAAATATTATTTAAGAAGATATGCATAAAAGTGCAAGAAGCTTATTTAAGACTAGCAAAATACCCGACCTTACTCGGTTTGAATTCGTTTACTCTAGATTGAAGAGATAATCAAAATATATAATGACTTACGTTTTTTGTAGAGTAAAAATTTATTTTAACACCTTTCGCCATCTTTATATTTTCTACAACTTACTTTGGACACAAATCCTACACATGCATATCCATTCATGTAATACATTTCACATACATCGCACAATTGCTGTATGACAAAGCTCAAAAAAGCGAAAGGTGATACTAAGGTTACTACTATAAAAGACGATTTATAGGAAGATTTGGAATTCCCTTTCTTAAGTTGTTTTCATGTGCAACTCAATTAATTAAAATTACGATTTACGGCGAGTGCTCTCGCACTCATAGTCAACAAAACAATATTTTTTTACCTGTGGCACTCTTGCCTCCGGTATGCGACATTGTGAAATTTTGCAATCTTCTCCTGTCATTATACTACAACGAATTTTTTAATGTTGGAAAAAGTTCTAGTTTGGATTTTTAAACATTATTATTATTTCAATAACGACATTATTCTTTAAATAACGGCATTATTCTTTAAATAACGGCATTATTCTTTAAATAACGGCATTATTCTTTAAATAACGGCATTATTCTTTAAATAACGGCATAACTACACTTAAAATTTACTGAACATTTATACTGACTTACCTAACATTTTCAAGTCTAATACTTTGTGGTGCTGTTGGGTGTGATGAGAAGGAAAACACATTTATTAAAATAATAAATATTTAAAACAGGAAACAGCAAAGTAAAACAAAATAAAAGATGTAAAAAATTGTTCCAAAGATATTAATTTGTGATTCAATTTTATCTCTTGATCTCGCACAGTTGCCACAACTTACAACTAAAATTGTACAAAATTTAGAAATGTGAAATTAATTCAGAGCGAAAGAACCAGAAAAAATATCACTGCTCGCGCGATCGTGTTCATTCTCGTTTCATTGAAAAATATCGTCTGTCCCAAATTTTCGGAAATCGTTTTCATTGCGCAAAGAATAAAAATAAGACTCGAAATAAATGACGTATCAGAAATGAAATTCCATAAAAAAAATTTTTTTGAAGAATAATTACTTTTTCAGCAGTACTGGTAAAGCAATCGAATTAATCGTATTATTCAATAGACATTCCAATTTTTCCAAAACTACCAAATTATGGTTGATTTAAGTATACTTACTCAGGTGTTTTAGCATAAAACTCGTCTAAATATAACAATAAAGAAATGTTTAATATTGCATTCACTAAATTATTAGATAATGTATAAAATAAAATACAATGGAATCAAATATCTGGAATACAATTCATGTGATGCCTACACAAACACACAAACACAAAATCGAGCATAGAACAGAAAGACGGACAGACAGACTTTCGCAACCAATTCCACTCACTAAATCAAGATAAGTACTCTCTGTATGCAAATTTCCATGAAAATATCTTAAACCGCGTGGACGTGTATAGGGCACAACATACAGACAGACAGACAGACAGACAGACAGACACCAAACGAGAAAAAGGCAGATTCGGCATCAGAAGGGTCCAAAACGGATAGAAAACTTGAAATGCGTCGAAAATATTGAATGTACAAACAAACACTCCATTCTTATTTATATAGATTAGGATCTTCAATTTTTATGTACTCATAGCTACGAAACGGTAAGACCTAATGACCTGAAATTTGGTATCTGAAGTTAGATTTTGATATAGATTCGAAATTTTCTGTCAAAATAGGAGGTTCCTATTGAAAATTATAAAGTTGGTGCTCAATTTAATATAAACATGGAACCTTAGGGAATTTTTATGAATTTGAATTTATTGAAAACGTTAGTTCCTGTCAAATCTGTACATCTGTACATCTTTGAAGTTTGTCTACTGTGTACATTCCTATAAAGAGAAAGGTTCGAACACTCAGCATTTTTTATAGTTAAAAACCTTGTGTAGCATAAAGGTTTATCGGAATCGTTTACATAAGTTATTCGATTCTTAATGACTGTTGCCAGTATTTAACAAGGAAATAAATGAGCTTCTTTCAATGCTCTATATATGTCTACGAGGGCATTGACATGCAAAAGTACGTTTTAGTGTTTTATAAGAGTTTTTTATGCTTCCACAAGTCGCAGCTGAAACTACTGTTAACCACTATTTAAAGTATTTAAACTTAAGTATTCCACGTAGTTAAAATTTCAAATGGAAAAAGGTTTTGTTTCTAGAATATAAGTGTCGAATCTGCTTGGTAAAAGATTTACAAATGATGAAGAAGTCATTTCTGCAAGGTCAAACTAGTAACAATATGAACAAGCATTCAGATCACAGTTTAGTGATATTAAAAAGATAAAAATATATCGAAGATAGATTGATTATATATTGAAAAATTATTTTTTGATTTTGTTAATTCAGTGGTTTTGTCGTCCACTAGCATCAATCGAACTGTATGAAGTACATGTTTGATTCCATTGGACGTATTTCTCTCTTTTGTGTCAGTAAAATTTTCCTTCTGTATGTATATGTCTATTTAATAGATAGAAAAAGCATTCTCATCGCAGATTAGCTGGTACTTATGCCATAAGAAATGCAACCAATTTATTTAAGCCATTAGGCCAGAAAGTTTTGGACCTTTCTACGTATGTGTGTGTTAGATTTTGTTTCTTGAAACCAAAATAAAAATAAAATAACTTCAAAGGCATCGAGAAATATGGACTATTGATAAATTCTGACACACGGATTTCCTGTGGATTTTAGAGGATTGTGACTAGACATCATATTATGTAATAGTAACAATATGAAATCAGTCGGTGTTTCATTCATTGGAAGATATAGTTCTTGATGCTTAAATAGTGAACTTTTTGGGATTTATCTAAAAGAGCAGAAATTTTGTGTCCAGTTCAAAGGATTGTAATAACTAACTTGGTTGAACAATAGAATTTATAACCTTATTACCAACTGTCGAGAGTACTTTAACTGCAGTAATTTGGAAATATTGAGGAAATGTGGTGCAATTTTGAAGGTGCACCAAATATAGCTATGCAACCAAAAAATTGTGAATTTCAAAATAAATTAATGTAATATCTCATAACGCAAAAATTTATTTAGTCCAGGTAAATACGCTTGACCGTTTTTAAGACCACGGTAACCTAACTTTGAATCTGAATATAAAAAAAAAAGAATAACTTGATCAAAGCTTCTCTTGTAATAGGAATAGAATGATTGATATTAGTGTAACAATTTGAAGGGTATTATACTTACAAAACATTTTATCCTGATCTTTATGGTATACGACTTTTTTGAGTTTATTTTCACTTAGAAAAGGTATTTTAGTTGATTTAAGAAAGGCCTTTTCTGTCTTACCACCCAATTCGAGGACTGAATATAAAATGGGATTTTTTACTCTCATTAGCAACCTTGATTTACCTAAAATATTTACACATCTCTATATATTTATATTTATCTATATATATATACATTTATCTATATATAACCATTATGATGGTGAGCCGCAGAATTATTCAGAAGTCAGAAACACAAGGTACCTCAATAAACAGAATTGCTTCTCTGATCAAGATGCATACATGCTTATGTCAATATAACCGAATCATTTTTTGATCTTCGTTATTGAATAAATCAGTGAATAAACCTCGTTACTGAAATCGGGAATAACATTTCATTTTGGACCATTTTTGTCTAAGGTTTTTATTTAATAATAAATTAATACGCTGATGGCCATCGAAAATACAACATCGTGAAGGAAGCAGCAATATACTTGAAATTTCATGGAAAGAAATGTATACGATTAGCAGTGCATCTGATTCATGTGCTATAATAGCGCCCCCAGTAAGCAGTATTAAATCAAAGAACAGAGAGCCGGTTTTAATTATTGGAATTTGTTTTTTCGCTCTTTCTATGTATAGGAAGCTTGATTATCCCTCGACGAAAAACACGGCAGTCTTGCAGCGCGTTTCTGAGTTTGAGAGGAATAATTGTGGTTTATATGGACACTACGGATTATCCTTTTGAGAAATAAGTGCTCGTGTTGGAAGAAATCAAGAAGCAGGGAGGCGACTATGGAATCTGTATGTGCAGGAGGGATGGACTGATCACACACACATACACGAACGACTGATGCAGACTCGTCAAACCATCGAACAAGACACAATTTTGTGCGCATTACTTTTACTTATTGTATTTGAGCATCAATAACCGTGCTCAAAAATTAGGGTGTCAAGTCCTTCACAATTAGCCGCACTCAATTAGCATGTATAAGTTTGGAATTTTTACAAATCGTTTATTGTTGCGACAACATATGACTCTACACTAAAAGTGATTGCAGCTGCAGTGGTGTGTAGAACACCCAACACGGACAAACGAATAGCTTGGCATCGTCTTTTTAGACGTATCTCGTCTGTCGACAGCACCACGATGGTCCCACCGCAGTCTGGTGGCACCGAAGCCTTACACGGTTGTTAACTGGCGTTATGATATCAGGCTTCATTAGATTCAACTCTCGCATTTGCTTAGCAAACATTGACGGTACACTCAACAGCTCCCGCAATATCTCTGAAATTCGGGAACCTTTTCTTATCTTCAGGGCTTGCTTGCGGTCAGTTTTCCTCAGGACCGCACGCGGCCTTCAACGTAGCACAATTCCTTAATGTCCACCAGGTCTCACTGCTTCCATGGCCAGGCCGTTCCCTAGATCGGTCGTCCATCATCGTATCTGGTAGCTGACCACTCAACGACTGGCACACCACAGACGACACGAGGATACGTTAAATGAATTTTGACAGCACAAGGAAGGAATATGGACTGACATATCCCAAACACACATCCAAAGCCTTTTTTTTTTCAATGCCGAGACGTGTAGAAAAAGTTAGTGCTTCCTATGTCGATTGCACAATATATTGATTTCTTTGTGTTAAGCAAGTCGACAGGAGCTCTAATTGCAATCATTTGCCTTTTGTCCTTTTGTTATTTGTGTCATTAATATGGCTGTGATACCTCTAGTTCTTCTTGGTGTTGTATTTTCGATGGCCAGCATTGCACGATAATCAATTATTTTAATAATGAAATAAATAACATAATTTATTCGTTGTTGTTGTCGTGCGCCCAATTGGGGGTGCCATTGCCCCGGAGGGTTGGATTTCTTCATGCATGACACATCCGTTTTACAGGAAGGTCCCTTTCACACATCCATTCATTCACACATATCGTAATTTAGATCCCAATCAGAGTCCGATAACCCCCTGATCAGGTACCCTCAGAGGTATTGATTTGGTATGGGAAGGTGGGGGACTTTGTGACCACGAACTATTTAACGTGCCCCAGCCACCATTAGTGAACACGACGGTATTTATCTAGGTCAAGCGCCGATCTCGACCACCAGAATTGCAGGCTCCGCCGAGGACAGAACCCACAACCCTTCCGATGCGAGCCCGAAGCTAAATACATTTTATTTAACCCGCATTATATCAGGTATTAAAGTTTTTCACTTTAAGCTATCAGCATCATCCTTCTAGTATATAGCTATAAGAAAACTTTAAAATACTAAAATTAAAGTTTTGATAGAAAGTTAAATTTAACACCGAGTCTCGGGTATTTTGTAATTGGCACACTTAAGTTACTCGACTTTCTAATATCTTATGATTAAAGAAATTTAGAACTCAAAATGTCAAAAAAAATACATACAATGCCTTCATTTTTTAATTTTTCGACTAGAGAAGTAAATGTACGTATGTCAGAGTGTAATTATTTATTAAATTAACTAAAAATATAGCTCCTTTTTTCAATAATAAGAGTTAGATAAAGAATCACTTATTCAATTTAACTTATAAGTACAATCTCTTTTGCGCACCAGCTTTCATTTATATCAATCCTCTCCGAAACGGATACATGATATCTAAAAATATTGCTCAAATAATTGTCAGTAACCACATTTAAAGTTATTTTTCGATACTAATGAAACGATATTTCCACAATCGTAATCCCTTGACATCGCAATATGTACTTCATCGCAATATTATTCTATGATGGTACATGCTTGAAGTAATTTTAATTAAACCCGAGTTGCTTCATTGAGTGCAAAACGTAAATCCGCTTGTGGAAAAACAAGAAAATTTGAGATTCTCATTAAAGTGATTAAATTTCACTGCGGGTTATTGCCGGTGACTCCAAACCAATCTGACAAAACATTAAATGCTTATGATTTATTCATTTTTCATTACTTTTAATGCATTCATCAATCGCGCTTTGGGGAATTTATCCATTACAGAAGTATTTAAAATATTGTAATTAGTTATGATAAAAACCTCTACCAGAGTTACATTTATTTGGAAAAATAAAACCAGAATGTGTGTATACATTAGTACCTTCCTAAGAATAATTGTAAAGGAATAAAACCAAACGAACACTCTTATTTCGAACAAACAATAAGCGAATAGAATGTAAAACATGCCAAGAACAAAGACGCCGGATTGATTGAAGTATAGAATGATTGGAGATTACACAAATCAAGATAGTCAAAGGAATGTCTCCGAAGCTTCTCAAAACAAAAAAGAACTTTGATGTCAACTGTACAAAATTGCAAATTCTCAGTCGGTCCAAACTAGAGCATAAATTGATCGAGGTCATAAATTGATGAAGTTGGTAAACCTGATTGAGGTTAGAGCATCTACAGGAGGAAAATATTTTGTAAACATTTTACCGGAGTTACAGGTATCTAATCCAAAAGTATGTTCTACTCAATCTGTTAACTATCTAGATTGGAGAAAGGGAGGTAATTGAACTAACGTAAGCAATGGAGCAACACACTGAGTCTTGGATCAATTCTGAAAGGAAGGATTCAAAGACAACACCTCGTAAAAAATTTGAACTTCGTTCAAATGACAAGATAACACATGAGCAGACACCCACACTACAAAATTCCACACCACGCCAACGTGAGGACATTTGAGGCCACAGCAGATTTAACATGCTCCAGCCCCCACATACACGACGGTCTTTTCGAACTCACAACTCTCCGGTTGCTAATCCGCTGCTCTGCCGACAGGGATACCACGGCCCCCAGATTGGAATAAGGAGAATGGTATATAGTGAAAAAGAGTAATATTTTCACTAGTATGCGTGGGAATTCGTATTCAGTTTATGAAGTGTGAAGCTGATAGTCCTTCTCTGGAAGAAACCATATTTTTATGATATAAGCTAAAAGGAGCAATTGGATCATGTGTTACATCTTCGGCTGATGTACATAAACCTTATGCAAAAGCTTTTTGAAGTAGTCTTGTAAATGATACCACCATATAAAGAAAGGTTTACTTCAAGTTTTGCACGAGGCTAAGGGTAACTTTCAATAACACGAGGCATGGAATAGGAATAAAACATACATACTATTTATGGAGTTACGATCCACGATGTATTAAAGGTATATGAGATACTTTTTGAGTACTATACATCTGAAAACATTTTAGAACGCTTGATTTATCTTTGAATAGTTATTTGTATTCGCATATAAATTGTATCCCATAGAGATATTAAAAATGTTTGGTTGCACTGATTATATACATTCTGTTCAGTGGTAGTAACAATCCTTAGCATTGTTGAAAGATATTTAGTTTGCTAGGAGTACCGAGAGATATTTTCGCTACAAGTAGCGTCTAAATAAGAACGATGTCTGAGAAAAATAGTGTTACTCCCTGAAAAATCCATCGAAAATTATTAGAAATTAAGCTTTAAAATCCTTCAAAGTAGTGCATATTCAAACGATATTATTACGTTTCGATGAAAACATAGCTTTCAATAGAACCGTGAAGAGATTTCTACTCTGAAATATATGAATTAGGATTTAAAGGATTATCACTGTGTATCGTTTATTTCCACAGTCTATCTGAATTTTAACTAAAAACAAGCCTTTGATTAATGTAAATTATTTTTAGTTTGCATCCACATAATTTTAATTGCTATTATAATCTCTCAATAAAACAATCTAACCTCTATAGCTTCAATCTGAACGAAACACTTCCTTTAAGAAAATTTAATCAATATTCAAGTATAAGTAGTTGAACTTTTGATAAACAATAAAAAAAAAAGTTGATATCGGAAAATTTAATGCATTATATTACAAATCTGAAATTGTCTTGAATTTCCATAAAATTATTCAGATTTTTTTTGTAATGTAAATAGGAAGGTGTCTTACCCCAACTACTGCATTACGTTTTTACATTCCTAGTACAAGCACATTGTAAATCTGTTTCAATGAAAATTCCCAAGAACTCCCATGGATAGAAATTCTCTTCATTAAACTCTCTCCCTAGTAGTATGGCGAAATTAAACACAAATTATCTTGAAACCCTATCGTTCCTCTGGCTATAATTTTCTCTGCTGTCCAGGAGCCAAACACTTGAGCGTTAAATTAACCTTATCAGTAAATCTATCAGCTGTATATGCCCTCAATTTAGTCGCTGTTTTGCACTCTTGTCACGATTACGGCTGATAGACATCCTTTGTCATCACACAATAGTCTTTTTCTCTCGTGCCTGGTGATGCATGGGCCAAAAAACGACCGTCTGCTTATCAGTTAATGCTGAAAGGAGATCCAACTTACTATCCACACATGATCTGTCATATAAGTTTTGTACCATGAATGCATTTCAAATTTATCTTAGGTAACTCAATACGATATATAAGTGTTATATTTGCGTAAAATAAGTACGACCGCTTGAGTTCAACCTCGAGTGGTCGTATTAATACATACGAATACAATTCAATTAAAATATGTAAAATTAAAAGGTACACTGAATTGCTCTTTGTATGACAAAGTATGAAAGGTACTATAAAAGTGTTTATATGATAAAGAATATAAGGACTTTTGTTCCTCTAAGTTCGAAACCTTATTTAGGATTAATGTTTAAGTTTCAAGTGCTATGTGCATTACCAGCTTATTTAATTTCGTATAAAGGAAATTAAACGTCAATGGTTAATATATATAACCGTTTCAATACAGTGTTTTTTTCATGTAGCTTCAGCCCATAATTTCATGGTTTTCCCTGTCACTTTCTATATTTCTAAATTTGATACAAACTAAAATGATATAAATTAACACAACAATATTACTTTCATATAAAAACTGGAAACAATAAGGATAGGTTTTGGATCGTTGGACCTTACAAAATTTATGTTGATACCTACTTTTAGATTATTTGCCCTGGTTACACTAGACGTAACACGAATGAGAGAGAGAGAAACAACCTCAACATGGATATGTTTTTTGTGATTAGCATCTAGCAAACTACACAAAAAATATATAAAAGGCGTGAATGTATTAGACTTCATCGACCGTGTAATGACTCGTTTACATTCATAACCACCAGATTCGATCATGATTATTCAGGAAATGACTACCTGAACTAAATAATATTTTATGGTAATATGAAAGAGCATTTACAACTAATATAATGTCCATGAATACAAAACATCCCTCACACAAGCTCTCTGAAATCAAAAATAGCATGCCGTCTTTTTCAAATTCTCTCCGTTTTTTATTTTTCTTAAATTATCCATGCACATAACTTGCTAAATGTTTTATTTAGGCAGGACAGCTCTTAAAATCCATCAAGCATGAGGCATACCAAGCTTCAAACCCTTTTTGGTAAAAGTTTTGGTAAGACGTTGGTGTTTACAGAAGGCTTTGGTTCATCATAAAGACGGAAACAGGTTTTATTTGTCATTTAGCGCAAAGGTTATATTAGATGAATTTTAGGTAATTAAATTTTCAACTGTATTTGTACTAATTTTAAATTAGGAGACAAATTGGACATACGAATAATATCTGACAGGAACTTTGCAGATAAGTTATTTAGATAATTCAGGGTACCAGGTAATACAGTGATACGTCATAGAAATAATATGTTGCACAATGAAACATATTAAATATAACATATTCAAGAGGAGTAAAATAATTTCTGAATGTTTAAATGAGTGCGTAATGCTAGTTGAAAGTTCAAGATAATGACCCCTTTAATAGTGGATAAAACATTATATAATATTATAATTTTTTAAAAGCTTGAAAATTCATTGTCTACAAATTGATTGACTTCTTATTATGTTGCCCGAAACCTTTCAATTTTAAAGAGACGTGAAGGTATCGTCATCTTAGCGCTTACGTTTGTGACTTGAAATATTGCTTGATTACACAGTAATCCAATTATTTTTCCCTAGACAGCTTTACACATGTTTACTGACATTGTTAATCAGTATAAATATTAGTGACTATTCTCTGAAATATAAGCATCTATACCAGTATTTACAAACAAACTCAAAGTGTCAATTTCACATTTTTCCTCATTGACATTGGAGCAACACTGTACATCAAACCGTCTCGGACAGAGAAATAGAATAAGAAAAAAAAAAACTTCGAATGATTAATAGTATTTTGTGAAAACATGTTTATTAAAACTTGTATTAAAGTCACAAATAAAAACATGAGACTATAAAAGCTGATATTCACTTCAAACTCTCTAATTAAATTCTTAAGGTCAAAGCGTGATATTAAATTCTTACGACTTTTTAAATAAATGAAACTTTGCTGTATCCACATCTTTTTTAACGCCATCATTTAATGTATTAGTAGATTAGCAACGTTTGCACAGTTTAGAAACTGCATTATCGAGATATTTTATTCAAAACAAAACGCCATATTAAATTACAGGTTAACATAATAACGCTAACATTTGTGCAATATACTTTTAAGAGAAAGTAAATTAAAATTTTTTATCTGGAAAAGTAGGATTAATCTAGTGAAGAGAAAAAGCAGCTACTTCCCATATTAAATCAAAGTACTTAAGAAAAGAGTCCAAGTTTCAAAATATAATTTTATTTTACTTCGAAGTAATATGAATCATAAATCGAGATCTGCATTTTAGTTTCAGTAAAATTCATTAGATGGTCGTACTCGATTTTGCATAAAACAAATATTTTTTGTAATTTTCTGATGGTTGAGTTTCTAAGGATACCCAGCAATGCTTAGTGTGATAAGTGTTGTGCTCTTGATCCCATTGTTCCTAAAATGCTGTATGTGCTTCTTTGAAGATGTATTTTTTGCTTCAAGCTTTAAAAGCGTACCTGTGCATGTCCTAACAAAACAAAAGATTGAAAGCACCTGCTAGTAAGTTAATTTGGTTTTAAAATATTTTCGTTTTTTAATTAATAACAACATGAACATTTAATTTAGGTAGTTGAAAATTTGTATCACGCAATTTAAGAAAAATATTCTCTCAAATCGGGAGTTAAGCATCAGGCTCCGTCAGTATAGGTTCATATTTCTCTCTTATCCTAATGAAACCGAATGGAAAACATCAATTAACTAATCATCTAACTGTTCAACTATTATTATTGTCACAAATAATACTGTGCAGAAGCTTTATGCATATGGGTTTTGTTTTTCTTAAATGAATAGTTAAATTGAAATGTGGAAACCCTGTTATACCAACCGACAAAACTGTGCTTTAGTGAAGTTTTCGGGTATTTATCTACATAAATCTAGTCTTACGACAAAAAAATATAGCTAGCTGGTTACATATTTTTAGTCAGATTAAAATCTTGATTTCTGATTAAACCTACACATATATTTTAATGAGAATTGTTTCAATACATCTCTTATGACTATGTACACCATTAGTTCTTTCCTCCAAATAATTTTTCACTATAAAGTTTCTTATTCCCTAATTTAATCCATAACTTACCTATGACTAACTTTCACAGGCGGGTGAGTCAAATTTCGGCATTATCAAAAGAGGTACTACATCAATTATAATCGAAATATTGACAGGTTGCTATACGTGTTTATCCTAGTACTGATTTCATTACTTTTCTTCTGTTCCCTGCTTAGAATCGATTCTTTCTAATTGTAATGAAAATATAAGTTTTCTCTCATATTACTGGAAATCTGTTATTGACTTTATTATGTGGCTATTGTTTTATAATTCATTATGTGGATTAAGGATTCGCATATCATTAAATATAAGCAAATACAAAAATATTAAAATGAACTAATTAACAAATCAAGCAATGCGTATCGAACGAAATAATCAGTTAAATACATGTATAGTTATTTCGTCTCTCCAAACATCTCAAATTTCTCATCCTAACCTTTCTGTTACGCGAGGCTCGGAATATAAATCTCAGTAACCTCATGAAACTAAATTTTCCCAGAATACCCGCCTCCAGTTTCCTTCCTATCTGAGTCTGGAAATATATCATCTTCAGCGCTGTGGGTTACAACAAAAGCAGTGAGAAAACAAGAATCTTCATGCATCACAAAATGAAACAAGAACAAGGGAGAATTGGTCGAGGAAAACGGGATTTCCATGCAGCACTAGATGTTTCGGATCTAGGCAGAATCTGCTGATTGATTTGGAAATAAATAAGAGAAAGAAAGAAAACGCGTGAGGATCTCTTTAGAGCATCCTTCCTGCACGTTCTGCTTTTCTCTCTGTAAATCAGAGCCAGTCGGATGCTGATTGATATATCGGATTGGCCACCTTGCTTCTGCGGAGAGTTTGAACAGGGAAATTGTTTCTTCTCTCTTCAAAAAAGAGAAAGGAAGCTGGTTTCGGAAGAAAATTGTCAGCGTGTCAATGGAAAGATGTTGGGAGAAAGCAGCTTTCTTGACGAAGCTTAATGTATAATATTTAGAAGCGGGTTTTTATTTTCTTGCTATCAACATTGCTGTAGAAAGAGGGAAGTAAACTAAAACAGAAAGAGAACGGTGTTCGCAGGAAAAGATAAATTTACTAGATTTTGAATACCATTTTTTATTTGTAGAAGGGTATTTTAATTAAAGTCGGGCTTAAATTCACCGAGGGATCCATGGACATCTCAGACACTTTGATGTAGCTTTGGAAAATATTATATGCTTTTCACAATAGAACTAAATTTACGAACTGTCCTTAAAAAGGAAAAAACAATTTATAGGAATTTCAGAATATTATATTTGAAAAAAAATATCAGGATTGGTTGAGAGATATTTTATTAACGTCGCACTGGCGCAACACAACGGGCTATTGGTGACGGTCCGGGATCAAACCCAAAGACATAACCACGCAATTTTGAACACGGTCAGATGGTATGGTCACACATGAGATGGCACCTCTTCAAACTTTCACGCAACGCCAACGTGAAGACATTGACAGATTTAACGTGCGCCAACCATCTTTGTATACGAAGGTCTTTGGTTGGAACTGAACTCACAACCCTCCGGTTGCTAATTCATTACTTTTCCAAACAGGGCAATGCGGCCTTATTTGTTGGTAGGTAGTTGTATCAACGTCTAAATAAAGGAACAAAACGCGATATTTTTACTTGTAGATTGGTTTTGTTTGGTTTTCTCTTTGATCAATTTGTTATACCCAGGGCTCTATCTGCAGATCTAATGTAACACGGGGCTTCGCTATAGATCTATGTTTAAGATTAACGTTATCTGGTCACATTTTTGACTTTAAGCGTTTTTTGAGATGGCGCTAAAAACGATACTCTGCTTTCAGCAATTTTTTTTTTAAACTCGCAGAGCTAGGTTTGTTTCATAAACCCCCCAGAAAGTAGATTTTCAAAACTAAAAATTTTTTAAATTTTAGTGTGCGAAAATTCCCTGTACCTATTCTGTGAGATCATTCTATCTGTAGTCATTGTTGTTCCTCGATTTTGTTTCATAAATAATAAATAAATGTACAATGTCCATGAAACTTCAATCATGACGGTAGATAGAAGGAACTCAGTCTTCAATTTTATGGTAAGATTAAACTGTTAGTCGACCTTCTAATTTTGTATTTCTATATAATAATGCATTGTGTTTCTACAGTGAGACGTTAATTAATTACGTAGCTAACAATCTAATAATGTCATCCTGCAATTTTCTAAATGGGTAAAAAAAACGCGTATCTCTCACTTGAGGATTGGTATTAATGACTATTCTGATATGGGCTGAATACTCAGATTCATCATTCTAATCAATATTGAAATGTAAGCTGAGTCATGAACACGAGTGGGATCATAGTAGTTTCATCATCTATTAAAGTCCAACCAATGTGAAAAATGGGGCATTTGATTTAAAATAAACTAATAGCTCTCCAAATGTTTCTACCTTCTGTAAATACCTAATGTGATCTGTAAGGTATATTTCAGATTTACTATACAAGCAAGACGACCAACCGGTATAGTGGTTAAGGTGTTAGCCTCTAGATAGGAAGGTCCTCGGTTCGAATCCGGGTTCGGGCATGGATGTTTGTAAGCGTATACCAGCTAAGGTTCATCGTCATCTGAACATGGTTCTAAATTACGAAGTATAACTTGTTAGGGGCAATGATGGTCCTCCCACTGGATGCTCCTTCACAAGTGGCCATCACTTCCGGCCTTGAAGTGGCCAATGACTTAGGTCAAATGTGCCCGCCTTTAAAAAAAACTATACAAGCAAAGAAAACTAGATACACTATCCATACATGAACTAACCAAAAAACATTTCGTATAAGAAGGAAATTTTTTTAATAATTGTAAAGAACTCCTAATAGCTCAAGATTTATCCCGGACCGTCGTCAATAGCCCTTATGTTGCTCCAGTGCGACGTAAATTCACCTACATACATTTCCAATAGCTCAATTACTGTTTGATATACAAACTTCATAATTCAATTTAAAAATCAGATAATTTGCAAAGAAAATGAGTAGAAATTATCCATCAAAAGTGTTGCCCATGTGCAATTTTTAATACACGAGAAATTCAAAGAAATACTTTTATTTTTACTTTTTCTCACACAAAAGTAAAATAAACTTTAGAAACAGTATAGAAGGCTAAATATTTTAAATAAATGTGCTCCATCGATTTCAATGCATCTGGAAAATATTTTATTTCAATTTAAGATTAAAAAAATCATGGATATGCATCAATTACCATATATAAAACAATTTGTGAGACGAGAAGACACTTTCAAACACTTTCTAAATCCACTTTTACTTGATTCAAGGATGGAAAACTTTCTAGTTACACATTTGAAGTTATTGTTCCGCCATGAACGCTGTTTCTATGGTGATCGTTGAATCAAGTGTCTTAACAATCAATTTCAGTAGAAAATAAAGTCTTACGCCCATTACGATTTTGATTGAAATAAGTCGTGGGAAATGACTCAAATTCTTTTGGCTGAGGATAAGTCGAAGTAATAATAAAGGCATGGAGTGCTTTGAAAAGAGTTTGCAGTAGTTATTTCTGAAACAGAAAAATATAATACATCGAAATCATTAATTACGTATTAAATGACTGAAAGGATAATTTCAGGTTTTTCGTGTTCTACGAAATTCGCTACTTCCAAATAATTGAGCAAAAAAATAGTATATTCATAACAATTCTTCTTAACTTGCTCCGTTTTGAAAGATAGTAGATAAATTAATTGGTTTTTTATTTAAACCATATAGCAAAATCTAAATACAATTTCTTAGGTATTATTTTAACTGTGGTTGTCACTTTACTCATTTCGGAAACTATCTTAGATGGTGTTCTGTGGTGCACAAATGAGTCCATTAAGCTTTATCAAGGAAGTTGACCATTGACATCGGAAGCTTCGCATCGACGATTAAGCCCTTCAATCAGAAATTACACGGCAGTAGAGGGCAACAATTTTCATTCCTCCGAAAGGACAGTTCTCAACTCTTATAGGGTAGTCGGAGAGGTATCCGAAGATATCTCAAGCAATTGTTATCATATTGAGTCCCGGGAAAATATGCTGGTCACAAACTGAACAACACCCTCGCTCTCAAGCTACTCTTTAACAAGCTTTTCTCTATCTGGATAAGCGTTATTGCCCATCATATGAAAATTTGGGTCATCTGGCTAAAGCATACAATTACCTGCAGATTTCAAGGATTTTGCAACGATTCATTTCCCACGTCGCAGTCCCGCCTGTGTATATGTGCTGGTTGGTAAGTTATCCCAATAAAAACACAGCTTACATCATTGCACTGCCACGACTGAAGACGAAGAAATGCACTAATGTTACTGGGCTGTTTGGGTGTTCCTCGTTCTCTGCAGATCCTCACGTGTTTATTATCTGACTCATTGCTCGTATTCGGTTGCATCTTCCAGTGCTTATATGAGGGAATAGATATCTATGGAACCATCTAGAGCTATTGCTTACTTGAGAATGACAAGTTATCACGATTTAAGCGTTTTTTAAAACCACTGAGTAGTTGGAGATGGGACTTAGCAATTTGGAGGTTGAGAAGTTTTGATTCTCAGGTATTACCATTTCAAGGGTGTACAGTGACTACAAGAATCCTGTCAAACCTGTTACTTACGACAGCAAGGGGGCCATGAAAAGACTGAGCGAACGTGACCAGCGAAAATCGTTTCACACAATAGGCATGCAACACTGCCCCAAATAACATCGTTATTCAATGCTCGGCCATCAGCAAATTCAGCATGATAACTGTGTAACTTTACCTTAAAGATATGGGCCTTATGTGCAGACACCCAACTCGAGTATTGATGAATACTAGGCACACAGCTATTAGTCTCGCCTGGTATTAGCAACGCCAAAATTGGAGAACACTTGAGGACTGGAAACGAGTAGACTGGTATAAGGAATAATGTTTACAGCTGTTTCAGGCAGATGTAATAATACTCATGTTAATAAAACCCTTATGATAACAGGGATTGCACACACTGGTGGTGGCTCTCTAATGGTATGGAGTTTGCTTAGCTAGTATTCAATGGACCTCTGGTATGAATTAAAACTTTTCTGCCAGATAAAAACCATGTGGGTATCCTTTTTGACAAGTTACATCCATGCATGTCCTGCTTTCATTCTGATTGCTTTGGTCTCTTCCAACAGGACACATATGCGCCGCAATATAAGTCCAGGCACGCCAAATTATCGTTAGGGGAATGCTAATCCGAGTTTGGGGTTTTGACATACCCATCTAAGCCATCAGATTTCAACATTATCGAATATATCTAGGATGCCATGCAATGAGCTGTGCAACACAGATATACTACACATCTATATACAACTGAATCGTGAACCGTTCTACAAGAAGTATTGTGTTCAACTTCTACAGAATACTTCCACAATCTTGTGGTCAGCTCTTTGTTCCCTTAAATCATTTTTCATTGCATTCGTCTTTTCTAATTATCACGTCAGTTGAAGCAAGAAACAGACATCTCCGATTATCTAATAGTTAGAAGACATTGCAGTCGGTGGTAGCTGAAACTGCTTGATATAAAACAAATTTGTTCAGAAGTTTATGTTTATCAGCCATATATGAAATAGATAAAGTTTAGAGAATATTTTATTTATAATGTAGAAATATATCCCAAATAATATTTGATAGTGAAGAACGTCGCTGTCGTATCGGAACTACATGCAGAAAACTATTCTTATGAGATTATGTAGAAGCTGAAATATGTATAGTCTATAGTAAAATAATAATTGTATAACATTAGGTGCCTTATAGAAGATATATAGAAATATACAGTTAAAATATTATTCTAAGGACATGAAAACAAACATTTTCTTTTTAAAATCTGTTTACTGTGCCTACAACATTAGAGAAAATGTAGACTAAAATGTATCCACAAAGTGAAATGTAAGTTAGTTAATTTAAATAGTTTCATGAGAAATTTGCTTTCTTTACTCTTTAAAAACTTTGTTGAAACTGCAAAGTTTTTGAAAATTGAAGCTGTTTAGTTTCTTTAGAAAGCACCTGAATTATAAAAAAAAATATTTTTAAAAGCAGCTCTTAACAAAAAACATACGCTGAACACATACACATAAATAGAAAGTAATGCATGTTAAGTACATTACTTTTTAGTTTTATGGCACAAAAGATATGAATATAATCTAATATGTAAGTTGATGCACTTAAGTATCATTTTTATACTAAGCTTATACTTAACTGTCTACTAAGCGAGAATTCAGAGTAAAACGACAGAAAAAATGAAAAGTAAGCCGCAAAATATGAGTTAATAGTAATGCCATAGATAAACATTTTTTAAGACAAATATACGTTGGAATCAAATGGAAAACAAATCTAGTCATTGTTTACTAAAAAAAAAAGCTTTAAGAGAGGCATACATAAAATATTAAAATCTGATTATACACTAAACGTGTAGACGCATCTAATTAGGTAGGAGTTGAATTAACGTCCCACTGGAGCATTACAATGTGTAATTCCAATTAGGTACGAATCAGAAACAAAACAATAATCTGAGAAATGAAAATACCTGGACACAGCCATGTTTTGTAGTATTGTTTCCATTATATTGTAAAATTAAAATCAATAAAGTAGGTGTGTACATCAAAATTATCATCAGTCTTTTCGGATTTGTAGTAGAGTTTAAAGAGTTCAATGCATTAAAACCTTATGTGCTTAATTTTTATGAGGTAGCAACATTTTCGTGTAGTCGTGTTTTATACTTGGTGTGATTTGACGATAGCTATGAAAATATGAACTGTTCGAATCAGATTAAACGTATCAACACTAGCAGAGCAAGTGGCTTTTCTACCTTAGATTAGATTGGCATTTGTTGTAATTAAAAAGTAATTCTAAATCTATATATCTATCTATATCTATCTATCTATCTATCTATCTCTCTCTCTCTCTCTCTCTCTCTCTCTCTCTCTATATATATATATATATATATATATATATATATATATATATATATATATATATATATATATATATATATATATATATATATATATATATGTGTGTGTGTGTGTGTTGTATATCAAATACGTGATATCCGTGTTAGAGACTGTGAGACTGCAGTCTTTCCAATCCTTATTTGGGTCCAAAACAGCAATTGCACACATACAGAACAATCTTAGTGAAGAACCACCTTCAAGTCATAGATACTAAACAAATAACGCTGCCTATGTGTTCCTCACATCGAAATCTTGTGTCTTCAACTATCTTATGTCGCGAACCATATAACTTCGCTTTTATACAGAAATGATAATTATAATTTGTCACAGTGAATGACCTGATCAGCAGCATTGATCATCGGTATTAAACATAAATAAACTACTCTTTAAACTATTAAAGAACGCAAATCTATCAATCGTAATTCAAAAATGATCGGAGATACAAACCAAATATTTCAAATGCGTCATTTTGTAGTAGAAATTTAGGTTGTTAGAAAGACCCTAAAGTACATCTTTTTACATCTGTTTTGGATTACAAATAAGCCCATCTATGTATTCTCATGTAAAATTTAGATCTATAAATCGACCTGCATTTCTGTTTTATAGGCCCTATTAATTTTTGTGTCTTGGGCACATCATTCGATAGCGTTCTGTGCTGGATGAGTTAACAGAAAGTAATTCATGATTACCAAATAACAGATTTATGAACAAGTAACAACAGAGAGCGAAGCTGTGAAGTTCGTGCTCGTCAGGCAACGTAGTCATGGATGCTCAGCTAGCCGTATCAGGCTAGTCGTCTCGTATGTTAAGTAATAAACAACAATTCTATGCACCCCTTTGAACATAAACATGCAGGCGGTATGACATCTCCGAGTGGTCGAGTTGTCCGATCGCCATCTCATAGGAAAGTATTCAATATGCCTATTCTAAAGTAGCCATATGAATATACATTTTATCCATAGCGTGTACCACCTATCCCTCAAAATATTATCCAACAAAAATGATGGTGTTGCAAGGACTGACCATAGAGCGACTAACCAACAAAAATTAGCACTTAATACTGATCTAAGTTAAACATAACGCCTTCATAGACTGAAGTGTATCACTTTAAATGTTCTTGCCTAAATAGTTTAAAAAAGTGCACTATAACATTGTGATGAAAGTAATCTTCCATTTTTACAAGTTGTTGCGAGTAGATGCTTATGAAACTTATCGCATCTAATTCCTTTATAAAGATGAAAACCTGAAGAGGAATCTATCTATCAATGCATTTTTTATTTTGCCCACCCATTTCAACATGAGGACAAGCGTCGAGAGCGATTTTTCTCCTCCCAGCCGTTATTGGTAAATCATTCCAGTAAGGCAAAAACTTCAATAAAAATGCTAATTCCTATTTGAATAAGCGATTATCAGGGAGTGAATCCGATAGGAAGATTGAATCCGTTTAAAGGAACTCTAAATTCCTAAGGACTCAATTTCTTTCTTTTATTTGGCAAACAGATGCAAAGAACGCCTTTGTATGAAAATGGAGTGTTTCTATTACCCGCTCCCTTCTCATTTATAACTCTCTTTTTTCTTGAGGGCTTTGCATTGAAACAGAACGGGTCTGCTCTAGTTTGTGTGCAACCCTTAACACAAATGTTCCTTTCCTGTGTATTTATTTTAATACGCTGCTTCTCGCTGAGCAAACAATGGAAATGCATTAAATACTTGATGCGTTCTAAATTCCAATCTTTAATCCAATTAGAAGATTTTAATGATATTAGATGATCACTCTTGTATTTAAATTTGGTTTTTCTCAAAGAATGGCCTGTTATATTTTTTTGTGAGACGGTATTTATTAGATCATTTTTTTATTCGACTGAACTAATATTGTCTTTTATAACATTTTTATAAAGTATGAAATGGGAGGTTTACTTTGGTAGACTTTCAAATTGAAAACTGATGAAATAAAACACTTAAAAGAGCCATCTGAGCGGTGAAAGTGTATTAATAGGTGGTGTGTCCAAAACTGATAGTCAGACTGAGAGATTACAAAATACCCTAAATAATGTAATTTTACAGGCCTAATTGATGTATGTTGTATTGATAACTAATAACTTACTAAATGGATCCACATAAAAATAGAATTGTTTTTCTCTCACTTAAAAACAAGAGCATAAGCTCAATTGTGTCATAAAATGATAAATCCAGTCGTAGAAAGTGTTAATTATATACAGTATCCAATAGTTATTCGACGCTTATTGATGATTCTAAACTTAAGTATTGACATGATCGTTTGTAAGCCTTTTACACTGTTCTTCACAAGGATTGACAGCGACTAGTTTAGGCCTAATTGTGTTGTTATATTGATGACTACCTTTGTAAACTGACCAGACTCTGATTCTCGTCATTTCCCAACGTATTCTCATTGCAGAGATGGTCAATCACGGGAACTCTATATACAGTATCCAATAGAGTTATACTTCGTTTTTTGAAGATTCTAAACTTGTGTATCTACATGGGTGTTTACAAGTCTCTTATATTGTCCTTTACAATGATTGTCAGTGACTTGTTTAAGCCCAATTGTGTTGTCCTGTTAATGACTACTTTCTATACTGACTAAACTCTAAATATTAATGTTTCCCAACTTATTCACATAAAGGAGGGTCAATCATGGGAATTCCGTAAGCTGAAACGACTAACAAGTAAAAATGCCATCATGTGTAAAAGCATTGTAATGTTGCAATATTATCTCTTTAAAATAGTCAATTTGTCACTATGATGGAAAAGGAGGTAAAGGGAGAGCTCCTGGTAATAAATATTGTACGTAAGTAGAAAAGTCAACGTTACATTACCGATGTTAGTAAAAACTCTACTTGCAATCACATTATCAACTCCTTGCTAACTTTGAGAAGGTTTCATCAATCTCTAAAAAACAGGCCAATAATAATATCATACAGTCTGGCTCATCAAATTGAATTTTCTATTCTTTTGGTCACACATTGCATGGAATTTAAATAATTCCAATACACCGATGAGATAGGTTTATTTGTATTTTAATGCACCCAGTAATTATCTGTTTCGTTATTTACATAAGCCATTTTATATTGTACCAATGATGTCTTTTACTTTGCCCCATCAGTTCAATTTGAGTATTTTGTTTAGTAGGCAAAATAAATTAAAATTTGGTAACTTACTGAGTCAAGCAGGTACGAATTTCAGTCAAACGTTATACAACATTTAGGTATTGCTGTGTCTGTTTCTTAGTTATTCAACGTGTATCTATCATTTTGGGTGCAACTGAGTGTGAAATCAGTGATAGATACTTAGATTAATATTCACAAGTTTGATCAAATATTTAAAATACATTATTTTCGTTTCAACCTTGACTGTGACGTAATATTTAGAAACGCTTCGGAGGAAAATGTCAATCATTAAAAAGCAGCTCCGTTTTGATACTCAAAAATGAAGCAATAAGTTTGTCTCAAATTTAGATGTATTCTGCATCTATCAAGAAATACTTTTTGAATCCTCAAGGTCAATCCTCATCCTCATCATCCTTAGCCATGAATACGAGCTGAAACATATTGGCCGTAGAAAATATACATAGTCTATCGCACAGCACAACTACGGAAAAGAATTGAACTTCTCTCCCAATATTTGTATCGTTCATAGAAAAGCACATTCAAAGGTACAATTTGATAGTGAATAATGTCTTCTATAGATTCATAAGCATAAAATTTGCTTGAAAGGTTGTCTTCGTATTAAATTTCTCAAAAACTGCAAAGTGTTTAAAATTAAGTAAAATACTCAATTTGATTGTAAAGTTTTAAATAAAAATTTGGTCTAAAATATTTGGACCATCGGCATCTGGATTACAGAAAATTCGGAATATCGTACATAAATAGTTTTACGCACTCAATTATGTCTTCCAAAAAGAAATTTCTTTTCAGCCTTTAAAAGTAAAACAAGCTGCACATACTATCTGTAATGAAGAATTTTATTTAGCTTTATCACATATTTATAAATGCAAAATTATGCAACGTAGAGATTTTTTAAAAAGAAAAATAGACTCGCATCGTCGATGTAAAGTAGATAGTGTTCTGTGGCAGTTCTAGCATTGGAATCCCTAGGATTAATCCATTACCTCGGAATGATAGCATTCCCGGAAGTGCAATCGTGGCAGTGTCTTGGTATTATAACGAGGCTGCCTACTGGTCCTCTATTAGAATATCAGATGTCATTGGATCTGCCAGTGGAAGTCGTTTTTATTTGAGCTCTCATATTTGCCGTGCGATAGAGAAGAGCGTAGAATAGATGTGTGAAAAGACTCAGGGACTGTCACTCTGTATTTTGCATAAATCCGAAGGAAAGCCACATCTGCGTTCACTGCCGATAGCTTTTGACTTCACACTCACTTTTAACCGTGAAACTTGGTCTAACAAAGACGTCGTAGATCAATCAAAGAAAATCCGCTTTACGGAAAAGTTCTTTGTGTCCATCGAAATAGTTTCTTTTTTAAAACTCTATTTTTGTGAGCTTCTAAACCGATTGTCACTCAAAACTTGAAAACTGTTTTCCTTTCATTCGAGGCCGACGTTAACAAAGAGAAGGAAATATGAAGTAAAAATCAGTCTCGGAAGAATTACTTAAGCTCAAACATTGGACTGAAAAAGGGAAAAGATTGAAAAACAGGCACAAATAAGAGCAGCGTTCCTGTGATTTAAACAGTCCCGCTGTCTCCTCCACACTTTTCTTGTCTGCTCGGCATTTCTGCTTTTGCCTTATTCACATGAAAAGTTTTCTTTTGCTTAGAGTGCGCTTGCTCGCTAACTTCGCACTCTTTTTTGTCTTGTTGCTTACGCATTTACATTGCGCTCAAGATTGCTGTAGACAACTCTGCTGATGCTATTTTCCCCACTCATGGAGCAGCTTGACTTCTGTTACTGTTTTTTTTGTTAGGGAAGGGATGTAAGGAATTAAAAAAGGGGTTTCGAGAATTCTTTATAATTATATTTTTCTATCACGTCTTATCTTTTGTTGCTCAGTCGACGGGACTCTGAAATGAAAGTATTTGGGTAAGAGAAAATATGTTTCAGTATGAAGTAAAATGTAACTCAAGACGCATATTTTGAATGGAAGAGTAAAATTGAAATAGGCATTATAATGCAAACACATTCCTTATATATTTTGATCAAAAATTGTAACCTTTACCATCACTGCTTTTTCTACTATTTACTAATTTCGTTTTTTCTAAATTTAATTGACATACCTACAATAGTTTTTACTATAAACTTAAATTCAGAATAGCAACTACTTTAATGTTACCAAACTCAACATCAGAAGACAGCCCTTTTGCTGAAGATGTGACTTAATGGAAACATTTTTATCAGAGTACAAAAACAATATTTTTAACTCTCCTGGTGACTATCGACGAGCTTTCTCATCATTATCAACACTGATAACATCGTTAATGGGCGTCCATCAAAATCTCGTAGTCGGTAGTCATTAGAAGAAAACAGATCAAATCTTGATTTTGTCATCATAAAAAAATCGGTAGTATCTTGACGACGAGATATCTCGGAATTGTCAAGTTTGTTCAGATCTTAATGGACGAGATATCTCGTCAAAGGTTTAATTATTAATTCTTAAATGGCAGGTATTTTAGTTAACGTCACATTGGAGCAACATAACGGGCTATTAACGATGATCCGGGATGAATCCCCGAAGAGGGAAAGATGCGAGGACACACCATGGTCAGATATTCATATCTAAGCTGATACCACACTCTCCACTCTGCGCCAACTCTAATATTTTCAAAAATCAAAATTTCTTTAATTTAGCAATATTTGAGTATTTGGGAAAATAATACGACATATAAGTCTGACTTATAGTAGCTGACAGTAAAATAGGCAGGAGTAGACTGATAGGAGGAGACAGTAAAATGGACAATTGACTTACAGAAGGCAACCAGTAAAATAAAATTATCTCTGTCTGGTTCTTCTTGATTACACACTGATCTGATCTTTCTATTTTTTAAAGAGGATTCGGTATTCAAACGTTCGCAGTTTTTAAACAACAAAAATATGTACCCTTTAGAGTACCCTTTAGAGGACACTAAATTAGGAGCCATTCTCAATCGAAAGTCTAGCCAGACCCAAGCCAAGAATAGCTTCTTTCCCCCACCCCCATAATCCACTCTCATGGAAATAAAGTTTCGAAAAACTTCCTCAGATGCTACATTGCACAAGATGGAATGGTAGAAAGAACTTTACTATCCTCGCATGAACGATGGTGGCAAATTTTAAGATCGATTTTTGAAAATGGATTTTATTGGTGTAAGCTAGAATATAAATGAGCAGTTCCCTGAATACTACTAGTTTCGTTTATTTTCTAACTCATTCTGTTCGTTTTTCTGTCTCCCCTACTTGTAAATCATACTGAGGGGAAGATATTCGGATGGCTATCGTCTGTCGCCCTTTCTAACATCCAAATATATCTATTGGATTTCTAGATAAGAATCAACTCTGTTACTAGGAGTTTGTGGAAGTTTTTTAAGACAGAGAATAAAGCGAATCTGGTTGTATTTCCTCGTTTGGCTTTGATACCGTTTCTTCAAATATGTTTGAAATTAAATGAATAGATTCTACAGTAATACGAAGTGGAGAAAGACACTTAAAATGATAGGAACAGCAAAGTATGCATCATTCCGAAATTTCTTATCACAATTTGAAGAGCTGTTATGTGATATCATTACATTACGAGATTTCAGTCTTACTCAGACAAGAATTTCGGTATGCTTACTGATTTACATTTTACTTTTATTATTTCACTGACTCAAATCAAATTTTATGTATTCAAGTGGAACCTTAATGTAAAAAACAAACAATGTATCTGCTCAAATCGCTTCAGCATCAGAACAATTCTGCTCACTGTGTGCTACTTTCGACGTTATGTTTAATCTTCATATATCCTACATAAGGATAAAGTAAGAATAAGAAATTTATCCTAATCTTATATATAAACCCGTGGTGTTGCTCTAGTACGACGTTAATTAAAAATTACCAATTACCTTATATATATTCTGTCTTATTTTGAAATGCCAATAAATATATATTTGCAATTGAAATCTAGTCAGAGAGATCACGGAAAAAAGTAATTACTGCCTCGTCTTTTTGAAAACCTTTAGAATCCTAAAACGTACACTACTTTTGAAACGCATCCTCATTATTCTATCATTCTAACTGTACAGATTTCTAATTTGACAAAAATTGTAGCTTTTGAGATGTCATTTGTAAATAAATACTCTGTAAGAAACATAAATACTCACGCTTGAATAGTGCCTCATGCGTATAAATGGCTTTTTACTAAGGAGTCTTCAAAATTATTAAGATGGATGTACTGTAACTTGGCATTTTGTAATACTTGCTCAAACCGAATAATGTTGAATAAATCAATTTTAAAATTGTGTGTAAAGTGAATTCCGGTTGTATTTCTTCCCTTGAGGATTTTTTCTTCAAATGTTTTTGTGTGTGGAGTTGAGAAAGAGTTTCTATGACAATCAAAGTGGCGAAAGACATTCTTGAATGGTGGGAACAGTAGAAATCAGTTGAACTTACAAGTGGTTTTGACGAGAAATCTCGGCATCAAAATATTGACGATTTTGTTATGATGACGAGATAAAGATACGATTTCTTCTAATGGCAAATTATCTCATCCATCAAGATATGGTTCAGTTCGCTGAGACAACCACTAATTATGATAAGTAAGAAGCTTCAGAAATTCTACCCTTTAGAAAAGTTGGATTGCTTATTTCACATTTCTTGCCGCTTGATACCCATTTTCAGTACACTCTGAAAATCCTTTTCAGGGTAAGTAATAAATAATTTCTTTATTTTCAACATAATATATACTCATAACTCGTTTTCTATATTGTGAGCTTTATAGTTTAAATATCATTATACTAATGATTGAGTTCCCATGTTAAAAAAAAAAGCAAACAATAGGTAATTTCTACCTACTGAACTCAAACGTGTACCATTCTTAGTACACGTGGTGGCCTGAAAATTACATTAGAAAACAAACGGTTTGTCAGAGAAGATGTTAAAACAAACTTGAGTCTTGCTTCGCACTTTAAACTTATGGACAAATATGGCTTTTCTATTTCAATAGCGATTTTGAACAGAAGTGATATTGGCATTTCCAAGACTATCAGTTCAACAACTTGTTTCTATATACGTCAGAAAAGAGCTCAAACTTGGTTTAGTATCTGCAGTAGGTAGATATTTCAATTAACGTCGGTCTGGAGCAATACATTGTTGATGTTTGAAGAGATTAAGTCATGGTGAGCTCAGTGAGACCAATTTTTAATGTTAACACACCACAGTGATCTATTTTACAGAATTGCATTATAAATAGATTCTCCTATCAATCACTACTGACGAAATTAGTTCAATTCTCGTTTTTTTTAGTACATTTAATATTTGAAAGAACAATTAGCTATTTACGTGAAATATCCTGTAAACCATGGAGCTGTTCACAACGAGTCTCACCTAGGTCTCCACGAATGTCTAAGACTCCCTGGTGCAACTTTAAAAAATATATTATTCGCTTTACATAATAGAATTACCTAACGAACTGTCGTTAAAAGGAAAATAACAATTTATAGAAGCTACAACATATTTTATTTGACAAATGTCAGGATTGGTTGATAGGTATTTTATAAACGTCGCACGGGAGAAACACAATGGGCTATTTGGGACGGTTCGCAATCAAACCCGAAGGGAATGATAGAGGACAACACAACGTAATTTTGAACCATGATCAGATAACGAGGTCACATCTGAGCTGGCACACCACTCACCAAACTTCCACACCATGCCAAAATTAGGACATTTGAAGTCACGACAGATTTAACGTGCATCAATCCCCTTTGTCTCGACCGTCCGCCGAATCCCCGTCTTTGGTTGGATTCGAACTCGCAACACTCCGGTTGCTACTCTTCAAAATTGGCTTCCGTGGTGTCATATCAGAATTGAGGAATTCCAAATTTCCGATTAAAATAACCTTGGTAATAATTAATAAGGTAATTTTTAGTTAACGTCGTACTAGAGCAACACAACGGGCTATTGACGACGGTCCGGGATCAGTCCCTTAAGGGAAAGATCCGAGGACAACACCTCGTAATTTTGAACCACGGTCAGATGACGAAGCAACACCTGAGCTGGCACCCCCACTCCCCAAACTTCCACGCCAACCGAACGTGAGGATTTTCGGCTACGACAGATTTAAGGTGCACCTGCCGCCTCTACACCATACGCTTACAAACATCCATGCCCGGACCCGGATTCGAACCAGGAACCTTCCGATCTAGAGGCTAACACCTTAACCACTATACCGGTTGGTCGGCTAAAAAATAACCTTGGAAAACCTCCCTAAAATAAATTAATTAAACTTTGAATTTTATGAAACATTTACCACTTATCGATCTTTTTTATTATTTTCATTGGGTCAGCAATAAAATAGATAATCTATTCTTTTGGGTGTGATGACTGATACTCCAACTATTGAATTACTTTGCTTTCATAATCAATCTCATTTTAACTGTAACACATATCGTCACTTTACACACGAATGTGAGAATTAGGTAACTCGAAACATGGTGTTATGCCGAAATTAAAAAAGCCGAGATCAAACAGAAAGTAATGCAGGCATTAAGTCATTCTTTACCATTTAAGCTCTACCATGAAAGACAATATTAAAAAGTCTATTTTATGAAAAATATAGGTTCACACACACACATATGAAACTTGGATTAGCTACATTCTGTTTTCCCTTTTATCATATAAAGCAAACGAATTGAGTTACCTAGTTCTTGCTCTAAGGCGATTATATTTGCTAAATGAAGTGAATTTATTTTATCAAATAGAACTAAAACGCATTTTTCTTAGAATGCTAATTTAAATGTTTATTGCTAAAAGACGAGCAATTTAACTAATATTATTAAATTCTTCGTGTATTTTCTCTTGTGACAGATCTCTCTTTAGTCCAAAATGCTAGATAACCCAATCATAATGCACCCACGACATCGTAAATAGCTCATCATACGCCAAAAAGTTATAAGCGTTTCAAGCACAAAAATTATAACGGAAAAGATTTTTAAAAATCAAATGTGATTTGAGGTAATGTAATTAGCTTCTTAATATCACAGATAAATTCATTTCTGTTGATTTTGGAATCCGTCTTTTAGTAAGCACTTTAGGACTTCTAAGAGCTAGCATTCGAATTTGAATTCGACTTTTAATTTTCCTATCACATTTTAGCATCCACTCTTCGATGAATTTACATACAAGCATTTTCTTATTTGGTTGCCGAGTAGTTTTTATTTTTTATTTAATTTAAAACTAGTTAATTTCTGTGGTCTGATTTATATGGTAATAAGTAATCTATCTAAAATTCTGTAACTTACTTCAGTTTGTTTTTAAAATTTGGTGCACGATTCAAACAATTTTCATCCTATTGTAACTAACCACTAACCACTATACGTTCAAAGTTGATCGAGCCCGGTACAACTCCTTCTTGGTGCGTCGATGTTTTTGTTATAGAGTTTATTTGCACAGTAGAGAAAAAGAAATTGTGTCGGCTTGAGCAGAAATTCATTAACTAATAACTGATATGACTAAAAGCCTATTTTCACGATGATGAGAAATAAATTGGTATACTATAATATATTTAGAAGACGCATAACATTGTTAAAACATGCTTGTAATTTTTATTTTTTGACTTAAAATTTAATAGTTAGTCTTTAAAAGGCTGAACAGTAAAATGTTTTTTCAGTTAATCAATTTCTGCTCTAAGAAGATGATATCTTGCAAATTTTATTCCTATGTATTTCTAGGATATACACATGATTACTACGTCGAAGTCTGTAAAAGAATACGTAACTTTAACATATTCGTTTTCTCTGCATCTTGGTATGAAATATAAGTTCATTTTATCTATTGTGTATTTCACAGAGTACTGATATTTTAATTGAAAACGTAATAAGATATTTTAAGATATTTTTCTTAAACAAATATCATATCCATTTTTCAATTCTTGGAAATTATATAACTTAAGAGAAACAATTTCTTTGAGCTCGGATTTTACTTTCTTCTACATTCTTCTCAGTTTTAATTTCAGCAATAATCGCAAGAAACTTTATATATTTTTAATGAAAAAATGTAATAGTGTGACAAAGTTTGTGAGATTCAAAGATTTGAAAATTTGTTTGCACATTTTCCCTTTCGTCTTTCTTTACATTTGTTCTCTCATCTTCGTTTTAAATTTTCTATAGCCTGTACTATTTCAAGCAACTTTCTGTCGTAAATTGAGTTTTGGACTTGTATTTTTAGTCATCATTCATTTTAAACAAATAAAGCATTGATATAGTACAATATATATTGTACTCTGTTCAGGAATGTTAGACACCAGGTCACCAATTAGTCAAAACAAAAGGTGAAGAATACTGCGCATGAAACATAATAACAATCAATTTCAATTTTTTTCTTTTTTTTTTGTGCTGTTATAAATGCTAATTTTTTAATTTCTTTGGAAATCTCATGGTGTTTGATTTTTTGTTCATCCGTTATTACAATGCTTTTGCATCTTAACGATCTGCACAATAACAATTTTCATGTTGCAATATTTTATCGTTTTTACTTTTGGCGAACTATCGATAAATGTGTACTATATTTCTTCTAAGCACCAAAAAGATCCTTAAGTCTCCCCATTGAAATAGTTAAATCTTGTGTCGATCCTTTGTTACAAGATTCTGAACTTTTTATAAATTGTAGCTGTCTTTGTAACCTTTTTTTAAAAGTTACGGGAACAGTAGAGCAAGAAACCGATCTAACTAACAAAAATAACGTGGAATCTTTTAATCTTAAAATTCCAGTTGTTATTGAATAATACACAGGAAAAATAAAGTGCCAAAACATAGTTTACCTTTTGAAAATGATATAAATGAAGAAAGGTATTTTACCAAACATATATATGCACTCATGGTTGGGATTGTCACTCCATTATATTTTTTATTCCAGACAATTACTTGGTTTCCATATGAGAAAAGAAAAATGTCACTTTAAACCGAAGCTCATGTAGTTACTTATGCTTTCATTTTTATGATTCAAAGGTTTGTAAATTTTTAAAAACCTGATTTCTATTAATCGTATCCAAATGTGAACTTGTTCTTATACCCAAAATTAGAGTGTACTTATAAAATGTAGCTGTAAACATTAAATTTTAATCAAAAATGAAGCTTAATACCGAAAACAATATAATTTGAAGCGAATTAGTATAAAATCTTTCCTCCGTGAACTACTTATTTAATGAAGAAAGAAACTCATATAGAAAACATAGAAACTCATTTTTTATTTCTAAGCATGTCATTTGAACACATTGAGTTATTGGTCTTTTCAGGGACAGTAGCACTATCTTAAATAAGGACAAATATTGATTTGGTTTAATACATACATTTATAGAAAAGATAATTTTTTTTTAAATTTGAATTCAAGAGTATTTTATTGTTATTTTATTCTACTTCCTTTAATTCCTATTTAAATGCTTACATTGGGTATGCCTACATTTTACCTTTGCGTTTTCTATTCTGCAGTTTTAGACGTGAAACTGAAATAGACGGAGCATTACTGAATTTTTTCGTCATGATAGAGAAGGGACGTGTAAAAGCTATTGTGGGGACTTTTCAAAAAGAATAATAAGTACAATGGTATGAAATACATCTGGTACCGAGTGTCCTCAACTCGAGAAAAAGAAGTGATTTGAACTCATTTCTTTTATTGGATTCCTTGGGTCCCCCACGTATTTTTTATTGTATTTTTACGTCTCCCATGATACACATGGGACGTTAAAGAGTTTATTTGCCTTCAAATGCCTAGTTTTTTCCTCCTTTCTTTTGTCCTTTTCTTTCACTGCTTTAATCTCTGTTTGTCTTCTATGCTCCATTTCTTCAAGCGCTTTTTTCTACTCCACGGGCCGTCAGTTTTGTGTGCGCCATCTGAGCTCGACTTTTAGTCTCCAACTCTCATACATACTACTCAGTCTTAAGTGAAGAAATCAAAGTGTCTATTGCAGAGCACTTGAGAACCATTCATTGAGACTTTGTTTCACTTTTCCACACAGGACAACCGAGAGATTAAAAGAATCGTCAAGTTGGCCCACTGATTAAAACTAAATATTTTAGTAGACCAATGGCTTTGGCGTGGTTGAATTGTGAACGTTATTTTATTAACTTTTTTCTTGTTTTTATGGCACTAAGAGTCCACTTTCATGTTAAAAATAACGTTGTGGAGTTTCATCGGAATACACCTAAGCTAAAAAAAATGACGCAGTTGATTGTTCTTACGTTTAAGTGAACTTTAATAAAATTTGAATAACCTATTTTTCCTGGTTAATATCTTATTGTAAAATTTCCTGATACAGCTCAGTCAGCTCTGGTCTGTTTAAAAAGCAACCAACGTTAGTTCTCCAGGACGTTGACACATCCCAACACCATTAAAATTCAATAAATGAAATAATCAATGCATATATATATATATATATATATATATATATATATATATATATATATATATATATATATATATATATATATATATATATATAAGTGTATTGAAACTGCAAGGAATATTGAAAGGTCTATCATTAACATTTGATCCAATAGACTATTTTATTACATATTTAAGCATATGTATTGGATAATTATCTTCTAACATAACAAAAATCAGAGCCTGTTTTAAGTATGTATTTGGAAAAATAATACAAACAAAAGAGCATTTCCTATTCATAAAAGTTCGAGTGTTGACGTCGTCATCATTCTTTCACCTCGGGATTGATCCCGGATCGTCACCAATAAGGAAATTAATTCAGCTACCAATAACCAACCTTAACATGTAAATAATTAAGTAAGCAATTTTCAGTATATAAGGAAAAAAAAACAATTCCGTCTCTAGTAAATATTTTAAAGGTCGATCGAAAAATCATTTCCTCAACATACTGTAACCAAAGACATTTATAGAATTTATAGAAGTTCAAAGAAAAATCTATTGCTTTTTAATCCTAATGATGTTGAACTGAATTCTAAAAGTCTATTGTTAAATACAGCAACTTGTTAAATGGGATTTGATTTTGTCCTCATTAACGACTTACTTGTAAACAATTTCTTTATAAAAGCGTGCTCTATAATATAATAGTAAATCTTTTATCCCAAAAGTCAATTGGGGATTTCTAAGAAAAACGCTTTGAATTGCCCCCTCAATAAATTGGGGGTGCATGACAAAACGATGGAATTTCTGCAAATTAACAATATCCGTATCGGTCAGTGTACTTCAAAGCGAGTTTGAGTGCTTAAGGGAGGGAAAAGTTAAATTTTTGTGGATGTCGGGGGATAAAATTCTTTGAAACGAAGATGAAGGGCAGAACAAAAAAACAGGAGGCAGAAGAGAAAGAGGGCGATCGATCAGTTAATCGGATTCAAGATCGGGAGGAATAAAGTGAAGAACAGCTTTTGTACCTCCATCCTGCTCTTTTGCTCCCATAAATCACGATTACTCTGTTCGAAACCACATCGACGTTCAGTACCCTTTACAACATGAGACGTAACCAGGTTTAAAAACATTGTTCTGCATGAGACGAAATCCATGCTCTTCGGGAGAAATCGGCATGCAAGAGCCCGGATTTTTTCGTAAATGGTCAGGAATTTAAAGGATGGCGTGGCTTTCTATTTGAATTGCTTAAAGGAAGACCCCACAATTGAATATGTAAAGCTCTATTTCGAGAAAAACACCGTGTTTCAAAGGATGGGTGTTTTAGTTCTGCTGTTCAGCTAAGAGATTTTTATGAGAGCATAAAATATTTGTTTTCCTTTTACACGGTGAAAAAAATCGTGCCCCGATTTTTCATTTCTGGTGATTCGAGTTCTTTCTGAGAAGTGATATTGGATGTATTTAACCTATTCACTTCCATGTCTGCTGCATTACTTTCCTTATGGCACCCCATGCATCGAGAGTGAGTGATACGCATACATGATTTTGGTATCATAGATTTCTTTTTGTATGCCAATGAAAGGGGTTCTTTCCTTTTGGCGTCTCATAACTACATTATTTCTTCCAATTTGCTATATAAAAATCATCAAATGAGAACAAAAGTTTAATCGAGTGATTTGTCTCACTCTGAAACTGCACATGAAGTACTGAAAATGAAAATAAAAAAATAGTCTGAATATACGTTTCAGATATTTTGAAACGGTAATGTCAGTCTGGAGGTTTGATTTATATTTTTACTAGACGGATTATATTTGAACCATACAGACACATTTATAAGATGATTGTTGCTCAAAATACCAATGTTGTAACTTAAATTATTTCAAATTAATTTAATGAACATGATTGCAAAATTGCGTCGGTAATCCATCGTGTTACATGTCTAACGTGAAAAGCAGTCACATACTTCTAGCCTAAAGGAAATGTCATTATTTGTTTTGCATACCATCTGTCTGGCGTAGTGTGAAATCACTTCAGAAACTTTTACAAATAAATGTTTGGGCAGCAATTAAAATACACTACACATGGGTACACGTATCCTGTGGAAATTGATGAACGAGATTTAATTTACGCATATAGTGTCATAAAAGTTTAATTTACTTTTAATTCGCTTTAATTAAAATATCTGTCCATTAAAAACTTTGGATGCCTATAAATAATTGAAAAATTGAATAAGTTTCAAATCGAGATAGTATTTAAATATTTTCACCAATGCCAGATTATGGATCGTACGGACTTCAAGCACTAAATGGAGACCCACACCAGCTGAAACTACTCCATAGAATTAATACAATCACCCTATGTTTTACAGTATACATTTTTCACTCCAACAGCAGATGTTCTACAGGTAATCGTCGAGTCATTACATGTCCATCTGATCTGAAAAGCGTAAGGCATTATTCATCACTCGTTGCTACTCTTCAGAAGTTCAATTTTTGTACTCTTCAGAACATCATCAGTTCTGGATGAATTATTTTTTTGTGATTAGCGGCTTTTGAACTGTTGCTGGCCTATGATATCCTAGTGTTATATGCTACATTACGAAATCTTCTCGTCGTAAGCTGAGCATTTGTAGCCACCTCTAACACATGTGCAATAATATGTACAGGTATTGGGAAAATGCGGGTTTCAAAGCATTGGGGTAGAAGTTGGAGAAATCTAATGGACGTTTGCTGAACCGGAAGTGTAATTGAGTTGTACAGGAAGTGACGTCATCGCGAGGTAAGTTGCTAGTTTCGATTTCCGGATTTGTTTTAAAAAAAATAGTCTTGTCACAAGTGGAGTTAAGTTCTTTGATATCTTTATCGAGTTTAGATGAGATCTCCCGCTTCAAGTGGAGTTTAGTTATAAGTTTCGATTTAAGCTTTACTATGTTTCTGACACGGGTACATCAATGTGGTGCTGCGTGACGTCATCACCTCTGTGTGGAGCAATTGAGTTAATTTGTTTTACAACTCGATTTCTCCATCTTCTCCACCACTGTTTTCGGACTGCATTTTTTCACTGTTGACGAGTCTTCACACCTCTGTTTGGTATCTGGGTTGCCATTTTCCCAAGTCTTTCAAGGCAAGGTGCGTACTTGCAAAAAACTTTCTTTCTCCATGTATTCATGACCAGACAGTTGATTTTGGAACCTTTCCAACACCAGCAGTGCTTCTTATACTTCCAATCGAGCAGCCTATGATGATTTATTTTTCAAACACGGTGAGTTCTTTACGGCCAACCCTTTTGTTAGCAAATGATACAATCAGTTGCCCTGTACCCTTTTTTGCCTTGATGAACTCGCGTCTTCCAGAGAAGCACGTGATTGCGTCAGATTTGGAATGTGCAAACACTTTTGTTGAACTTGTATAGCATTGTAGTTTATCATTCCATAGCATACAGAGAACTTCAATCAACACAAATTATTTTTAGACATTAAATACTCTTTATAACATTGACAAACTGTTGATCTATTAGTTTTTTTGGAAGTATATATATATATATATATATATTTTGCTATCAGCCCAATTCGTCTAAAAGAAAATGTGCAAGTAGGAAATCGTTATTAAAGAGTTTACAGACCTCTAAGATTGTTTCAGAGACAACTGAGTGTCACAGAAAGAAACACGTTACCTATAGGGTTGAAAAAAGTTTTTGCGTGTTACACATTCATTTATAGTACTATACATTTTTCAACTGATTTATTAAAATTTTATATAATGTATTTGCTTCCAATGAAGCAACAAATTATTAAGGTATATCTCAATTTCAGTTCATTCGGAACTGAATCTTACCACCTTCAAAAACCGTACGTTTAAGGAGCATTTTCAAGAACAGTCAAAATCTTCGTATTCTGGTGACAATGACGTTAATCGAGGATAAAAATACACATATTTAAGTTATAGAACATTTCAGTTGTATACGTGAGTGGTAACAGTTTTGAACGTGTTCTGTAAAGTTGTTGAACCGTTTTGAAAGTTTCGAAGAAGCGCAATTTCTTATTTTAATACACAGCTGTTCGTAAAAACTGCAACACTATGAATGAATCATCCGAATGAAAGGAAATTTGCAGAAAATATCAATTATAGGATGTTATGCAGAGTAGTAAAGTTTCAGAGCCACCGCGCATGCGTGGTGTGAGCAGCGCCCTCTGAACTGATACTAAACGCGTATTAGTAGAGGGTTATAAATAGTTCATGGTTACTTTTTAGTGGCGAACTTTTAGTGAGACCTAAGTATGCCTCCACGACGAAATAGGGTGACATTTCAACAACTTACGGAGTTTGAACGGGGTAGAATCATCGGCCTTCGTGAAGGAGGATTTTCCTATCGCTCAATCGCAGCTCGTGTGCAGCGGAACAGTTCCATAGTGATGCGAGTTTGGAAACAGTGGACCGACAAGCACCAGACCACTCGAAAAACTAGGAGTGGACGACGGCTATTGACGTCAGCGCGATGATAGACACCTGGTCCACATGGCGGTGAATGACCGTAAAGCTTCCTCCAAGCAGTTGGCAGCACTTTGGTATACTCCTACAGGTGTACTAATGTCGGCTTCGTCAATTCGCAGACGTCTGCTGCACCGTGGACTGCGTACAAGGATTCTTTATAAAGGATCCACCTCAAGCCAAACCATCGACGGCTGCGTCTGCAATGGGCTCATGTGCACAGAGACTGACAGGCTGATTGGCAACAAGTTGTCTTTTCTGACGAATCTCGCTTTAATTTGTGGAACCATAATGGCCGCATTCGTGTTAGACGTTATGTCGGTGAACGTTGCCTTCCAGAGTGCGTTATCGAACGTCAAAGTGGCCGAACACCCGGAGTTATGGTCTGGTGCGATTTCGTATCATGGACGATCTCAGCTGCTAGGAATTGAGGGTAATCTGAATAGCAACAGGTACGTCCATGAAGTTCTGCAGCCCGAAGTCGTTCCCTTCCTTCAAGGCATCCCTGGAGCTATCTTTCAACAGGATAATGCACGCCCACATGTTGGAAGGAATGTTCGAGACTTCTTTTCAGCCCAACACATGCAATTTCGTCCTTGGCCTATGTATTCGCTGGATATGTCACCTATTGAGCAAGTGTGGGATTTGGTTGGTCGGTGTCTCGATCGTGATACGCGTCCTACAACTTCAAAAAAAGAACTTTTTGTGCGCATACAAACAATATGGAATTCTCTTCCACAAGCAGACATTCAACATCTGTTTCATTCCATTCCACGTCGTATAATAGCACTTATTGCAGAGCGAGGTGGCTACACCAAATACTGATTTCGGACACTTAATATTGTTTTTTTGCTTTGAAAATGTATTCATTTATTTGTATTAATACAAGCCGTTTGTGTAAAAAATTGCATTTAATTCTGATGACTCCTTCATGGTGTTGCATTTCTTACAAACATCAGTATGCATTTTTTACATTTATGCAAACATACAATGCATATTTTTACACAATGCTCGAACGAAAATATTATATCAACACAGAACACTTGAATGTAGTTTTGAATCTTCGTTAATACAATTTTGGTCATAAAAGTTTTTGTATAGTTATGATAATTACTTTCTATCTTTACTAAATGTATGAAATCATATTTAATATATTTTGATATTTCCAACTATTTTGCAGTAACAAGACCACAAATCAATCGGTCAACAAATTATTTAAAACAATGTAGTTTGTTCCTCAAGGCACATTTTATACAAGATTAGGAGTGTTAAAATCCGTATACTATACAATACTCATGAAAATAGTGTAAATTATATTCCGATACCTAATTATTCCAAAAAGTATCCTTTGACTTTTATACCCCTTGAAGGCTCTAATGTAATGAAATAAGTGCTTCAAATCTTTAGCCCGATACAATGTTTAAATTCTCTTTCGATATGTATTCATTTTGTCGAAATGCAGAATAGCATCGATTTCGAGTTAAATGACCAGTCTATTGAGGGCAATAAATTACGTCACTAGATGATTCAGTAATTCAGCCACATAATCCACGTTATTATCCTCAAGGCACTTTTAAAACTTGTGCTATATATCGCAGGATATTTGAACAAAACGTGATCATTGTGGAAAGAGAATTAGTCCAAGGCGAGAACACGAAAATTGCACCTTAAATCTGGTGAATAAAGCCCAAAAACAATAAGGTAACATTTTTAAGGAGTCCTCAGAGCAATCTAAGACTAGAGCATTAAAACGCAGACCGGAAGCTTAAAGTTCTGAAAGCTTCAAAGGTTTTAAGTCTTAATAGAGAAGGATTTTGTTTAACTTATCTTTCGCAGACAATGCCGAACACTTAGGATTACGCTTGAGTTTAGCCTAAGCACAATCGTAAGGGCACTTCATCACAGGAGTTGATGCATGAAAAGGCAGAATGAATATTACGCTTCAAAGTTTTCTCTGGATTTCTCACTAATGTCTGGCTCCACACAATAAACAAGCACGTATCGCAGTACAACAAGCTAGAAAGTCTAAGTTAGCAAGGGTTCGGTTATTCTATTCATATTTCAACGTTGAAAATAAATTAGTGAATTTTTAATAGAATCAGTCACTTTCTCTCCATTTGAAACCTCTGAAATAAGTAAAATATATTATTCACTAAAGTGGAGCAAATTTCTGTACTTGCGTTTTCTACAACGCATGGTTTTCATGATTATTCGTGAAGTCTATAGCTTTATTATATAAATAAATGTGATTCTATTTTAATTGCGTCATAGAATTGCCATGCCAAGAGCTTTTAAAATTACATTTAGTAGTCTGAGAACTATTTGAAAAATTCTGAAAGCAATTCGATTTTGTAAGTTTGAAACTGAGGACGTTCCTTGAATTTAGTAACATATAGTCATTCATACAAATACAAATACAAATAATGACGACCAGCTACAGGCTCAAGCCCAACAAGGCTGGTCCTTTGTTTATGAATTCTCCAATTCCCACTGACTATCCAATTGTGTCTTAAATTCGTACACTCCCTTTGAATTAACTATATTTTCTGGCAACGCGTTCCAACTGTCTATTACCCTATTAAAGTAGTAGTTTTTCCTTAAATCCCGATTAAAATGTGTCTTATTCAATTTATACCCATGACCCCTTGTTCTGTTATCCCTATTGAAATTTAAGCCCTCTGTGTCCCCTTGTTTTACAAACTTGAAAAGCCGAATCAAATCCCCCCTCCTTCTTCTTCTTTCCAGTGTATACATGTTTAGCTTACTTAAACGTTCATTATAGTCGAAATTTGCTAGCCCCTTTATTATTTTTGTAGCTCTGTGCTGAACCCTTTCAATTGATTCTATGTCCTTTCTCATATATGGAGCCCAGAATTGTACAGCATATTCTAGATGTGGTCTTACTAAACCCTTATATAACGGCAAGATTATATTCTTATCCATTGAAGTTACAGTCTTTTTAATATACCCCAGTAACCTATTAGCCTTTTTACCCGCAGCTGAACATTGATGACCCATTTTAAAATCCCTGTGAATTATCACCCCAAGATCCTTGACTGTTTCTCCCTCCTTTACCTTTACTCCCTGCAGCCTGTACTCGGCTCCACTTTTCCTGTAACCCATATGCAGAACTTGACATTTCCCTACATTAAATGACATACCCCATTTTACAGCCCATTCGGATATCTTATCAAAATCCCCTTGTAAATTCTCTATCTGTAACTTGGTATCCACTGTCCCCCATATTTTTAAGTCATCTGCAAATACACTGATTCTATTCTTGATCCCCTGACCTATATCATCTATGAAAATTATAAATAAAATTGGTCCCAAAACTGATCCCTGAGGCACACCACTTATAACTTCTGTCCACTGTGAATAATTTCCTTTTACCTGCACTCTCTTCTTTCTACCCAATAACCAATTCTTTATCCATATTAATGTTTTTCCCTGAATCCCCAGCCTTTCCAATTTAAACAGTAATGCCTCATGAGGTACTTTATCAAAAGCCTTTTGAAAATCTATGTACATGATATCCACACTGCTCTTATTATCCAGCTCCTCAATAATTTTTTCGTAGAACTTCAAAAGGTTTGTAGAGCAGTCAAAAGGTTTGTAGAGCAAATGGAAAGCACAATGGCGTTCATACGACAACATGCTACACTTTTCAGTGACGAAATTATGTGATTTCTTCTTTTATTTGTAATCCCGGAGTTCCAATTATTTTGTGGGGTGCACTTTAAGACTTTCTTTCATGAAATTGTTTACAGTTTTAAAACTAATACATTATTTAAAAAATTACTTTATATGCATTGCGTTTAATACCAATGCTTCGATATTAAATATAGCCCAATAATTGACAAACTGTAAGTAAACAAGAACACTTAGAATATTTTTCTAAAAAGACGCGTAACGTGAACGAACTAATCTTGCGCTTGTTCCGAAGTATATAATCCAAACTTTTTTGGACATTGAAATTAACGTTTATAAAACACAGACAATACAACACATGGATAATAATTATGAAAGCGAGGAAACGTGATATAATAGTCTATGGTTGTCTCGGAGACGTCTCAACCAGTTGGAGTCCAAATGCTAACTGATTTTAGTTTCATGTGTGGGTGTAAGCATCAAGGACACTTAAGAGGCACGTAGTTTCTGAGAGACACTTAACCCAGATGCCTGTCGCTAGGATGGTACACGGCCTACGTACATAGCACGTAAGTTTTAGTGTCTCAGACCTATATTTGTATGCCTGCTTAATTTTGCTGCTTAATTACAGAAGTTGGTTTTTCATAAACATATTTGTGAGAGTTGATATATTGCACCCCGGCAAAAAAAAAGTGACGCAACTCAAAATTGCAGAATTTGAGAAACATCAACTTAAAGGATAATAAAAAACTTAAATTTAAAAGAAGCTTGTACTATTTCAATATTAGGTAAGTATTTATGGTGGTAACTTCTATTATATTCTATAGAATAGTAATATAACACGCTGGGGCACCTCTTACATATTTTTCAATGACATAACATCAAAACCTTTATTTTTTGAGTTGTGTCAGTTTTCTTGCTGGGGTACGATATCATGTAAAAACAATTAAATGCAAAACACATATGAGGATTGGAAGGTCCAAAAGTGAACAAGCAACGCCAAACTCAAGATAAAATAACAAAAATTATGCGGAAATAAAAGTTTTAAAACACATATATGGGGACTTAAACTATATTAATACATGTCCGGACCCGAAACTCTAAAAAATATGCATTCCTTAGAGTTTAGAGAAATTATTACTGCTTATTTTAAAAGCCCAATATGCAGATAAATTATATGAAACATAATTCCTAACTTTATTCCAAACTACAGCCATTTCCCAAAGTGCAGTCTGAAAAATTACAATACCATGCTATGCTCAGTACAACCTGTCTAACAAGCCTTAATATATATTTAAAAGTCCAGCTGATGTTTAAAATTTGATTTTCCACAATTGTGGTGCCACCTGAATCGTCCAGTAGCTCACCTAAGAATTATAGAAATAACATGGGAAACCTTATTCAATTTTCTTGTCTTAAAATGCAGGGAAGTCATTAGTTTCAGGCTATTAACGATAGTACAAAATCCTATTTGACTAAATCTAGGTCCCGTTGTACGCGATACACTTACCCCACACTTACCGAACAGAGCTCTTTCTCTAACTCTTCTATGAAAGTTTTACCTCTCGTTTTCGTAATAGACTCCTCCAGCAGCATGAAGCGTGACTCTAGGTAATAACATCCCCTCATTGCTGCGTTTCATCTTCGTCTAAATCCACTTATATCCTCAGCTGATGAAAGGCGATGTAATGGTGATGGCGCATTTTTATTTTAACCAGTGCTGTAATCTGATTTATTCGTTTGTGCCAAAGACAGAGTTCTTGAATGTGTGTTGATGATATGTCTATTGGGCCCGTATTTAATGGGTGGAAACGGATTTGGCATTATTATATGTAATTACGATAGCATTCTGTATCATGATGTTAACGGTAGTTTTGTTTGTATGGGTAACTGAGCGGGTTCGGGTCGATTGATATTGTTGCAACTTTAAGCAATGCGTGAAGTAATGCTAGTGGTACACAGGTCAAAAGTCAGAGAAGTAGTTTCGTGAACAGGGAGTGAATAGGAGAACAGAATTATTCAATATTGAAGTTAGCACTTACGACGCATTATAGAAAATTTAGCTAGGTGCAATTATATATTTAGAAAAAGTGAGCGTGACAGAAGTTTACAAGGGGATCCAAAATTCTCTCACCAAAAGTGAAAGGCAAAAGTTCCATCCAAATTAAACATTTTTTTGTCAAAGAACTGTGTCCGCAATTGTTGCGCGTTGACATTAACGCAGGACTTAATCTCATCTAGAGTAGAATGTCTTCTATTTTTAGAGAGCTCGAACGCCCGGCCTACCCCATAGGGGTTAATCCCGGACCGTCGTCAATAGCCCCTTGTGTTGCTCCAGTACGACGTAAATTAAAATACCTTCCAGGCCTACCCATATCATGCCTGCTAATATGAAATACCTACCATGAGGGGGTACGGTTTCAACGCATCTGTCTGGGCAATCATCAAATTGTCAAACCGTTCGGCAATCAGCTATTGAAGAAGCTTGCACCGTACAATCCACTGGAAGTTCTATAGGTTCGATAATTGACCGCAATCATGGAATTCGTATAACGTTCGATCACGTGAGGAATTTACGTTGCGAGTAATAACGTTGAGATAAGAACGATTTGCAAAAACACGCCAAACAGGGCATTATTCTCCCTGTACACATATTATTAATAATTCTCAAAAATTAGAATAAACGGTATAATTTTTGGTTCATATGTTTAAAATTATTTATGGTGTAGTTAATTTGCAGAAGAAATAATATGATGGAAGGTTTTCACATTGGCGTGGTGTGGAAGTTTGGAGTTGTTTGGCAAATGTTGACCTTGTCACTGGAACCGTGGTTCAAAATTACAAGTTTTTGTCTTCGGATCTTTATCTTCGGAGTTGATCTCCTACCATCGATTGCAGGGCACTATATTGCCAATGCGGAGTAATTCAATTACCTACAATGAGGGGATTTATAATTTTTTTTAAGTCTACATCTCTCTCCCCCATTAACATAAAAATATATTCAAAATTAAAACCCGGATTTTTATTAATTATACACTTTTTGTAACACTTTCAAAGTTAATAAAAATTGCAAGATATTACTTTTTGATTTGCATGAATATATCGTTTCGAAATTGAAAATTACCATGAAGAAGAATGTATTCACTAATTTTGGAATTATGTAAGAAATAAAATGAAGAGAATGTATCATGTAAGTTCCGAAATTAAATTCAAATAGATGTATTATCTTGAAAAAAATTGTATCTTTACTTTCCTAAACCTTGAGTAATGTCATATGTCCCAAAAGAAACCAAATAAAGCTGTCACGAATGTAACTTTTCACAATAAAATGCATTTGCCAAAACGTTTTGTCAATTTAATTATCTTAGAACCATTGTATTTATGGTTTCTCCTAAAAGCTCAAATTCTACAGATGGCTCGTTATTAAAGTTTCAAAAGAAAGTTCAAATCAATTTTCCTTAAGATTAGCAATGAAAAGGAAGAATAAAATATTCGACAATTTGTCTAGCCACACTGGTTCAAATTGACAAACTGTCATCTTCACTCCACTTAAATCGAGAACCCTTTGACAAAGGCGTAATTAATAAATAGCCATAAGTGCACAGCTAAGTGCTGCACTTGCTGTTTATGGCCAACATTAGTTTTACCCCACGATCAGGCATTAGGATTTATAGCTTGAGTGCCCGCCTTGACGACTTACATTCACATAACTTACTCGCCGCTTTCCCTGTACCAATTCCATATGCCTCAACCACGCTTGTACTCAGTTAGAAATACTTTCAAAAACTTCACTGTAAAATAATTAACATTAAAAGTCGCAATTACATATTGTGAAAGAGCAATCGAAACTATTGGGAATTTGCAGATTTTCTTAAACTAACAATATTCTGCAAGTCATAAGCAGCATCAACCTAATGGACGCAGAAGCATAGAAGTTAAAATAAATTGTGTGTATTTGCGAGTAACAAATAAGATGAATAAATTATCTATATGAATCGTCTTAACAAAAAAAGTAGATAGAGTCAGGTGGAGTAATTGTAAACAAGCTATACAATCGGCCACGTGGGATTCCGAGAAACTAAAAAGTTATGAAATATCAAAGCTGGCAAACCTGAGGATGCAATATGGTGATCCCGTATTTCTCTGAACCACAGCTGATAGCAATATGTTTAATTAAAAAAATTATGGTTGAAAAGTTTGGGTTTTAAAGTTTTTGTGTACTGCATTTTCTGCTGCCCTCCACAATATATTGAAAGATACGTTGTTTCAATTCTTTACTGCGGTCAGTTATGTTTCTATCGAACAGAAAATCATTGACTTTTGCTTCTGGGAACTTTAATACACCTACAGTTGAAAGTTTACATTTACTCCATATTTTTCAACGGAAGGGGTAATTGTAAACATAACTTTGCCAGTAGTTAAGTTCAATTTGGATGGAAAACCAATATGTTATCCCGTGTAAATTTGTATTTAATCGTATTTAGTACGTTTGAATTGCATTGAATTGCATTTTTCGTGTTCTTGAGGAGCAGGAAGACTGATTTACTAAATTTTTACACATATGATGAAGTTCATACAACATACCAAGTACTGTCACGCTTGAAGGAGGCAGAAGGGAAAAAGAAAAAAAGGAAGCCTGGTGAGAAGATGATGAAAGAGCCAGAAGGTAAGCAAGAAACCAAGAAAGAAGCAAATGGAAAGGAAAGCAGAACCCGAGGACAGCGAGGATGAGGAATTATTGAAAGAATTGATTAACATTGACAGTGAAGAGTTTGAAGTTCTCCAAACATTCAAGCGTAATATAGAAGACGAGTTTGTAGGGAAAGTTAAATATTTTGGAGCCATTCATGGAAGACATTGAAACGACTACGTTTCTACTTGTAGATGTTGAGGGGGGAAGAGAAAGAAAACCCATTTTTCGTATGTATGAAGGGTGGATGTTATTTCAGAAGAGGAATTTGAGATCACCGGACTCAAATGCATCGACGAAATTCGCTGTGGTTGAAAAGGACTAATTCTGTGTTACCATGACCATGTCAAAGCAATTTCACCTACACCAACCTGTAGCAAAGAAGGCTGTAAAGAAATTTTCCAATTTGAGGGCACTGTTAATGTGTAAGAAATGTAATGTGTGTTTGTTTTTGTACCTAAGTTTGTATTTTTAAATTTTTAGTTTTTTTTTTAATTTTTAATTTTTTTTTTACACTAAATATATATATATACATTGTTTGTTTAGTAAATGTTCGAATTATTTATTCTTATGTATTCCTGGAAGTTTACCTCATGATCAATGCAACTTTCAAGTGTCACTATATTTTGCTGGGGTAAGAAGTGGGAATATTTGGTAAATGTAAAGATCAAAACGGGGTTATTGTCAACATGGTATTAGAAGGATAAAAATATTATTGGAGTTCCTTCTACTGCCATGACTGCTGCTCATGCTGTCACTTATTCAATATTCAATCTCACGAGGAAAATAGTTGCTTACAATTACTCCTACTTTCAGGGGTAATTGTAAACACGTGGGGTAACTGTAAACAGCTGTGTACGGTGTTAAATTTATTTCTGGAATCTTAGTACTAATTAAATATCAAAGCAGAATAGTTACAAGTTGGTTTAGTAGGGTGAACAATGTTTAATTACTTTATAAAGAGTTTGAAAATAGGGATTTAAAGGGAACTTACAAATTTTGTTTACAATTACCCCGTCTTACCCTACTCTTGGTTCGCTGCTATCTTAAACAATTTCAGTAACAATACTGAAAAGTTCCCTAAATGAGATGCTTTTGTATGACAATTATTTTGTACAAAAAATTTTACTACCTGAATTAATTTTATTTAAAACTATACCTAAAATTATTTTGCATCTAACCAGGGCATGCCAAAACATTTCAAGTAGCTATTCTGATTGAACTTAAATTGAGTTTTTTTTAAGTGAAGGAACAAATGTAAACATCGTGATGACTTCCTTTTAAATATGCAACTGACTTCAAAACATAATGAGTTAATCAATGATTGCATGCCTCTCACACGCATCGCATGCGCAATTGAGCGACATCGCGTGACTTAAGCTGAGAGTAATATAAAATGCTTGCTTGCAAGAAGTACAGGATTCCGTCATAGCAGAACGAAATTCAAAATACTAATTTCATAAATATGTTCCCGTGGCAACATTTGTCTGTAGAATTACGATATAGAGCTATTGACAGAAGAGGTGGACTATGCCAAGCTCATATTGCAATATGGCTGAATGTAAGCCATTCAGTGGTCCAAAGGCCGAGGAAGAAATTTCAAGCAACGGAGTCACCATCTCGACAATTCAGTCGACATAAGCGAAGAACAACGATGGCCCACGATGATCACTATGTGAGATTATCTGCCAAGATAGAGAACCGCTATTTCACCTCATTTTCTATTTTTGCTTGTTGCAGCAACGAAGAGGTTGGTATCGTCAAATGTAGGGTGAAATGTGCATGTAAGGTGTGCTCTCCACTTTGCCACTTGGTAGTGTAACTTACCTCCCTTCACCAAGAGGACCCATCTAAATTGAGCACGAATTTATGCTGGAGGACATTATAGGATAGCTGGTGGAGATAACAATCTTAGAATCGTACTATTTAATGTTGAGTCTAGATTTTCATAACATATTGAGTTTTCAACAAACTTTCCTCTAGATTGAGTGAGACCTTTCATGGTTATGAAAGAGACGTGTATGGAAGTGACGTTTTTTCCCATTTGTGCAGCTGTTGTTAGATGGACTAAATGACCTCTATGTACTTTGGGAACCACGAATGCTTGCCACTGGTGATGGTTCTGGGTAGCATTGTTCGTTCCTTTGCAGGTGCAATTAACGACACATTTATTCTACAAGTCAATAATGCCCCACAACACACATCTCACCTTTTGTGACAATGCCTTTAAAATGAGACTCAGCTTGATATGGATTGGGCAGCATGATCTACAGAATATATCATTCAGCTATATGGGATATGTGTTCCTAGAACTTTTTGGAACCGTGTGGCTGCCCTAAACATTCCCTCTAACCAGGCAGGGGCTTCAAAACATTGAACATGGGAAGTTGCTGTTTACAGACCCCATAAGACAACCTCATAAGACAACCTCAATAAGAACATGGAACATCGTTATCGGTCCTTAAATGCTGTGAAGGAAAACCATATATTTTGTTATTTTATCCATTTAATTTGGATATGTGTGTTTGACATTTGTGTTATTCGTATGTTTTTATTTTAGACAAAGTGCATGGACTTATCTCATGTTTTGGTTGTTTTCTGTAACCATCATAAAATCCGTAAATATTTCTTATTTTTACGGGCAAGCCTTCACGGAAATGTGATTGTCTGTTTCGTAACATAGATGCTGTCAGAGGAAGCCATGGAATCCAGCCTGACACTTATTTATCCCCACAAATGGGATAAAGAATCCATGACAAATGATTGGCCAGAGCATTTGCTCTGTTTATCGTACCAAAGATGTTTCTTACACGTTTCACCTTTTACGACGAATAAAATAGAATTTCTTTTCATGTACGTTCTAAACATTGCGCACAACAGGTCATAAAAGTATTCGAGCTCTTCAAGTCATTCGCACATTGGAGGCAAAACATCGAACTAAAGGTTTTGTTAAAATAAAAATGATGGCCTTGATACACATCTCCTTCCCTTAAGGGTCCGTTTTCAGAACAAAAATTTCATTACACAACTTTCTCAATTAAGAATGCCCTCTTTTTTACTATATATTTTAATTTTAAGGATCAAAATACCCGGAAGTATATTAAAATACTTATTTCAATCAAATGACAGTTGGGTTTAACCCTTGAAATGTGGAGTTCCTTTTAAAGGAGCAGGTGTTGTGTTTTTCTTTTACCCTCTAGAAAACTGATAGAAATATTTCTTATACTGCGCCAAACTTATATTGAACAACTTAAACAAAATTTATGTCATGCATAATTTTCAAGCATTTCTTTGTAATCATTACTATGACTATTACATTTATTAATTTCCAATCAACCATCGTTGTACAAATTTTCAGTTTATACCTTTCAATAGTTTTTGAGATACAGACCTTTATTATTTGGACTCGTGATGTTTGGAGTGGTCTTAAAAATATCTGTTACAATTTATCTGGAAAATTACTAAGCCCAATTTCGAAAGGTTTTCAGCTATTTTTAGAGGTCACTTGATTCATAAGAAGTTGAAAATCATCCATGAAGTCATCAGCATGAATAAGTAGAAGTGTAAGGCCAAATTAATTGAATACAAGAAGTAATAAGTTGGAACGGCGTCTGTATTTCATATTAAATTATCAAATAAGAGATGCCGTGTTAGCCGAGTTGGAAGAGCGACAGATCAGCAACCGGAGGGTTGAGAGTTTGAAGCTCGGTCTAGCCAAAGACAGTCCTATACACGGGGGCTGGTTTACGATAAATCTGTTGTCGCCTCATACGTCCTCGCGTTCGATTGGCGTGGAAGTTCAGAGAATGGGGTGTCATCTCAGGTGTCGACCTCGTCATTTGACCCTGGTTCATAATTAATAGGCGATGTCCTTGGAATTTTCCCTTCGGGATTGATCCCGGACCGTCGACAATAACTCTTATTGTTGCTCCTCCACGAGTAAGTGGTACAATGAAGATCCTCCGCTAAGTAATACCCACCTATAAAATATGAGCTAAAATAATTATACCTAAAGTAAATAATTTTGGGCTTGTCTGTTGGTCAGTGATGATTAATTTTAGTGAGATATATCGTATTATTTTTAAATATTTTTTAAAATTTTAATAGAGTTATTTTAGAAGAATTTATATTGAATATTATGACACAAAATAGGATCTGAAAAATGGATGTAGGATTAGGTTAGGAAGTTAAGATTTACAAGGAGTGTTAAGATTAAGGCCTATTAAGGCGTGTCTCAAATGATTTTTCTTGTAAATCTGTGGCTGTGCAGATAGGGTTTGCTCAAAAATGAATGTTTATGATGTCAAAAACCTTTTGATTGCATAAAAGGTTGGTGATGACTGAACATTTTAGAAGAAATATCAGTAAATATAAAGACGGCCCTTGTTCCAATGTACAGAAAACATTAGTTAGAGTCTAATACTTTTATCTGAGAACTTCAAGTCCAGGGGCTTGCATAACGAGTAGCGTTTTGATACTTTTTTGATTGACTATATCTTTGCAATGGTAGAAATTATACATTCGGTAGTCCATAATATTCGTGGTATATTCAAGGCCCATTGTACGGGTTGCAATAACATCCTTGTAGGTTTATATTACTACAGTTGAAAACATGTTTATCCCTCAAATGCCGACAGTCAACTGAGAATGGTATCTGCCACATGCAAATGCGGAGTTCATCTGTCCTGAGGCCGAAGCGAGACTCGTCACTAAACACGATACCCTGTAATTCCTTGCCTGTAGATGTACGAGGACAACACAGCGATATGTTCAGATGACCCTACGTCCTGTTTTGCCTTTCATATCAGGTATTATATGCGCCACTTATCAGCACGATAACACTAAGTCACACCTAACTCCCAGGAGAGCTTGCATTGTGTTATAATACTTCATTGGCCTAATAGATCTCCAGATCTGTCTCCTATTGAGCATGCTTGGGATGTGCTTGGCCGTCATTTGCATCATCCCAGGAATTTGAGAGATATGGAGAAGCAGCTGCAGAATACTTGGTATAATTTACCACATGATAGCATTTGACAAATTATTTGACTCCGTGACAGAAGGGGATTTACAACTTCACAGCCTACTAATTTATGACTTTGATTTATTGATCTCTTTGCTTCTTTATTGGACCGAACAGTGACAATTGGGACAAAAGTAGTTTTTAAATTTTTTTAAAGTTTAAATACGTATAGGCTTCGATAGTTTAAATCTGATCGAACCATTACAAAATAGCCCGTTTGCCATTGATAGAAATATAATAAAAACGCTGTAACATGAACGTAAAGCATTTCATGACAATTTTCAAGTTAAGGATACCGATGTAAAGGATGGGAGGAATGACAATTTCTGATAAGAGGAATAACAAAACTGCACTAATAACTCGAAGAAAAATATCATAGAAGTAGAAATTGAAGACAGTTATGTATCAATTAAATCACATATAAACCGCTGAACACCGATCAATTTTTGCCGACCAACAGGTCTGGTGGTTAAGGTGTTAGCCTCAAGATCGGAAGGTTTCTGGTTTGAATCCGGGTCAGTGCATGGATGTTCGTAAGCGTATGGTGTATAGGCGGCTGGTGCTCCTTAAATCTGTCGTGTCCGAAAGTCCTCACGTTGGGTTGATGTAGAAGTTTGGAGAGTGGTGTGCCAGCTCAGGTGTTGCTTCGTCATCTGACCATGGTTCAAAATTACGAGGTGTTGTCCTCGGATCTTTCCCTTAAGGGATTGATCCTGGACAGTCGTCAATAGCCCGTTGTGTTGCTCTAGTACGAAGTTAATTAAAATTTCCAAATTACCGATCAGTTTTTTTCGTTTTCTAATCATCTGATCACACTATTTATAACCTTTGTACAGTCATATTGTTAATTGTATTTACATTACGCTGGAGCAACTCAACGGGCTATTGGTAACGGTCCATGATTGATCACAACAGGAAATTACGATACGAGGACAGAGATAAGATGAAGGATACGAGGTCAGACGACACAGACACGAGTACAACATCCCGAATTTTTAACTATGGTCCAATGACAAGGTCAACACCTGACCTGATGACCCTGATAATGACCAGGATTATCAGCTCAGTTTACCGTGTTTTTATTTTATTTCTAACAATGAAAAACGGAGTATTTTGTAATGGTTATATTTTGAACCATGGTCCAATGACGAGGTCACACCTGAGCTGTAACCCAGATTATGACCACCATTTAAATAACTCGGCAATTTTGACAGTGCTTCGAATATTGACATGTTTCAAGTATTCTGCACGCAAATTTTGCAAAATTATCGAAATATTACACTCGAAAATTAATATGAATTATGTTGTAATCAGGTAATTTTTAACTAACGTCGTACTAGAGTAACATAGTTATATTATGTTGTAATAAAATACAAATGCTTATCGAGACAACAAGAGAACTGGCAACACTGATTTTGATAAGTTATCCGCCAAGAAATTGATACAGTAGCCCGGTTTGAAGAGTAACGGAATAGCAACCAGGTTGTTGCGAGTTCGAATACAATCAAAGATAGAAATGTACAAAGCGGGCTGGTGCATGTTAAATCGGTCTTGGACTGAAATGTTCTCACGTTGGCGTGGAAGTTTGGAGAGTGGGGTGCCAGGTCAGGAGTGACCTTATCATCTGACCATGGTTCAAAATAACGTGGTTTTGTCCTCGGACCTTTCTCTTCGGGTTTGACCCCTGACCGTCGCTAATAGTTTGTGTTGCACCAGTGTGGCATTAAATAAATATCAACCTACCTAGCGAAAAGAAAGTATTATTATTTTTTTTCTTAAACATCGGGGAGCATCGAATTAATCCTCAATGTGATATACATTTTCTTCCAGTTAAAAATTCATTTCCCATAACCTGAATAAAAATCTCCAAAACGCGCTTCAGGGACAAAAAATACATATTTTTAGTAAAAACATTATCTCGAGTTACTCAAGATCTAAATCGGATAAAAGAAAGCAACTCCTATTTTCAAATATTCACTTCCTGATAATTCCCAAGCTTAGATGCGGAGAGCGTCGGAATATTTAAAGCTCGCATCCTCATCTCGAAACAGTTTTAATGAAATAAAAAACAGCCCAGTTCATTTTTCCTTGACTTAAAGTGGCGATGAAAAAAGTCCCGAAAAAGTAAGGACTGGACAGGCAATAAGGGTGATAAAATTTATGGAGAAGCTATTAGCCGATCCGTCGCTTACGAGCTTTACGGATGCTCCATGTTCCCGAGATTTACGAGAATCTTGGTATCTGGAGCGCTTTCTTTTCTATTGGAAGACTTCGCAATCAGTGATCAGGTGTGATGCCATTAATGGCACGTGGCGTGCACAGCCTTTATTGCCGTATTTTTCACAGATAATCTCAGCGAGAATTCTTTCACGACTCTTGGGGTGTGTTGAACCAATTTCTTGGCAACGGAATCATAGTTTGGAAGATTTTAACGAGTTTTCGGATGAGATAGTAAACGTGGCTGAGATCACTTTCGGTCTTCGCATACTCAATTTGGGGTTTCAAACTCGTATGACCTTGAAATATTTTGAAACCTCAGTGCTGTTACACATGTGGGACTTTGGATTGCGCAACGAACACAATTTCGTGGAGAGTTATTTCAAATAAACATGAATGGGGATAGAGGAAAAACATGAGAATAGGGATGAAATAATACACAAATATTAAGTTATTTTGTATCTGGATAAATTTTTAAAACCTACTGTTTGCGTTATTCATTTGCATCGCGTTTTGAAATGCAGGAAAACATTGAATAAATGAAAATTAATCTATGTTTATTGCAATAACACCAAATTTAAATGCTTGAAATCCTGATAAATGACAAAACAGCAACATGAAATACATTTTAATTTCATAATATAAGCTACAAACACTTCTTAGAATAGAATGTCTATATGCAGTAAAATAAATTACAGCCAGCAAATCTTTACATGTTTCAGGTTTCAACAAAATGAAAAATACTAAAATCATTTTTTAAATTCATGAAAATTACACACTAGACTCGAAGCAAAAAAAAAATATCAGTTCTGTAGAAACTTGAAATAACAAGTTGAAATAAATGCACTGCAATACAGTTACAAGGCTTACAACGACAATTTCATTCATAAGTATAAACTAAAACCGGAACAAATCCAAACAATATAATATTACACCATTCTTTGTATTCTTTTACAGAGTAAAACATTTGAAAGTGCTAAAAATGCGAGAAATTTGATGCAGTATGTATTTCTTACATTTTGTCAGTTATTGATGATGAATTCATTTCGTTTGTCATCATCATGTATGTACACAAAAAAGTCATGTGTGTAAAACACAACTCATAATCCTATTTCACAGATAACATTAAGAAAAAAAAATATTTAACATCTATAATTTTATGCCAGATAGTTGTTATTAATGTTAAGTTCTTTAATATATTTTTAAGGTTCTAGAAATATTAACTCATATTTTATGTAAACGTATATTTTTAAAGTTAGATATAACTTTCCTTTCTCACAGTAGTGGTTATCCCTTTTTTTTTAGATCATGTCTTCAAACATTCACAAGGAAATTAAAAGTTTAAGGGTCATTTCTTCTGCAATGCTTTAAAAACTGTATGTGTGGAACACACACACACACAGTCATGTTATGAAATATGGAAGATATAAGTCATCTGATGCAATAATTATTTTCATTGATATTAATTTACAAATTTGAAAACCGGGCAATTTTACATAATTCTAAACTGAATGAAACACTTGTATATTTTGATATAATAGTTTGATTGGACTCAAATAAGGATTGTTAATTAGAAAAATGATCAGATTTAACAATGATATTTACATATTCACATAGCAGTTTAATTAATGCTTTTTGATAGATTTTTTTTAATTTAAAGATAATTTAATCTTTTTTTTAAAACTTGAATTTCAAAAATATGTGCACTTATTTTTTTACTGTAAACAAATATAGGGTTTACCATGTTAAATACCTATTTGTCTTTATCAAAAATCACTTGGTGTAGACATAGATGGGTTCGTGCATTGGTTATGAATGAATAATATAATACACATCTATCAAAATCTGAGTTATTCATCAAATTTGTTTTAAAATTATGCTAAAAAATTCTGTGTCTTACCTATTTTTAACAAGTGTAAGATTTTAGTTTTTGTATTATTAGATAAATACTTACCGGTTCAGGTTTAACAAAACTGGAAAATTACTGATTAAAATGATTCGAACGAAAACCATTATCATAATAAACAAATGTAACAAATGTTGAATAATATAAATAAACTGCTTCTAAAAAATAAGAAAAATACGTTGATTTGATTGAATAAATACATAAATAAATAATTAAAAACTTATTTTGACCTTTTATTTAGTTTGCTTGATTTAAGGAATATTTCACGAAATGATTTGCCAATATTAACTATCTGAACGACATTTTCAAGACTAAATGTAAATTATGTATGCATTAGTTCTGACAGATGCATTTTCTGAAGTCTGGACATCTTTTTACATCTTAACGTCACTATCAGAAATGATCTTGCAAAAGAAATACGACCTACCACTTGTACAATACAATTGTTATAAATTGTCTTTCATAATAATTCCTGGTTTCTTTGTCCACAATTCATTTAAATTATTTCTCATATTTTTTTTTATGAATAATACTTTTTTCTTACAGTTGTAAATTTTGTTACTTAGATAAGGCCCTTAAAATATATAAAATATTTATAAATAAGAAAATTACCTTTATAACTTAAAGCTTACAAATTAATCATGTTATAGTCATCTACTCAGTATAAATTTATCAAAAATGCAGACATGAATATTTGAACTGAAAACACTCTTTTAAGGAAAACAAATCTTGTGATTTTTGTGATTTTACAAATGGTATTTAAGATAAAAAGCCCAATTCAGTAACCTTAAACGTAATAATGCTGTGAATGGGTAGTACACTTGGATTTATAACAATACGAAATACTTTTTAATAGATGTTCTTATGCATCGCGATCGGTTAATAGGATGATACGAGAATGTAAGAAGGAAAAATATTCTGCATCTTACCTAAATGTTTAGGGAATTCAATATTACAGAGTAAGATTAATTATAATTTTGAAAAAAGTATGTGCATAACAAATATTAAGAACAATTTTCATGATGAAATTTACAAGTAGAATATACAGGCGTTTGATGAGAATTACATGCTAATAAAATATAATTGAACTTCGTTACTCCCGGTTATTTGGAAAAATGCTTTATCCTGTACAATCGATACTTCGTGGCATATAATCCAAAAAGAAAGTAAATTAATTTTACATTTAGCTCACTCCGGCATGTCCATTCCATTCAATAAATAATCTCGCATAATCAGAAATTATTATTCATTGGATCGGAATAATAACCTCATATTCCTTCCCTCTTTCTCAACTACTGCTACATAAATTTATGCAGCGAACAATCGTCAATTTCTTTAGTGGATCGTCACAAAGAAGAATAAATTCTATTTCAAACATAAATCATTATAAAATCCTGCGCTAATGCACTTTGTTTTCTTTAATTTGGGTTTTAAACTTTTCCCCGCGAATTGATGCATGTCAGTCTGTTCTTTATATCTATTGATATTCTTTTTTTCTATGCTTCCCGATATTTTGTGAAAGAGATAAATCTTTATGTGATAGTGTTTATACCTTTTAGTTTGACCAAAGAGAGAAGATTTTGATGCTAGAAGAGAGAAATGTTGGTTTTATGAATAGGAAACAGTGCAATATCTATTTTAGATGTTGTTAAAGTTCTAATCCAATTCTTATTACTTATATGTGCTTTATATAAAAACAGTATTTAGTCAACTAAAAAGATATGTCCCTTTTTTAGTTTTAGATGTTTTAAGGACAGACATAATTTTAAAATATATAGCTAGAAAACAGTATACCTACAGCAATATTTGATAAAATTATTACGTCAAAAAATTTGTATGCAGCTATCCACCCTACAATGTTAAAGTCTATGGTTCCAAGTAGTATAAAAATATTGAATGAATTGCTACTTACACAGAATTTTAAGACCGTTCAAAAAATATATTATTTGGCGAATGTTGCGAAAAATTTAATAAACAAACACATTTGTTTAATATCTAAACTGGAAAATTATGAAAATCCTCTGTGGCCAAGGGCTTGTAAACCACTATAACTAGATATTTAAAAAAATTACTCATAGCTATTTGATTTATTAATAATATAATTGTTTCTTAGTATTTGAGAAAGTGACAAGCAAATGAAATCACGAAACTCTTCGAAAAATCTTACTACTTTACTCTAGCATACTTAATACATCGAGTGAATAAAAATTCGTGCAATCTATTGTCTTAACCCTCCTAGTGGCTGACTTGACGAACTATCCAGTCTTTAGCAACACTGACCAGATTTTAATGGACAAGTATCTCGTCATTAGAAAAATTGACTACATCTTGATCTAGCCATGATGCAAAAAAAAAAAAAAATCGACAACATCTTGGTGACGAGATATCTAGTCGAAACTAATTGGAGGATTAAGGTCACTGTCATGCAAATTTCCCTCTTATTATTAAAATTAAAAAATTGTTTTTTTAAATTTAACAATGGCAGAAGTTATAAATCCTAAATAAATAAATGAATGGATATGTAAATTAATGAATAAGAGTAAGTAGTAATTATGTTTACCAATTGACAGTGAAAAAGATGTGAACATACGAACGCTTCGTGCATGCTTTGAACCTATACAAACATCTAAAATATTTAGTAAAGCATTGAGCAAATTTGAAAATTTAGAGAATATATTATCAACACAAATTGTTTATAGGAAAATAAAGCCTTACTTTTTCCAAACAATACATTTTTATTCAAATATAACTGTTATTTCAAGATAAACATGTTTACATTGAAGCATATTGTTTCGTATCAGTTTAAATCGTAGGAGGGCAAATATTTTATTAACTAATAATTTGTTTTTGTCAATAAGACTTAAAATATGAAAAATATTCTTTTGTTTTACATTTCTAGCATTTATCTTTTAATTCACTCACGAATCAGACTAGATGAAGATTCTTATTGTATATTTCTAGATTAAATTTGATTCAATTGAAAAGAATATTACATCTTTCGTTATTTCTAAGCGAAAGAAAAAATTATTCCATTGAATTATTGACTATTTTAATGTCAATGCTATTTCAGAATTTCCTTTAAGGTCTTTCTTTTGAAAGTAGTAATCATTTTCAATTTTGATACTTATTGTTTGTTTCGTGTTTCATTTAAACTTTGTGATCTGCAATTGCAGTTTTCCCTGCATAACTTCTAACCACCCCAGGCAACATAAAAATATATTTTCTACGTATTAGTAGCTGTACGCTAAAACAAATTGTTCATACACTTCCCCAAACACCATTAAAAAGCAAACATACGAAACAATATAATTTTTAAACCATATAAAAAAGAATACGAAATCAAACACACAACAGCAGCTGGGAGATCTATGATGCTAAGTCCAAACATCACCATCAAATGTCACTATCTATTTCGTCCAACAAATAGTAATTATTAATGCTAGTAAACTTATATAGACATAGAGTAAGATACCTTCGATTTCTATATTTTTAAAATCTAATTTACGAATGAAATACCACGGGTTAAAGATCTCAATTCCGTAGGCTCACACAAAATGGGAATTTGCATATTCTCCTGAACAGAAGTATTTAAAATATCAAGTATAGAGCTTCCTTTAATGGATTAGAGTTTTGATGAAATTCCAACAATCCTAGAGACATTACACGAAGTATCCACTAACGTCGTTTTTCTGAGTGGAAAACCATGACATCTGTGACATGTGTTGATGATAGCGAATCAATCTTTTTCTGTCTTTTGGACGATTAAAATCAAAGCAACATTAATTCGAGTTGAAATCCGATTTCGAGGGGGGGGGGTTCCTATCTTTTGTTAGTTCTCAAATCTGTATCGAGTTTACAGAAAATAAGAATTTTATAGGTCTTTTTAACTTTGTAACGTGAGTCGATTTTTCTATAAACATACAATGGCAGAAAGCAGCCAACTTACTATTCTTAAATCTTATTTACTTAAATAGATCTACTTTTCAAGAAAACTGAACAAATCTGTCACTGCGAAACTGTGCTAGTGTGATACAAAAAAACCTCAAAGCATACAGTTTTCTTTTGATTTTGTGCTTGTAATTACATTTTAGTTCATAGTTTATATGCATATGGAGAGTTTTCTAGAACAATTTCCCTATAAATTTGGTGTTAGTTATCGAAATATTCCGACAAGCACATAAGCATACAAAAACTTATTTTTTAAATTTCAAATTACTGCAGTTTTTTTTCAAAAATATATCGAGAGTTTGGTGAATGTTGATTTTCTGCAGAACTGCCAATTTATATGTGTTTCAATCAGACATGTGTCGTAATAAATGTGTAGAAGTGTTGGACCAACTTTATGATGAAAGTCTCCATTAGACAAGTCAATCATAAGTTTTAGCGTACTTAACATAGGTAGCGAAAGGATCATCACCTTATAATTTGGAAACCACTGTGTTGAATTCATTTTATTGTTTTAGTAACTTACATAAACCTACATGCAATTATTGTACTCAAAATATATATAAATCTTGAAAAGTTAATAGTGTCTTCAAAACACGCGGATAACATGTTCTGTACAAACACTCGTCGTATTCAGTGACATGCATTAAACATGATACTATTTGTTTAGATTATGATAAATGCTTCAACTTTTACATTTTATTTGAATCCTTTTCATTAAAAATATATCCTAAAATTTGGGTCTTAATGGGCACCACCACATGACTGTGCAACTTTTTTACCGGCACACTTGAGAGTTAAAAAATTACAATGTATCATGATGTGTTCTAATTTATTCAAGTTTAATTATTAGATAACTTCATTCAGTTAAACTCAGAAGGACGAATTTCTTAAATATTATACCTTTGAAAGGCATTTTCAAGACATGCTATTGATAAGTAATTAATCGATGATACACACATTCGTCGTTTGATTACTTATCGAACACTAGAGTCAATGCATCGGGATTACCTTTCAAATGGTAAACATCATCGATTGTACTAATAACAATTAACCTTAGTTAACTTTAGACCCAATCATTTATATCTAAAATAAATTATTCAAACAACGAAATCTTCTATTATGAGAAACTCATCCTTTATGCAATACTATTTCTGTCTTAACTGTATCCTGTCTTTATTTATCATCATCTTAAACATTTTAAAGGTACAGTTTTACACTTGCAAGAATTTTGATAAGGCAAAAACTCCATCAAAACCTGTTTGTTTTTGAAAATGCATTTAGCTTTTAAAATCTTTAGTGCTTTTATCTTTCACATATTTTATGTATCGCTTTGTAAAGTGCATGAATATTCACGTTTTGAATTGTCCATCGACCTGTTTTAACCTAACAATTTTGTACTCAAATGTTGTTGATCTATTCAACTATTTATTAGTCCCCCATATGGTTGATTAACACATTTTAATATAATATTTCTCATTCTTCTTTCCACAGTCTGTTTAGTTAAAAAAAAATTTTATTTTATTTTCATGATTCGGTTTAATGGTCCAGTGATCAGTGGTTGAAAATATTCAATAGTTGTAAAATTCAACTTCTGTGAATTTCACTCTATATTTAAGACTCACTGTCACTTATATCTTTGCATAGTTTTAATTTTGTGTAAAAAATGGAAAAAATAATTCTTATAATTCACTGATGTGAGCATCTAAATTCTAAGTTGAAAAAGCATCTAATTAAAAAAATTGTTGCAAAATATCATCAACATATAAGCAAAAAGTACCAAAGTATTTAAGAACATTGCTATTGAATTTGTTTATTAATAAAACACACTTGGCTTAGATTTCTTCTTTTTGAAAGAAATGTCATATTTACAACTGGGGTTCTGTTGAAACTAAAGTTTTCAAGCAGTAGCGATAAATTTATTTTGTGTATACTAAATAATATTTATACAACTTACGCGTGTGTAATCACTCTATTTAGTTACATCAGCAACATTAAATTATATGATAATTGATAGCTTATGACCACCATAAAATAAACTTTCGAGCCAGAGATTTTTCAGGCTAAAGTAGCATTTTGCAGGTGCAAGTATGGAAACATCAATTTCTTACAGAAAACATATCGAAATCTTCAAGAGTCACAACATGAGTCAATAGTACCAAGCTCCGTATAACTCCATATACACAATAGTTTGAAGAATAACTTGATCTCAAAAGATAATAAAGCAAGATAATGGAACAATGAGTATATTTTCTTGGCATGATGACACTTAACAGTCTTGTAATAAGACTTCAGTTACTACTTATTAAGTTATGGACATACCATTTGTTTATTTACTTTCCTATGTCCAACTACTGTTCGCAAAGAAAAGTAAGGAAACTTAACTTCTTTCCAACAAAGGAACAAGAGAGAAAATTGCCTTAATCATTCTTCTTCTCTTTTCCAATAGTTTTTTATACGGCGACTAGACGTCTGGGACATTCTAGGTCATGAAGCCCTGTGTTAACATAACAGATTGCCCATCCGTCAAGTCATCCAAAGCAGCTGCTCGATTATGCCTGGATTAATATCAGTCCATTTGCATGAAATTATTAGAATTAAAGCAACAAATAAGTAACAAAAAAGAAGTTTCAGGTACGTATGAATTATTTTCAATAGTTGTTTAACCTAGCAAAGTCATTGACTACTGCAGAAGTTGTTTTCTGGTATCAGATTATTTTCATTAAGTTTTTGAAATAGTAATAAATAGTGTAAAATTGAATTAAATATATATATATATATATTTCCACTTAAATTACACGCATTTTTAAAGTACAATTTAATAAATTAATAAAGAAAAAAATAACTATGTATGTAACCAAAACTGATAAATATTGTACAAATTTGGAATGCCAAAATAAAGTAGACATTCTGCGTTGTGAACTTATCTTCCTTTAATATACAAGCAAATCTGTTTTTGATACTTGACATTTTTGAATATAAAGTTTATCCCGCACACTAAGATTTTCGTCTTCAAAATATAACAAGCTTCTTTTATTATTGTATTCAGAAAATGAGAATACCGAAACAGCTGTAATTATTGAATGCATAATTTACAAATAAAAAATTATAGCAAATATAATGTACACAATTATTTATATACTTCGAATTTGAAGTGTAAGCTACCTTAAGATTAAAGCAATATAATTACTACCAAATGAAGTAGATTGATCACATATTAATCAGAAAATGTATTCAAGTTCAATAAAAACCTATGCATCCTGTAATTATTTGCTAGTTTATTAAGTATATACGCCACTGAAGGTTGGATTTGAACTTGCAAATATTTTGTTTCACATCCTAATGTCTCTACATATCAAGATCGCGCTTATAAAAAGTATTTGTATATACCATGTGTATGAATTCTCTCGTCTATTTCCCCATATATGAACCATACAATATACTGGTTAAAATTAGGGGATCTTTGAGAAGTTATAATTCTTCACACCGTTTTTTATCATATCGCATCACATCAAAATATTGAGTTCCAAAAACCTCTAAATCCAACTATAAAATATCAACATATTTGTATGGATACTATTCAACAGTGTATCGTTATTTAGCAAGGCAATTAATTGTTTACGACTTTTTGATACATTTTAAATCCCTTTACTGTAGAAACGAAATTCATAAGAAAATATATAGTACTAGGCTTTAAGCTATTTAAGTCCTTATAAAGTCCTTTACCTTTAAGGATAGTTTAAAACACAATAAAAATACATGTTTAACAGAATACATCAGGTTGAAATGTAGTAGATTAAATTTGGAGTACGTAAGACCAGCAGAAATACCTTTCCTTGGTTAATGATATAATAGCAATACACAATTGAAGGACAATGAAAATTTTAGACACAATTGAAGGACAATGAAAAACAAGTACGGGCTGAAAAGAAGTCTCGAAAATTCCTGAAATATCCTGTTGAAAGATAGCTCCAGGGATGCCTTGAAGGATATATGTATATATATATATATATATATATATATATATATATATATATATATATATATATTATAAATAATAAGTTAATTATTTTGCATGTACAGTATATGGTTTAATTAATATATTTTTAATATGTAGAATATTTTAGTAGGAAAAGGCCTCGAATTTCTTGAAGAACTTATTTCTTCTGTGGTTAAAATTAAACGAAAATACTTAGCATATATAAGTACTTAACATGAACCTGTCAAGACATTATTGGTCAATTCGTTTGAAATACAGTTTTTAATCAAAACCAATAGATTATAGCTCACGTTGAACTATGCATAGCTTTCATTTCCAAATTTTATCGCCTTAGAAGATGAAATAGAACCTTCCGATCAATTTGCTTATTTAATAAATATAACGAATCATTAAATGAAATTATAAACACAAATTAATTTGAAATAAAATGAAACATTCTTCTCATATGTTTAAGCCTTCCTTTAAGGTAAACATTATTTTAACAAGAAAATGCATTTTTATATCTGCTGTGATATCATGCAACAAAATTAAAATACTGATTTATATTTACTGACGCAATCAAGGATTTTTTATCCTCTTTATTTTATGGTTAAAAAGAAAATTTAGAAGAGCATCTTTGGATCTATAGTTTTTACCTTCTTTTTGATTAGATTAGTTACGATATAACAGTGACTGGAATATCAAAAACACCCTACAAACTTTTTTCTGAAACGTGAAAAAAGAACGAAAATATTTATTCGTGAGAGTGTCAGTAAACTCTCTATTTTAATTACATCATAAAAAGTTAAAATAGAGATAATAAAAGTTTTGAATGATGCTGGGAATATTTTTTGTGGTATATCGAGTTTCATTTATTTACATTTGATGCTGTCTTAAATATAAAAAGAAAATATTAATTAAATTAAAGTGTTAATTTTTGGCATTTCTTTTTTACTTTAAAAAATAAAGTGGCTCTTCAAGAATTTTAGCAATTCAGAACCTCGGTACTATTACTAATTATTTTAGTGGAACTATAAAAATGTACTTCAAATTTTATCTTCACAACCTCACAAATTTTAGCAAGTTAGTATAAGTTGGGTTTTGTGTTGTTCCTTCGTTTGTCATTCTATGCATTACGATCATTTCAGTATTTATGGTATACAAAATTGTAAATTTAAATATGAAAAACTCATCCGCACTGCATTATAAATATGTTTGGTTGACTTGGATATACATATTTCAGTTTTAAACGTACCCTGGCAAAAAAAAAAAAATAGACGCTTCTGATCCATTAGTTTCAGAATTAAAGCTTTTTGAGCAACGTTCCCACAAAATAATCCTAAAAAGAACTATATACATTTATGGAAAATACAAAATTAATAATTGTATGGTTACCACCCAAAATCAATTATTTTACATTATCAGGAACCATTAACTATTTTAAAATTCAACAAAAGTAATAATACAATGCGTTAGACGAAAGTGCAGGTATAAATTCATTATAATACGCTTGATACATCTTCATCAGTTTATACTTTGCAGTAGGGCTTTAGCACAGTTGTTTGAGCTCAACACAATCTACATTCAAGTTAATTAAAATAGCATGATACATACAGGATATCATGTGTCATTGATATAAGATCAATTCAATTGCTTGGTATGATAAGGGCACATGAATCTGTTCTCATGTTTTACTGTATAAAATAAATTGAAATTTTGAATATTGAAAGAAATTATACCATACTGAAAGCTCCTATTACCAACTCTCTGAGCATCACGAAAATTTCGAATAGTGTGATATTTGTTTTCCCATAACACAACACTGATTAAATAACAATATACTTTTGGCTGAAATAGTCTTAGGAAAGATTCGATTTGTAAAGGTCAAAGCTAGTTAAGAAGCATACATGAAAGACTGTAAGATATAGAACGGATACCCACATGGGAACCATAAGGAGGGTTAGTTAAATTGTGCACAGTTAAAAATTTAGAAAAATGTATATGATTCTGTATGTGAAGTATTCTTGAATTGTTTATACTTTAGAGCATACACTCATACGGAACACATTGACTGCACAAAAAATAATTCATCACCCTTAATTACATTTGTCTTTTTACTTGCAGTAGAAGTTAAATCTTTGAGAGAAAAACAAGATCTATGAGCGTAAAATATTATGCAGTGCAAATTTCTTTTACGATTTACTGAGAATGAAATTCATTAGAATTGAATTTACTAGAAAAAATAATACGAGATTAAGTTAGGAATAAAATTAATTTTCCTCGAAATTAGATTAGTAGAAAATTGATTTCATTTTTATCTCCTGGTGTGATATTCATATCCTATTGTATTTACTTTTAATCTGTTCTATTTTGACAGTAAAAAAATTCTCATTTCCAACTACTTTAGTTTACCTTTTCTTCAAATGCAGATGGCGTCAATCCATTAACGAAAAAAGTATTTCCGAATTTCCAATCGTTACTTACTGTTAAATAAACATTTTAAGGAATGTGTAAACTGTTCTATTATGATTTAATTTAGGTAAAGTATTGAATCATTTCAATTTTTAACAAACTGTTCATGTTTTTGCTTATGTGAGAATGGCAAATAACCTTCTGTATTTAAAGTCTACCTGACTTTTTATATGCTTAGAATTCTTATTTAAGGTTATGTCTGAGGGTATATCGTGGTCACCTTGATCAGTGGGTTTGCCCAATGCTCTCTGGCAACCTGTGAGATGTAGGTTCGATTCCTGTCAGATTTGATTCCTACCTTCGTGTTCTTCCTGTCTTCTGTCTTAGTAAAACCTTCATTGTGTATATGTACATTATTTTATATTATTTGTCTTCTGCTTAGTGTAGCTTTGCCAAATATGGCCCTGGCGCCATGAAACCTTACCAATCTAATAAATATTTACCTGTGGTATGAGAATTATTTGATTGAGTTAACCAAGTATTAGTTTATTGGATAATGTTTTATTAGAAATGCGGAGATAATTTATAAATACCTTTAAAAAATTATGTCTAGCAGCGTTCATTCTCATTTATTTCCAATCATGTCTGTTTTGGCTCCAAGAATTACAAACATTAGATACTGATCTAGGTCATTCTTATCTTACATAATTTGATATTTTAAAAATTGTATTTCGTACTAATAGTAAATTTATATGAGTAAGGGTTGAACATGAAATATACACCCCAACCTGTCTTGAAGTTGTCATAACACAATTATGCAGTGCGTGTATACAGCTACACTCATTGCCATAAAAATTTGCGCACCAAGAAAAAGTCTTCAAAATGAAACGAAATTTTACTCATGTAAGTACTACTTTGATATAAGTAAGTGATTAGAAAATCAAAGGAAAAGGATCATTTATTGCAGAAAAAAAGTACAAATGAATGGAAGTATTAGTACTATGTTGGACCCCCTCTAGCGCGAATGCACGATGCGATATGAGCGAGCATTGAGGCCTACAAGTTCCGTATGATGTACTGAGACATCTCGTTCCACAGTTGCTATAAACGCGCCTCTAGTTCGACCAAACTAGTAGGGTGTCCAACTTGCCGTCCCAAATGATCGCAGATATGCTCGATTGGTGACAAATCTGGGGATCCAGCAGGCCAGGGGAGGGTGATAATGTGGCGGAGGCAGTCTTGTGACATCCTTGCTGTGTGTGGCGTAGCATTGTCTTGTTGAAAATTGGCTCCTGGGAGCCCTGTCATGAGGGGCATCACATGTGGCTGAAGGATGTCATGGACGTACCGATGGGCTGTCATTGTGAATTGGATCAATATTAGGGGTGACCGTGTATCGTAAACAATGGCACCTCATACCGTCGCACCAGCTGTGGGAGTGGTGTGTCGCTGTAAAGCGAAGGCAGGACTGAGGCATTCACCACGGGGCCTCCACACACGAACACGATTGTCATCACTGCTCAAATTGAATCTATTCATCGCTGAAGACGACCTGGTTCCTTACCGTTGCAGTCCAATCCCGTCGTGCGCGACACCACTCCAAACGGAGGCGTCGGTGGGTGCGTGTCATTGACATAACACGTAATGGGCGCCGCGATACCATATGTTCTTCAACCAGGCGCCTTGCGTTGGTTCTGGAATACACAGGGGCCCATAGTGAAGGTGCTGCCTGTGGCTGGATAGTGGCCAATGAGACAGTTGGCTCTACGCGTGCGTTTCGTATGATGTGACGGTCTTCTCGACGACTGGTCAGTCGAGGGCGTCCTGAGCCTGGTCGCCTTGTAAATGACGTCTCTTCTGTCCACTGGTCCCTACAACTCCTCACAGTAAAATCAGAACGGCCTACTTGACGAGCTACTCGCCGAGCTGACCACCCAGCTTCCATCATCCCGATGATTCTTCCCCTCTCAAACTCTGACATATTAAAATCATATTGATTCATCATCATATTGACGTCGATGGCGGCGTAACGGCATGTCTACCTCAGCGTTTCCTTTGCAAAAGATTAAGTACACTCAAACAAGCTCAGCTTACCTGTTTTATACTTCAAGGAGAATGAAGTTCAGCGCCCTCTAGTGGCATTACGCAATTCGCAATTACGCTGCATTTCTAATCATCTGCATATCTGGCCGACATGTACCTTCATGACAAGTTTCGTTACAATCCCACAATTATTTCTTAGTGCGCAAATTTTTATGGCAATGAGTGTATTTTAATTTTCTTTCTAGCCTGAATACTGTAGCTGCAGTAGTTTTCGGCATAAAGTAATGGCTTTTAAGTAAGCAGTTGAAGTACTCAAATTTTAAGTAGAATAAATCTTTTACGAATGGGGGTTTTCCCTTTAATGAAGGTACCAGGAAAGTTATGAAAAGTTACATACTTCAATTTAAATACATTGTTCGAATTTTAAGTCCTTTATTGTTAAAGTAGTTTTTCTTACAAAATGAATAAAATAAGTCTGAAAGTAGAAAATGGCAATAATAGTAATTGCATGTAAAATAATACAAAGACGCAAATGTTTAATCGTAGATAAGACTGTGTCCTTGAAATAGGGGAAAGCGTCCAAAAATTAAAGAGGATACTGGATTCTCATCGAGAGAGGTGACCTGATATTAATCCATTGAAGTGTTCTTGGGATGGTCTTAAAAGTTGAATTGGAGACTACAAGACACCACCAGAGTGTACAAGACAAGACGTGCTTTTCTTCGCCATAGAAGCTCTTGAATGGCTTGTGAAAAGTATATCTGCACTTTATGCGACCTGCATTAGAGACAGCCTACAAGGCACCACCAAAGAGTGTACAAAACAAGACGTGCTTCTCTTTGCCACAGAAAATCTTGGCCAGCCTTGTAGAAAGTATATCTGCACTTTGTGTGATCTGCATTAGAATCAGATACCAGTCTAGCCGGCACCACCAAAGAGTTTACACGACAATACATGCTTCTCCTTGCTACAACAGCATTAGAGTCAGAGACCATCACATTTCCTAACAGGTTGCTTTTAACAGAGCACAAACAATGTTGGTTTACACAAACTATACTATATGTGTTTATTTAAACATTTTTTCATTTCTTTAGCTCCTTCAATCATTTTATTACACGTACCTTGTGGAATATTCATTTGGCATTTGAGGTACTTCAGTGCACTTATATGGCCCTGTATTCATCACGTGACCATTACTTTTTTGGATTATCCTTAATTTTTGGATTATCCTTAATTTTTGGACACCTATAGATAGCTTGATATTGGGGATCAAGAAGTGGCTGTGGAAGATCTGATATTTCTAAGAACGGTTATTTAAACTACTTATTGATATGTATTGAATCACATCCTAAAAGTAAGCAATACTTTTGGTATAATCTTTAAAATCTAACATAAATGGATTAGTTGCACTACATATAAAATTTCAGTCTAAGTATCAGTTATTTTTAATAAACATTTTTAAAACGAACAATTATAAGAACGCTTTGATATTTCCTTTTTTTGTACATAAATGAGTTCTTAGAAGAATGAATAAATCAAAATTCTACTTTAAGGAAGATATTTAGTTTAAACTTAAAACCCTCGACATATTTTTCACCACTGGGAGATGAGTTCATATTTAAATAATTTTTTTTTATGTTTTTATGTTTACAGAAGTTTTATCTTCCGCTTGTTACACACACAGTTTGTCCTTTTTAGACTAAATGTATTAAAACTCCAATCACCACAGACGAGTCTCAGAGTTTTCACTGGTAAATCATCCCTAATAATGTTTATTAAGTCACTGTAGCGAGTTGTTATTAAGGAGTGTTTAAATAAAATAATCGTCACATTCTCACCTTATTAAAAGCGCAAGATATATCTCTTAGGAGATATTTTCGTTTCCATATTTTGTAATTATCAGTAATAAATTATTTTTTACGTTGCAAATGTAATTCAGCATTTAATATATCAATATAGTAATTTTAAAGCGTTTCAATATAATTATAATATTTTAACCGTAAATAAAGCAGTCTTTTGCACTTGAGTATAAAATATGAGGTAGGGGAGAGTAGGACATTTAGGTCCATTCTATATGTAATATTTCTTAAAAATTAATTCGGTACTTTAATTTTTCACATTTCCAGAATTTGACAGTCAGGTGGCAATTTGAAAGTATGGGAAAATTTTGTTATTTAGATACAAATGACACTAGCAACAGACGATCCTTCTCAGTCCAGCTAGATAATTGACAGCGCTTTCTGAAAGCTAATGGTATGTGAAAAAATATCAGTCACAAATAATTACCTTATTTGTTGTTACTTTGGTTTATTTTTATGGCTGGTGCGTTGGTTAACGCATCGAAATATCGTTTCTATTCCACTTGGCTCATTTCTCAAGAGGCCTGATCCAGTCTCGCATCACTTGATGTTGAAACTGACTGCTGAGGGAGTTTACTGCATTCGAAGCATGTTGTCCTACTGGAACAATCTGTCCCGTATTCAGTGAGTCAACTTGCACCATGCTTTCACATTTGATTTTGAACCGTGAGCCGATTTTTAGCAAGCATTAAATTAACACGTGGCTAAAACAAGATCTATAAACAAATGTATTTCTTGTATCTATTTGACTGGATTAATTTTGTTGAAAAAATAATAGACCCATAATTGTTCTAAAATGTCGTAACAAGATGGGAATGTCTCCCAAAGACAAAGACATGTATTAAATTTCCATCAAGGTATGGAACTCAACAGTACAATACAACGCGAATGCGTGCGCATCTATCATCATTTATTAGTTTTAGATCAGTTTTATTTCATGTTAAATATCGTTATCCCAGATGAAACTTAATTAAAAAATGCAGAAGTGTTCTTTTTTAAATACGAGGGTTTATTGATAAGAAAGGGTCGTGGCGTCGCGTGTAGTAAGTAAAATGTTTACGTTCTGTGTACACGCGTTTAATTTCAGTTCACTGGATGTCTTTGAATAAAAGAGTTCGTTAGTCATGAGTGCTATCTCAAAGTTTCAAAACAGGATAGGTCATCAATCGTTTTACTGATATTTGTTTTAAGAATAGACCTAAAAGGAGAATCCTTCTCTTGCAGAATGACGCATGAAATGCATGCTTTTCTACACAATACTATCAGGTCAGATTTGGCACAGACCAACTTCTGAGTCAATGAAAGTTTGGAAAAGTGTGCAGCAGTGGTTTGTGACTATATTGAAAGAAAAGATTGTAATGTTCAAGACAAATAAATTTCCTTCTTTTTGGTACAACTTTAGGTGACAAAACCGAATGCTGAAATTCCGCAATTTTAGATACCAATGTTGGCGTATTGTGAACCATGAAAATTTCAGTTCACTTATACAATGCAATCTTTCCACATATAGAAATTAAATTATTTGATTCATTGATAGCGACACGCGAGACGCTTATCGAGGAGACAGTTTAAATTTTGTGGATTCTACAAAGCTGCATATTTTATATGTGATTTACCCATTTCGAAACTAACGAAATTATGCATAACTGCTTGAGGGTGAAATTAACCTTGATGCATCAGCATAATATGATACGAATATTGAGAAATGGGATATAATGAATTAATGACAGGAACAGAGGTATAATTTTGATAGAACAATTAGATATATATATATATATATATACATTGAATTCCCCTGCAGTATCCTTTTTAAAATTATAATTTATCTTAGAATCAGAGCAGTCAACCATCTTCTTTTTATAGAAATGAAAATGTGTAATTATTTGTGTATTGTAGCAGAAGTTTAATGTTTACTGATATAAAAGCATAGTTTAACGGAATGAAAATTATGCACAAATATTGCTACTAAAAATTGGAATGTAATTTGTTCCTTTTCAGCTCATTTTGACATTTTGAGGCTGAATATATAGAGTAATTAATTTATTTTTTATTGTATTAAGTTTATGAAAAACACGTTGCAATAACATTTTACTCTTTATTATTATAATTTATTGAAAAACTGAAAGAAATTTTCCACTATTATTTTATTTGAATGTTTTCAATATCGCATTTGTTACAGAAAGCATTATTGCATAACTTTGCAGCTAAAGATATGAAAGCATGCGTTAAATCTTAAAACCTTTTAATGACATAGTTCATAGCTAACATAGTTCTAGGACTTTCAATCTTGAACGACAAGACTGCAAGTAAGTTTGTTTAATTAACTGTAAAATAAAAAAAGATATCCGAGCTTTTCTAAAGCAAACATGAAATAATTATCGGAACATGCCGTTCACCGAACAAGTGTAGTATTTCAGAATGAAGTTCATTAAACTCCTGGAATTGAAGTTGATTGGATGGACATATGTTTTGGTGTCTTCCAATTTTTTTCAAAATTTAAATTTGTTTCTACTGTTAATGGCGTATTGCATAAACTGCAAGATTTTAAAAAAAGTATTCCTAAACCAAACCTGATTTTAAATGCTAATGTAATCATCACGGAATGGATATCTCTTCTTATTTGTGCCTCATTTCTATGAACTAGGATGATCAGGGATGCATGGAATTAAAACAACATTTGAGGAAAAGAAAGAACAAGGATAATTGCAAGAAAAGAAAAACAGTTCTTAACCTACCAACATAGTTTACGAATTTCAAATTTCATTGTATAACACATGGATATACTCTTAACTTAAGGCCTTAATTTTTTACTTATGTTGATAATAAGAATAAAACACGTATTGAGTCATCCGGAAAGTTCTGCTCGTTTTCAAATCGAAGCTAGCTTTATTAATAAAATATTTCTACCGCTGATAAGGAGTGACCTTGATTGAAGCATATTTTTAAATTCGGTTTTTTCTGCTTGCACTGCATAATTATAGTATGATGTGTCATAATTTTTGTTTCACTGCAGTGTAAGAATGGAAAGGCTTGTAAAATGTGTGCTGTATAACGGACATAATGCTGTTTCTGAGGCCACAGTTCGATGGTGGTTTGTTAAATTTAAGCGTGGAAATATCAGCCACGAAGATGATGCCCGCTCTGGACGACATATCCATGGAAGAGTAATGCTTTCTGTACGGTAGGACTACAAAGGAATTGTTTGTTATGAATTGTTGCCACAAAATCAGATATTAAATTCGGAAAAATACTGTTCTCAAATGGCAGTATTAAAAGCAGAAATCGAAGCAAAGAGGTCAGAACTGACCAATCGTCGAGGTGTTGTCTTCCAGCATGACCATCCCCACATTTCGCTGAATGTCGGAAAGAGACTTATTGAGTGTGGCTGGGATGTTTTGTGTTTCTCCTCCCCCCATATTCACCAGACCGTGCCCCCTCAGATTTTCACCTCTTCGGGTCTATTCAAAATTCTTTTAACTGCCTTGAGTTCTTTGCAGACTGTCAAATAGCATCTCGATGACTTCTTTACAAATAAGCCTAATGATTAAAAAAAAAGGAATTTTCCAGCTGCCAGAAAAATGGTAAAAAGACATAAAACTGAATGGGGCTTTTGCGATTCAATAAAATTTTCTTATGTTTTTGCACTGCTTCGTTGGTATTTATCTAAAAAAACTGGTAGAACTTTCCGGATGACCGTATAAAGATGTAATTATGCACTATTGAGTAAGTATTATTCTTGGAAAAGATGAATAAATACATTTTGATATTTTGTGTTATAGTAGAAAAATGTAATATTCTAGGGAGCGAATACATTGGGAAGATTTGAATTACTCTATTAAATCTATTAAATAAAGGTTAACATTTCTAAAAATTAGTCTTGTTTTCGAGAAATAGGCAGTGGAATTTTTGGTGGAATCTTTTCAACAGTTCTAAATATATCTCCTCTACAAAAAAGGTTTCTTTTCATTTCTTCTCAAGAGTGATACGCTTTGTTAACCATAAATAGTGAAAGTTACAAAAACATTTAATCTGATTACGTACATATTTAGAAAAGCCTTTAGGGTTTAATTTTGCTAACCACTTCGGGAAAATGAATTAGGAGCAAAGCCGTTACTGTTTGTTTATAGGTGTAAAGTACTGTTAATATTTCTCTTACCAGGCTCTAAAAATTCCTCTGAGTTTATTTTATAAATGTGAACAATTAGAAGAAGCATTCTTCTGAACTTTCATGAGCTATAATACTCATGTTTTATCTTGCCTCCTAATCATTGCCTTGCTTTGTTGGAGCCAGTTTTATCTACTTTCCACTACGTTGTAATTTAGCATTTGAGTGTAATTTGTGAAAATTCCTCGGTGCAACGATTTTTAACTCAAGGTACCATATAAACTAATTGCTTACATTTTAGAGTACAGTTAAACATCTATGAGTGTAAACAAACAAACCAGACGGAATGTGGAGGGTTTACATCCGCTACCCAAATGCTCCAGCATAATACATACCTGGATTACTAAAAAATGTAGTTTATCAACTCCCGAGAAAGAATTATAAATTAAAAAATATTTATTTATTGCAAAATTGATACATAGAATTTTTAAAGTTTAACAAAAATAATATAGTTTTTGGTTATATACCTGGGTACGTTAAGATCAACACAGGAAATGGAAAGGTGAATTAGTTTTGTCATAAAGAATGGTGTTAATTAGAAGACATATATATTTGGTTTTATAAGAAGATTCTGTTGAAATCATTCCGGTGAAAGATAAGAGAATCACATTTTGAACATATATTGATATTCCAAGATACAACATTTAAAGGTTTATAACGTTTACAATACGAGATATGACATTCTAAAATATGTATATTTATAGATGGAGGAAAAAGAATAGAGAAGTAGAGCGAAATCGAAACAGAGAGAGATGGATATATATATAATTCATAAAAAACACAAAAAAATTAACAACAAAAGTCCTCTGAACTTTTCTAAAAGCAATTATTTCTCTTTATCGTGAGTGAAATGATTAAAAGTATAACTGAAATAATAAAATCAAATCACGTAGCTTATTACCGTTAGAAATGAACTTGTGTTTGAAAAAATCAGGTTTGCTTCCCGAAAAGATTTTATTATATTTTTTTAGTGTTTTATACGAATAGATATTTATAAAAATCTGAAATCAGATTCATAATTTGAAACTTTGGTGATTTTCTTGACGCTTTTTTATTCATTTTTTTCCTTCTTTTGTCTCACGTCTTAGTATCATAAACGTGAAGCTTAAATTCTTGAATGTCATGGCATTTTTTTATCTTTAAAAATTTCACTGATTGCAGGAAAAGAAAACGACTGAAAAAATGATTTTGATTCCTCTTTACATTTTTTAAAGAAATTAACGGAGAAAAAATCTTCTCGAGAAAAAATAAAGTGTGGAAGAAAGTACTTTTCTTGAGAAGTAATGAAGTCTAGTAGCCACATGTAAATGATGCATACTCGGAAAACATCTTACGATTATACATTGAAACATTTTTCCATACCTAAAGAAATGAATATAGTTTTATTTCGACTTAAAATGCTAAATGTGTTTAATGAGATTGTTTCTTAAGCATGAAAATTCTGCTTAATACAGTGGCTTAGGTTGTAGGTGCCTGTACTATTCCTAAGAAATACCTTTAAATCTGTTAAAAACCAAAGAAAATTCAATTGTATATTTAGAAGAAACCATGCTTAAATCTACGTTACTTTTAATATAATAAAGTTTTAAGGTTAAATAATTCATATTAAATGAAATCTAAATATTTTTCTTAAAGTTTTAACTATCACACACGCAATGTATTTTGAAATCCCCCATAAGATATTTTTAAGTTTACTTAGGTTCTAAGTTTAATAATAATTTAAATACAATCGAAGTGTGTATTTTGTTACTTTCAGTTAGAAGGAAAATTATAAAATAGAGAAAGATAAGATGGAGTAATATTCTTTAAAATCCATTTTTTTAAAACTATACACAGCATACCACTTATAGTTTTTGTAGTACTTTTTATTTAGCTAGAAAAAACGTTTCTATAGATTGTAGTTGGAATATTTATTCAAAGTTTTATAAATTAAACAATTAAAAAAAATATTGAGTATTTTCTATTCACTTAAGTTCTAATTGTTATTGAGCTTATTGAGCATTTCATATTCACTTAAGTATTGAATATTGAGTATTTCCTTTTTATTTAAGTATTGCTTATTGAATATTTCCTATTCACGAAGCATTGAATTTTGAGAATAATGCATTATTCCTGTAGTGTATTTTGTAGAAATGTTAAAGTGAGTATAAATTTATTCACTAACACAATTTAGTTTCAGGAACATTTGGACAAAAATGTACCTCTGAATCGGCAAAAATGAATTTGGTTTACCCCATAAGAAGCATGTAATGATAGTTCCAATTGTTATAGAGCCTATTGAGCATTTCATATTCACTTAGGTATTGAATATAGAGTATTTCCTATTTATTTAAGTATTGCCTATTGAGTATTTCCTATTCACGAAGCATTAAATTTTTAGAATAATGTATTATTCCTGTAGTGTATTTGGTAGAAATTGTTAAAGTGAGTATAAATTTATTCACTAACACAATTTAGTTTCAGGAACATTTGGGCAAAAATGCGCCTCTCAATCGGCAAAAATGAATTTGGTTCAACCCATAAGAAGCATGTAATGATAGTTCCAATTGTTCAAAGATGCGATCCGCGTAGCCTTGTAAAAGTGTACGATTCCATTTATTAGTAAAAGTTAGACACCAACTAGTTCTCGTTTCGTCTTCCTGTCACACGTGTCCTAGATTTCTGTGTGTTGACATTCGCTGTTAACTGGCAAGGCCCTACCGCGTTTTGATCTGATTAAAGATTTGGAAAGTGACAAGCAATCGTCATCCGAAATCGAAATAGCATCGGCGAAAGTCTGCCGTAAGAAAGCTACGTGAAAGAAATTCATGGCGTTCTCTGTATTTTCCCTCTCATTCACATTTGTTCTTTTACCGAAAGTGGATTCGTGTTGTATCACCACGTTTGGAGAATAAAACTTGCAGTAACTAGGGTTAGGGAAGAGATTCGGACGTGAAGCACGAGGGCTTTACGCTGCTACTGCTTTAGTATTTTATAAATCCTCGTTTTACGTTGACGAAATAGACGTCCTAAAAAAGGGAAAAAACAGGGAAAAGGCACTAAAAAGTCGAAACATAGAGAAAGCATTCGGAAAAAGCATATACTGGAAATGAGGGGGAAAATAAAAAGTAAAAGGTTTGCCAAAGAGAATTGGAGGATGAGTGAGGGATTTCTATAGGATAGATGCTTTTTGGGATTTTTGTTTTTGAATTTTCGTTTTATGTTTTGCTACTTTTTCCTGTTGGAGAAACTGTTTGTTGCTTCCTCTCTTTTGGTACAATGAAGTGTAACTGTGACTATTCGAAACTACGGGAGTGGAAAATATTTTTCTCTGTTATAGTATGGATGAAAATTTTCTGCGAGTTGATATTTTTTGGATGTTACAATTTCATATGAACCTTTCACTAAAAAACTCAGCGGAGTACCGTAAAGGAAAACTCTCATACTTTTTTACGATGACCAAAGCAAAAATCGAACAGCACGTGTTTCTATTAATATTTGAATAAAACTAACTTTTTAGAACCTTATATGTATTATTGGGAAACATTGCAACATATCTGTCAGATTTTAATGTTTTTTAAAATAGTCATATTTCTGAGAAATGTTTACTTCTATCTTACATTAAATCACAACTTTCAGAAATCATGACATATTTGGTATCTGCTAACGGCTACTCATGATGTTAATTAAAAACATGCAATATTTTATTAGTTACCACAAAGTATAAATTATTTTTAGAAAAATACAAAAACAACCGTGTTTATGTACTGAGAGATTATGCGTTACACCGGAATGTGTGAGTTTTTATTGTTATTTAATTGTTGTTGTTTTTAGAGGCCTTTTTGGCTGATTGAAGAAATGCGTACGTTGTTTCCTTCCACGTATTACTATTAATGCTCTCTCAAACGCTTTAATCTTCAACTGGTAGAGTTGGTCCACGAGATGAAATCCTTAGCAGTGTGCAATTCACAATTGAATAAAATTATACCAGAAGCTAAGGATGTCTTTCAGTTGAAAAATAGAAATAAAGTATTTTTTTGAACTTGAAATACGTTATTACGTTGTTGAACCAATATGCACCGAAATATATAATACGATAGCCGTATTTACTTAAAAAGTTCTGAACTTGGTTTGTGCGCCGTAAAAAATACGTTATAACCAGAAGATCATTTTCTTGGAACATATACTGTGAAATAAAATTAGTTCAATAATTTTCTGAAGTAAAGTTCTTTGATATAAACAAAAAAATGAAGCTCTTTGGTATTAATTATAGCTTTTTTTATTGAGGACAACAAGAAGTTTCAATGGGATATTTTTCACTACAAAAGGAAAATTATTATCGTCCATCCCTATAGTATCCTTATAGTACTATAGTACTATATACTATACAATTATATTATGTAGTACTATATACTATACAATTATATTATGTAGTACTATATACTATACAATTATATTATGTAGTACTATATACTATACAATTATATTATGTAGTACTATATACTATACAATTATGTACTATAGTACTATATACTATACAATTACATACTATAGTACTATATACTATACAATTATATACTATAGTACCTATTGTACAATATATCCATACATTTAAAAGAACCGTAATAAGTACACTATGTATCCGTACATTTAAAAGAACCTTAAATAGCACTTTTTCTCTGGATAAAGAAATAAGTAGTAAAAGCACGTGCCATTTTTTATGGTGCCTTCAAATTCTCGTTATAACTCGGACAAAATTCTGATTGCGAAAAATTCTCGTGCTTTGCTATTGTTGGTCGTTGAAAAGACAGATGACTAATTATAACTGAGAGAAATTTAGCAAAAAATCAACGATTAGATAGTTCGGCCACGTACAGTAATCTCCTCGAATTTTTGCATGCATTGCATTATTTTTTTTCATGTAAGTTATCTAAACACCACACAGCACAAACAATATGCAAATACTACGTAAGCAACCTCGAAATCGGAAGGAAAGGGGTGAAATTTGGTAGGGAAAGATGTAGTACTATGGGACAGTTGTACTTTGAAACAGTTCACCTTGTGCTGCCTACTTTTAAGTAAGTAGCAAAATAACACACTGTAGTTTACCATTTGCCACACCAAAATTTTCTCACAAAGTTTAGCACTCCACAGGTTTTTGCTGTGTTTGCTGAACAACTAATTGAAATATGTCCTCTGGTAAGTAAATATTTGGGATTTTTCATTTTGATTCTTGTATTTTCATTGATTACAAAGATATTTTTTAGGGTTGTTAAAGTTCTACTCAATGATGATACGATATCAATGTAAACAGAACCTGATAGCACTTTCTAGACTGTTTTACTTGTAAAGGCAAACAGTTTTACCTCGGGATAAAATAAATGTTGTACCTTGGGAGATCCCAAGGTACAACATTTATTTTGTCCTTAGATACAACAGTTTGAGTTTACAAATATAGCTGTCTAGAATGTAGTTATAATAACTAATTCTTTGAAATGAAATTCAATAAATTATTTATTTTATTACTCTTTATTTTATGCCTTCTTGAACTCAAAATTTTGCAATGTTACTGTTTGAGTTAATTATTGGGTACTACCTTAAAAGTGTGTTAGCTTATTTCCCTTATTTACAGAAAAATGTCACAAAGCAATGTAGGGAAAGCTCGAGAGAAGATTGATCCGATTGCATTGGTGAGTGCTGTAAACGATGTTCTGCTGGGAAAATTGACATTGAACAAGTCTGCAGATAAGTATGGGCTGAGCAACTCGATTGTAAGTATAGACATCTCCAAACTATCTTAAATTCGATAATGAAGACAACACTGCTTTTGAGTACGATGGCAGCAAAATCGAGTGAGGAAAGTGTTTACAAATGCTGAAGAACTAAAGTTAGTTGTCTACCTCAAACAATCTGCAAATAACAAAGTGATAATAAACAAATAGCATAAGTGAAACTGTCTGGGAAAAATGATAGAGTTAATTATGTGGTGCAAATTGCGAAAAAAGAAAATTTTGTTTATGAGGTTAAAATCTTGTTAAAACAGACAAACAAAAAAATACATTTGTTTTAAGAAATGAAAGAATCTGTGAAATAGATGAATGTGACATAATCTTCAAACTACCATTCCCATAGTCTGCAGGAAGTTCAAAAGGACAGAACAATTTGTTGAAGCTTGCTGTTAATTTCAGTACCTACGATGTTTAATAATTTTACTAAATAGTTGATCTCAGCTTAGAATTTTAAAATTTTAAGTTTAGTTAGTTTAATAGCTTTATTTCTAACACTGTATTATTAAAAAGAGTTTAATGTAATTTTCAGAATCATTATTTACCATTATAAATGTTAAAACTGTTAAATTTTAAATAAATACGGAATTTAGTATGTGTGGAATAGATTTATTTTGTAGCATACTTTAAACAATCTAAAGGTAACATGTATTCCAAGGTACAACACCGTGTTGAACCTTGGGACATATGCATAGATTAACAAAACCATTTATTATACAGTTTGTGTTCAATGTATAAATAAATAAAAAAAGGTAAATTCTTTCAAAAATAATGAATGGAAATAGTTGCTGGGAAAAAAAGCTGCATCTACATTATAGCTTATGGGAAAATATTTGTTTAAAAATGTTCCAAGGAACGACACCTTCCCCTACCTCTGACGCGTGGTGACTTGGTTTAGTTCATTACTTAAACATCTATTAAAATATTTAATAAACGCAACAAGCTAAGGAGATATATCAAAATGATAATGCATAATGTTCACAAAAGTTGACTAACACCTGTTGAGTGCTGAGGACTTTTCCACGCTTTTACAAAAATTGTTCGATCATTTCGTTCCACCATATACCAAACAGGATATATTTCATGAAAATTTTATAAAGTTATCTACCCAACGCAAGCTTAAAATATTCTGTGTTTATTGCTTTGATAGAAATAATGCATATTTACAAATGTTGATAATTATTCTTATCCTCACACACAAAGCATTTCTAATTTTGTAAAAAGAATTGAAACAAACATGAATTTTTCAAACAAAATATCTTACTTAGTTAAGGAATTGTCATTCGATTGTACCAGATGATGCTAAAAAACTGTGACTGGTCTTAAAATTCAGACAAAACCTTTTAATTTTAATCTCCTTTGAAGAGTGACGCAGCTTCGCAATTAATTTTGACACTGTCACAGTTTTATCAGCTAAAATAAATAAACTGAAAAGCAAATGCGAAAAATTCTCGTGTCCCACTTCATTAGTTCTTTTCAATGAGTAGTATTTAGGCGTTTAGTCGAGTTTTTTTTAACAAGGTTTCATACGACTGTCAAATGTTAATAAGTTTTGTTAAAGTGCTGCATTTTCGTAATATGAAATAAGATTTCGAAGTTCATAGCCTTTTAATAATTTTTTCACGAGCAAAAATATTTCAGGTTAGAAAAATGTCTTGAAGATGTATTAGTTAATAAATGTGATTTTACGGTAAAGTATGTACTGATCTGATCTGACCTCTGAAGATTGTTCATTGATTTTACATGCATAAATTGTTTTTCCACTTAAAATAAATCCATCGACTAAAAGTGACTTATTTTTATTTGTCATTTTAACAAGTTTCTATTATGAAAAAATAATTTTTTTTCAGAGATTTCAATGGACATTCAAGAACAATTACCATCTTATAAAACTAGTTTATAAACTTGTAATTTATAATTAATAAATTAGTAATGTAAGACGTCATTTTGACTAGACAAGATATTGTACAATGATTATGAACTGTTTGTTTTTTATCTTGTACATCAATTCTACGCTTTTTACAACCAAATGACTCCCTTGACAAATGACTGTCAGGATTCATTTTCTAAGATTTGGCGATACGCATTACCGTACATCTTTCTTATAGTTATCTCACTAACTAATAGGGACCTAGGGATGGTATGGGCGTCGAATTTCTAAAAGCTTTGGTGGTAAAATTAAAGAGGTTTAGTTTCATTTTTTAAATTTTGATATATAATAGAGTATAATTTACAAACATTTCAAATAAATTTACAATATCATGATTGCAAAATATCAGTAATTACACTATTCTGTTTACTGAATCTTGGCATACTTGGTTTAACCTGTAAAGTTATTCTTGCAACACATAACAGGAGTTTCTTGAGTAATGAAATTGAAATTACTATTTATTTGAATTTGAAACATAGTGTATTTTGGAAAAATACATTTTTCACTAAGCCTGAATCCTAAACTATCAGTTAATGTTTGCGAAAACCCCTTTCTCGAATTTATTCAGTTTATACTGAGTAAACCTCTGAGTTTCTTGTAGAGGTATCAAGTCCAAACTCCCTGACTGACACATGTTCTACTCTTAGTGTATTCAGCATGAGATTTAAATGACTATTAAAAAATCTGATAAAACAAAACCTTGCCTATGAAAAATACTTGAACTGGAGATTGGGGCAGTGCATAAGAGCAAAATCAATGTATAAGAGCAAGAGCAAAGTACTCGCAAGCAATAAGTACCGTATAGAGATGATCTTGTTAAATGTGTCAGCTGAATCGTGAACCCCCGTGGAATAAATACATGGGCAAAGAGGTTGGTTAAAGATGGGAGGTAAACAAAATATCGTAGTGTATGTGTGTGCGTAATAACTGTCCTCTCGTCCTCTTCATTTCCTGTTTCTGATATCCTCCATCGTGGACATAAATCATCCTGGATCTTCTATATTAGTGAAATGTGTCCTTCTAGTGTCATATGAACTATCTAATATCTTTCTTCTATGGAAAAGGAACGAATAACGAATCAGTTTATAATAATATATTAATTTTGTAAGAAGAAAGTAAAGCGAAATGTTAAGTTATATTTTCTATCATTTATATTTTCCAAAAATAATTCGGAAAATAGACAGTTCCTGTTAACTTTAAGTCATTAGTGTAGTTTGAAAGACCAATATAGTAAAAGTTCCACATGCAATCAATCTATCAAATACTTGGTAACTCTGAGAAGGTTACACATAATTCTCGAAAATCACATCAATATCATTTCTAACCTTATGATAAAAAGGAATTTTGCTCGTCATTGGATACAATTCTTTCCATTGTACGTTTTAGCTATGCTTGATCATTTTCTTTTCATTTTTCCTCTGGATTAAAAGATAATGAGACTTCATTTTCTGGTAGTGTAAGCGAATGCAGTTTTGTAGAGTTCTGGGAACAGTAGATTTGGATGTTCCAATATCCATTGCCTACATCACAATCAAACCATAATACTTTAAATATGAAGTGGGTTACATATCGAGAACCGAGTTGTTTTTGACGTTCACTTAATGCTTCAGACTTTTCCATTTGTATTTTATAGAACACGCATTCCTCAGGATTTGAAATAATTTCAAATACTGATGAATTTTTTTGACATTTAATCGGTTTTGTTATAAATAAGACGTTTTATATACGTTGTGGTAATGTACTCTTTTAATTTGTTTTATTAGTATTACTACATTATTGCCTTCAGCCAAATTTGGCAAAAGCTTTGGCAGCAGCCAAAGTAAATTAAAATTGGGAGAAACACTTGGTATGAGTCTAGGTAAGGTAATCCGTCTGAGCTAATTGAACATTTAGGTACTGCTATGCCTGTTTTTAGTTATTAAGTCTATTTCTTTTATTTGGGGTTTATTTTTGAAACGTCGTGGATTCCTAAAATAAATTACGGCGGAGATGGAAAATGTTTTTATGTTCTTAACGAAAGAAAAGTGAGCATTTATAGATATTTAATGCTTTCCTCTCTCTTCTAGAGCTATATCAAACCTTAAAATAGTACAAACAGTATATTTACGAACTATATCTCCCTTGATCAAATATTTGAAACTGTTTTTTGCCAGCGTCGTCGTTTTGAAAAACTGTAGAGGAAAGCTTCACTAATTAAAAACGTGGATCTGCTTTGATACACAACAAGGAAACGAAAACTTGCTTCAAATGTAGATATACGTCGTACCTAACCAGAAAAATAATTAATTAATCAATCCACAGGGTTTGGACCAAAAAAAACGAGAATAAATATGAAGCAACTTGATTGAAAAGAAAATATACATGTTAAACGTTTTATACAGATGAGAGAAAAAATCGAAAAGCTCCTGCTTATTTTTGCATCAATCACAGAAGCACATTATATTCAATAAGGTGCTACATCTTTTTTTATATTCATGTGTATAAAGTTTGCTTGAGTGGTCATCTGCACATTAAAGTGCATGTAAACTTCGTAATTCATAAAAACATGTCAAATTCTGATCAAAATTTAACCACGAATACCAAGATTTTCAAGTTATTTGATCCAGACATTTCTGGATTAATACAGAGCCCAGACATTTATTTATGTTTAAAACAATATAATCTTCCTAACACACGGAAAGTTTTATTATGTTACTGTTTAAATATTGAAACATCTACAAAATGTTTCTCTTAAAATTTAATATTAGTAGGCAATATTAATTAGGAAATAAAGATTGAAAAAATTTACTAAAAGAGAGAGAGAGTAACTTGACATATTTTGACGGAAATCAATAAAAAAATTTTTTTGTGCGATTATGGAATACTTTAACTAGCTCTTACCTTGGCACCATTACTTGTTTCATTAAAATAAATTAGTATCCACTATTTCTGTTTTCTTTTGCAAAAGAATGAACTTTTACTGAAAGAAAAGAGCTCAAAATGTTCATTATCGTATTAGAAGAAGATTTGAATAGATTTCTCTCAAGATAGATAAAGGTTTCTCTTCCTATTTTTTCGATTATAAATTTCATAAGTGATATAGCATACTAAAGCTTCGTTAAAAATAAATACTGCGTGCACATTTTTTGGGTACTTCGACGTTAAGAAAATAAAAACATTTCAACGTGATATGAAGAATATTAAAGAGAAAATCTAAATTCATGAACATAATGAATAAGAGCCTAGAAAACTAATTTAACAATAGATGTTCCTCCCATTCCGGAAAAGGTTGTACTAAAAGATAGATTTGAAACTTGTTTTTTTGGATAGATTGGATACAGATTCAGAATGTGGTATCAAAATTGCGTGTTGTTAGTGGAAAGTATGAATTTTGAGTGCAATTTAAAAAGAAGTGAACCCTTAACCAAACGATGTGTACCTATTTATAGCAGGCATTATTCCCTACCGAATGATACCTCTAAATGTGTTCTTCCATAAACGATGCAAAAATTAAAGATCCGTGGTACGTTTAGTAGCAGCATGTTTAAATTATATAAATAATTTTACATGAAATATCTTAGACGGATTGCACAAACGCAGAAATATATACAAACAGTAACTCAATAGAAAACTATTTTTCTTTGCATTGAAATGGTAAAGTATACACTACCCTGCAATAATGGAAAGGACGCCAGCGGAATTGCAATATGACTTGGTACTTGTTTGGGGGTGCTTTTCGGGGTATGGCCTTGGACCTTTGCATGTTGTTCCTGGTCAACTAAACGCCGAGACCTACATGCACTTTTTGGACGATAAGGTTATTCCTACGCTCTGGTAATTTTATGGAATGGACGAATGTTACTTCCAGGATGACAACGCTCCATGTCATGTTGCAGCATCTGTCAAGCAGTGGTATCAAGTATATGGATGTGAAACGTCTTCCCTAGCCTGCTCAGAGTCCCGACCTAAACCCCATAGAACATTTATGAGACGAGTTAGAGCGACGTTCACGGACCAGGGAACCACGTACGAAATCTACAGCTGAGCTGACGTTATGCTTGCAGCAAGAATGGACACAAATACCCATAGCTGTGTTGAAAGTATGACCAGAAAGGTTGCTAGTGCAATTGCAGTACGTGGGGGACCATCCCCCTATTAAAGCATGTATTATTTCACTTATATCATCACATCTTGCTGTCCGGTCCATTATTGAAGGGTGGTGTATATAGCTCTATATTAAAGCTGCAGTTAAAGAATGAATTAATATACATCCATTAGATACATACAGTTAGTAGATTATTAGAATACTAGTAGGAGCTTTCACACGTACGCAAACAATTATTAAATTGAGGTAAGTCGGTATTTAATTAAAGTAACACTGGAACAACACAGCGGGTATTGGTGACGGTTCGGGATCAATCCGCAAGGGAATGAGACGAGGGCAGCACCATGTAATTTTGACGAAATCACACCTGAGCTTGTAACCCACTCTCCAAACATCTACACCACGCGAACGTGAGGACAGATGTAATGCGCACCTGTCGCGTATGTGCACGATGAGCTTTGGCTGGATTCGAACCTGAAAACATCCGGTTTCTAATCCGTAACTTTTCCAACCGGGCTACCCGAGGCACGTTATATACATATCAAATTCCGATACAACGCTAATAGGGGTTTGTATCTACGTGTAGGAAATCTAAATAATAAATCAAAACATCCCTTCCCTCTAACTTACGAAGTCCGTGGTTTTCTTGGGCAGACTGTTCGTCGGCGAGGAGTGGCATGAATAGGTAGGGGAATCAGAGACAGTCGAAGGTGTTTGACTTACTGATGTCTCCGGATCGTCATCAGGTGGCTCAGTAGGAAGATGTGAATTTCCGTGATCCTTTCAATCTTGTGATAGGGTTCTGTCTCGCGTTTGATCGATATGTCGCTTGGTCATATATATACTTCTTTGTATCCTGGATTATTGAAGGAATCTAAAAGGAGATGTTGATTTTTGCATAGTAACCTCTTTCATGCTTGACAGAAGATGAGTAACAAGGAATTGGATATGGGTGCGCTTGCATTGTTTCAGAAATAATTGTAATTTATCAGCATACAGTTCCCACGACATTTATGCATCAAATTCGAAAAGTGATCCTCGTTTCAGGTATCATACTATATCCATATTATTTCAAAATTTAATAATCGTGATAATTTCATAATTGCATTACTTTTCTCAAGATAACCTTGTAATCTCCGCGCATTCTTACTTCAGCAGAGGATTTGATAACTTGAACTACTCGAGTGGTTAACTTCGGGTTAGAAATAGGCTCAATCACATTTACAGCAAGTAGTTTGTTTATGATAGTTGCAATCTTCGCATGCATAGCAAGTGACACGCTTTCCGAGCTTCGAAACGATTGGTGTAATTGTAGGATCCATAGATAAATACACGTTATGTGCTTAATGAAATCCGAATTTGTTTCTAAACTTCTTTATATTCTTCAAGGAATTGACAAATGAAACTAGCTACCAAAACCGAATAAACGTATTCAGTGGTGCTTTCGTTTGAACTCTACACTCGTTTTAGAAATTGATAAATCCGATGAATTTCTGAAGATTTCGGGCTTAAGGGGTCCCTTAATAAATTTAGCAGTTCGTATGTTTTATCGTACCGCGTTTCCGGGTGAACAAAACGGACACTCACGGCCATATTCACAAGTCTCGAGTTAACTCGAGGATCAGTTGATCCGCGAGTAAGAGTTAACTCGAGGATTATCAAAAACGGTATTCTCAAACGGCGTGTTAAGTGATCCGTGGATTAAAATGAGACGCTCGCTATGATTGGCTCCTCACGATCACATGATATTTGTTTACATTGGTTAGGACGCCCGAATCTGCATTCATACTGATCAAGCCCGTACTTCGCCGTAGAATTGATTCCAAATTGTGAATAAATAGGACTCGCACAGCATTTTAATATGGGTTTGGGAAAAGAAATGCAAAGGTATTTAATCTCAAATTGGAATTTTATGGAAACCTAAATTTGGCAAGAAAGAATTGTACACAATGTCTTGACAGATGTATGTAATCTGATTATCTTTGTACTTGTCAGTATGGGTGTGTGTTGGTGTCGTGACAAGTAACTTGCATTATCAATTTTCTTTCATTCGTAGTAACTCAACAGAATAATTTTAATTCTACGACGAATTTGTATCTGCCATGGTCGTTTTCTACCGTTCGCTCTCTCCGGCTTAGAGGACAGAGGTGGCGCCATCTATCTTTTCGCTAAGCTGCTTGGCTAAGATTACGCAGCTATTTTTATTTTCATTTTTCTTTTGAATTTCAATAAAAATATGTTTAAATTTTTCCATTTAAGCAATTTTATTATGAGGAGATTAGCTGCTATGTAGTAGGTGCTCCGTAATGACAGATCCAGTTCAGTCGTCGCAAGAATTCTGTAATTGAGCATAGAATGAAATGTGTCCTCCATTTTCTTTTTCCAAAAAGATGGTACTGCGCATGCGTTAAATGTAACTCGCGAGTTAACTCGCCGATTTCGGAGGATCAAAATGTAACACCGAAACGGCAGTTTAAACCACGGATCAGGACTTGTGAATACGGTTTTCTCGATAACTCGCGGATTATCGTTGATCCTCGAGTTAACTCGGACTTGTGAATACGGCCGTCAGAGTATTTAAACCACTTACAGCAAGCTACGTTGCACGTTTCCTATCATTTTCTCGAATACTATTGGTTTTAAGAAATAATTGTAATTTATCATCATACAGATCCCACGACATACATGCATCAAATTCGGAAATTGATCCTCGCTTCAGGTATCATACTATATCCATATTATTTAAAAATTTAATAATCGTAATAATTTCATAATCGCATTGCCTTGCTCAAGTTAACCGTGTAATCTCCGCAAAGTCTTACATCAGCAGAGGATTTGATAATTTGAACTACTCGAGTGGTTAAATTCGGGTCAGAAATAGGCTCAATCACATTTATAGCAAGTAGTTTGTTTATGATATTTGCAATCGTAGCACGCATAGCAAGTGACACGCTTTCCGAGCTTCGAAACGATTGGTGTAATAGTAGGATCCATAGGTAAATACACGTTATGTGCTTTATGAAATCCTAATTTGTTTCTAAACTTCTTTATATTCTTTAAGGAATTGAGAAATGGAACTAGCTGTCGAAACTGAATAGCGACTTAAATTTAAATTTAAATTGGATGGATCCATTCATATCCAAATATATTAATGTTTCTAGAATTAAAAAACTCAAATGTGCATTTAATTGTTCATGTTGAACTCAAACCAAACACATAACATTTAAAGATACAAAATTCTATTGAAAATCAGACAGTTAAGATGAGGATTTTTGAATGAATAGTTTATGTTTCGTCTATAAACTCTAAAAAAATTCTTATGAAATTATGTACTAAAACTTCACCACTTTCATCTCCCATTCTTCGTCTTTCATAAGTACAGTCACGTTTTCTTTGTAAGGTAATTTAGATTAATCCTTAACAGAATTAACGTAATGTGTAGAATCCAGTTCCGTATTTTGAACTTCAAAGTTCTGGAGATTCTTCCGCGGCTTTTGATAAAATTTATGCCAGGTATTGATTGAGTGGCAAACTCTCTAAATAGGTCTCTTTTTTGACAGAAAGGGCATATAAAATTTGCGTACTTACAGAACGAACGATCATGGGCCCATCACAGCCATTGCACGAACAATCTATGAATTGATGAGAAGCTTTATCATACTTTTTTGAACTATACTTTGAATATTTGATATGATCAGTAGAGTCCAAAAAGGCCTTGGAACTTAAAACTTCTGCTTGAATTTTTCAACTGGAGAAGCAGCAGTCTCAGCAGCAAAGGATTTGGAAATAGCTTCTTCAAAGGTAAGTTCAGTTTCTGTTAAGAGTCTTCGTTGAACCCCCACATCTCTCAATCCGCAAACAAATTGGTCTCGCACTCGATCCTAAAGTGTATTTCCGAAATTGCAATCTTCTGCAAAATGGCGCAAAGCTGTCGCGTATTCAGTGATGCTTTCGTTTGAATTCGGCACTCGTTTGAGATATTGATATATCCGATGAATTTCTGAAGATTTCGGGCAGAAGGGGTCCCTTAATAACTTAAACAGTTCGTATGTTTTAACGTACTGCGTTTCCGGATGAACAAAAGCGGACATTCAGAGTATTTAAACCACTTACAACAAGCAACGTTGCACGTTTCGAATCATTTTCTCGAATCCTATAGGTTTTAAGAAATAATTGTAATTTATCAGAGAGTATACGGATCCCACGATATACATGCAATCTATTCGAAAATTTATCCTCGTTTCAGGTATAATACTACATCCTATTACCTCACAATTTAATAATCGTAATAATTTCAAAAATAATCTAGAAGCCTTCATCCCATCGAAGCTTCAGTAGCCCGGTTTGAAGGGTACAAGATTATCAATCGGAGGGTTGCGAGTTCGAAACCAATCACCGTCGTATACAAAGGAGGCTGGTGCTCGTTAATATGTGGCGGCCTCAAATGTCTTCACGTTGGCGTGGTGTGGAAGTTTGGAGAATGGTGTGCCCGCTCAGATGTGACCTTGGCGTGTGTGTGGTTCAAAATTACTCGGTGTTATTCTCGAATCTTTCCCTTCGTAGTGTGATCCCTGACCTTCCCCGATAGCCCGTTGTACTGCTTTAGTGCAACGTCAATTACCTACTTACCCCTCCTCATTGCTAGGTAATGTAGAAATTTTCTTTTAAATAATTATATATTAAATTTTACATGAGATATTTGGAATGGATCACACACAGAAGAATATGCATACGAGTTGCTCAGCAGAATACGATTATTCTATGGATTGAAAATATGAGCAAATAAATATTAAATTAGTATACAACGCTAGTAGGGGCACATGCGAAAAACAAATTATAAGAGTCACATATCTTTCCATATCTATACAATACCTAAACATGTGGAAAAAATGACGGTGTGTGTGCACACACGCACATGCTTTGTTTTAAATATATATATACTCTTTAATAAAAAAGTGCTAATAGGAATAATAAATGCCTCAAAAATCAATATAATATACTATTATAGATTAAAGAAAAACCTTTGTGTGTGCAATTTGAGATGTTGAATAGTTAACTCTAGAAAAATGACGCAGCAGGAAAGGTTTATTAAGTGTTTGTAGGTATTAAGTACTGTGATATTTATCACCAACCGACTCTACTTATTTTCTACTATTTTAACTGGAGTTTGATGCAGTTTCCCTACATTGAACCTTGTGGTATAAAATCCAAATCACCACCCACCCACAACCGTCTCTAAGTTAGTTTATTAGCTTTATATACATGTGAAATTTTAGCATTGATTCATTTGAACTCTCCTGTATAATCGCTCTTTTCATATTTGCTGTGCTAAGCTACTGCCTCAAAACAATTAAAACTTGAGATATAAGAATATCTGATGTAAGTATACATTTAGTAAAACGGCAGCAATACTGGAAATTTAATATAGCGTATAAATGCATACACACAAAAATGTGTCTTGGTGGAGAAAGTTACATGTTAGGATTTAAGAAAACAAATATATTTCACGTACGTATGCTAAGATACATTTAGTTTTATGCAGTCCCACTATTAGCGACAGAGTACTGCAAAAATATGAACAATATCATACCTATGACACTTTTGAATTGTTATTCATACATTCTGAAGAGCAAGCGGTTTGGTGAAATAGACCCTAGCGTCAGAAAAAAAAAGCAACCAACCAAACATAATTTCTGAAAATAAAATTTCGATTTCTGTTCATGAGTTTCATTAAGAATCTTTTATTCATCATAGAATTTTTTTTTTATTTATCTTAATTTTATTGAGTGGTAGTGTAAATACATTGACTTGAGTGCTGAAAACATTCCCATTTCATAACTCACGAACAAGAAAAAGCTATTCTAGACAAACGCCACACAAAGGAAACTACACTCACTCTTTAGTTGATGAAAAGAGCTCTACTTCAGAATATTCACTTAATGAAATAAATATTTACTCCCTGCCCATGTTTACCATCTTTTCTTGAAGGTAAAATTAAATGATTTAGATAATGTTAGGTTATCCTAGTACTTTAAGGGAATAGTTATAACTAAATTCATGCGATGTATAAAACCAGAATACTTATTCGGACTCGTGTTCCATTCTTTGAAAAATACTCTTCATATCCTAACTTATTCCAAAACATTTATTATGAAACAACAGTAGTCTAAAAACAACAAAGAAATATTCGCTGAAAGTCGTGTCTGCGTCGGTTACAGTTTCAAACTCAATTTCGACAAAACACAGCTCAAGTGTGTTACGGCGACATGTTCTAAAATGAAGCACAATACTACTTACAGGCAGCAGCAAAATACAGGGATAGGTGTGAATTTTTTGGAGGTAAAGCTTAAAGGTTCGGATGAGATGATTCCTTCCTAACGGAGTATCAAGTTCGATTCCGAGATCAAAGTGAATGCTCTCTGCATGTCACGTTTCCATAGAGAGCATTCCACAACATTCTCCTTCGATAGCGAAACCGGTTCTTGGAGTAGAATTCTATTCCATCGGAAACATTTTTACTGCAACAACAAAACGCTATTTGGACAATCTTTAAATTCCTTCTGTTATGTCCATCTCTCTTTCCAGAGAAATATCGGTGGAAAGTTTGGAGTAGGAACTTAAGGATCCGGTTGTTTTAGTAGCCCCAAAGGAAAGATCGTGTCCAAATAATGACCAGTTCTTTCCTTTAGGAGAATTTTTTTGCCATGTCCTGATGAAAAATACAGAAAATATAGGTCGCAATGGACAGATATAAGACATGGTTTATAGGGGATTCTACAATGCCCCGCATTCTGAATTTTATCCCCTTTTAGATCCGAAAACCTAGAAGGGATGATTCTTTTTCGGAGTATAAAGACGGAAACATTCTAACGATAGTAGCTCACGATCGCAGCGGATATTGCATCGGAGTATTCTACTCATAATCAATTTCAGGTCTCGAGCATTGTTTGGGGAAGTAGTAAAAAATACAAGAGCAAACACAACATCATTATCTGTAAAATTTCAAGGAATATTTTCGATTTCAATACATTTCACTTTTATTTTAATAAAAACTGGCTTCTTGTTTGCAATACATAGAATATATGACAGTGCATGTCTAATACTTCTTTATAATAAACATAACAATGGTTTACATCTGCATCAAGTATTATTCGAATGGTTTTATTATTCATTAAAAGTGCAGATCTTCATGTGTGAATTTATGTCCGGATTGATACTAACGTTATATTCTTTTATCGTACATTTAATGTGAAATATCAAACTTTTTAGAGAATGTTTTGATGAATTTTGAAACGAAATGCGTTTGGTGAATTTCGTCTTCTTAATTTAATACACTGAAGTTTAAAAAAGACTAGTAAAAACGAGCCCATGAAAAATGCATAACAGAGCCACCTATGATATCAAAAAACACATTAATGGATTCTTCAGGTAAACAAGGGATTGTACAAGATAGAAGTGCCCTCTTAACGGTAAGGGGCTTGTATATATGGCATTCAATGGGACTCCTGATACTTCTACAAATGTTTCTCACTGGTGAACACTATGTGTGCATCCTTTCTGAGATTAAACCCGTTCATATCCTGCTTTCATTTCCTTTTTAACATGACAATCCACTGTCCTACAAGTCTAGACATGACAAATAAGGTTAGACGAGCACATCTGAGATTGGAGTTTTGCCATCGTCAGATTTCAACGTTATCTGACACATCTGCGATGCCAGGCAACGAGCAGAAGAACACAGAAATCCTATACCTGGGAATATAACAGAATTGTGGACCGCTCTGCAGGAAGTATGGTAATCATTGCCTACAGAATACTTCCAAAAGGTCGTGAAGTTCATGACAAGTCACATTTCTGTAGTTCTAGGCTCCCTTGCGAGGCTTACCTAGTATTAGACTGGAGTACCATTTATTCAGGTATTTCAGTGAATTTCTTTCGCAAGTTATACGTTTTTCTGAAATTGCTTTCAAACCTCCTCCAGATTTTATTCATATATGCTTTATCATATTAAAACTAGTCCTTTTGTAAAGGAACATTAAACGTCGACTGTCTCTAAAAGAGAAAATCTGATTTCACATCCTTTAAAATGCAAAGTTTGGGCAATTTGGTTAACAATTCTACAGCTAATGTAACAGCATTTCCGTATTGATATTTGGAAATCTCAACCGTAGTTTTTATGTTTATTAATATGTAAATTTTGAAATAGAATTTAGTTATTATTAGTTAAATTATAAAAATCACTCTTGTAGTTACTTCATGTATAAAATACACAGTTGTTAAGACACTGTTACTTGAACTGGATGGCTTTTTGTAGGTAAGTACAACTTCTGTTTTATGGGTGTCCCCTTTCTTGTTCGGGCACAATTCTTCAAAAACTTCTTTTAAAATCTGCTTGTTCTATGTTCTAGAGGAGAGATTTAGGACTAATAATTAACAATGAGCACTCAAAGTATACCATTCGCTCGTTACTGTTTAGTTAAAGATGCGATTAGATTTCCACGAAATGCTGTGCTTTTGTTACATAGTTAAAAATGAAAATACTTTGACTTTGTTTTTGAACCATTTACATACTTAAACTAAACAATGTCTTCCAACAAGAAGTGGGGAGCACTTTGTAAAAGTGTTAATGATCGACAACATCACTGACTGGTATATGTAGTCATAACATTCGTAGTTTGTCTTGCCAGCCCCATATCTTCTTCAATAGAAAAACAAACATGTACAGTTTCATGAAGAATAGGCTACTTTTATAAATCAGAACACCAGGAACGAATCATGAAAATCGTTTTTTTTTTAGTTTGCTTATTTCCTTATGTGATTATGTATAATTAATTAATTATGCATCTTCAATATTTTTAATACATCCTTTTTCTATGGCCTAATCAATATACGTGATTGTGTAAACGCAAAGTAGTTACTGCAGTGTATAAGGACAAGAAAGCAATAAAAATCTTCTCTAGCAATATAAACAGAGAATCATAAATTTCTCTAAATATCAGTTGATGCTACTTCTTGCGCAATTATCAAAGTAAAAATATCACCATGATTATCAAAACTGCTTATAATGGAATTAAGTTGATGATTATGACCTTTCAAAAATATTCACTTGAATGTTGAAGACTTGTTCGTACAACTCTAGCTACGAGATAGAACAGGGTTAGTAACGAGACAACATAAACAATCCAGTTCGGTAGTCTTCATTCAGCCATAAGATTCTGCCCTTCATACAGTGCATGGTCTGATTAGGATATTACATGTGTCCGTTTCTTGCAGTTTTAGGTGCAAATGCACTTTTTGTCAAAGAAGATCGGTCTAAGTGCTGTCCACATACAAACTCACAGCAGCTTTTCTGTTCATCACTGGCAACTTGACACTCTCGTAATCATGAGCAATCTTCATTTTACAAATGCGGACGGCAAACTCTCGTCCGTTGTCCTTCCTCTTCGGTCTCCTCGCATTGATTCCTTAATCTAGGGGCAAGTGAAGAACCTTGTGTACGAAACGTATATTGACTCAGATGAAAGTTTCGTTGTAAGGACTTGTTTCCAGGTGCAATAAAATACGCGGCAACCAATGATTCAATGCTGTCGTGCAAGATAGGTTTGTTCCAGGTCTTAGTTTTAACTACCGTCATTAATAATAAGCTCATTATTCCTACTAAATTTATTCGTGTATCCACCTGTTATCCATTAAAAATTGTTAATGAGTTTTTGAAAACTCTACGTATTAAGTGTTAGCGTGTTGTCAGTTAGATTGTGAGTTTTAAAGGGGATTATTAAGAAAGAAGAAAGCAACTGTTTCAAACATTAATGTTATTAATTAGATACAATACATTGATGCGTCTAAAAGTTAAGTTAGGACCACTATTTCTAACTGTATGATAATATTTTTATTCGCAGAAGGAAAATGTGGAAAAGAGCGTGAGTAGAGAATATGTAAGATATATTATAACCAAATTGTGTTGCAAAGTCATTCTTCCTTACTACAAATAAAATTCAACACAGGTTCATTCACCTCTAACCTCTTTTGTATGAGTTGCTCCTTTACCATCTAGCCATCCATACTACGTTAATTCTTCAGTGCATCACAGCTAATGGCTCCATATGTTAGATCCGAAGTTTTTTGACCAAGTGAGATAAGCAAACACAATATTTACGGAAAGAAATATACTTATAGCACTTTATTTTCTTCATAATGGATAAATGTGTCATGATCAACAATACGGGAAGGTTTCATATAAGTCTTTCAATTAAAGTTATAAAAATACAAGATTTAATTACAGAAGGTATGTAACAGTGCTTATACATTTTCGTATAAAATCCAAGCTTAACTCGCAAGCGTATAAAGTAATGTGAACAGCTGAAATTGTAAGCAAATTATCCACTCATCTTATCACTTATAGGAGCCCATGCAATGTTCATCAGTTGACGATATACACTACTGTTTGTTAAAATTGCAACACCATGAAGGAATCATATAAATTAAACGAAACTTGCACGAAATGCAAAAGAGCAAATGATTACAAGTGAGCCGAGTATAAAAGCACTGTAAAGGTGCGTTGAAATGTGTGTATCGTCGTTTGACTGCTGTAAATAGTTGATTAGAAATCAACATGACTCGACAAAAACGCAGAGTGCCATACGAGCAACTAACGGAGTTCGAACGGGGCCGCATGATCGGCCTCCGTGAGGGTGCACTTTCGTATCGTGAAATCGCCCCTCGCTTGGGGCGTAATGCTACAACAGTGATGCGTGTGTGGAAGAGATGAACTGTGGAAGTGAAATCGAAACTCCGGCAGTGAGACACGCAGTATGGCGTCACAACGGCACGAGAGACACCTCATCCGCATGGTGGTGACGGACCGTACAACGTCCTCTCCTGCGTTGGTACAACACATTGGAGCACGTCTACAGGTATGTCATTGTATGTCCCCACGATTCGTCGACGTCTGCTGCACCATGGGCTACGTGCGAGGATTCCTCTGCGCATGATTCCCTTAACGCTGAACCTATGCCTCCGGCTATAATGGGCTCAACAACACAGCCAATGGCGTGACAATTGGCAACTAGTCGTCTTCTAAGATGAGTCCCGCTACAATCTGGACTATTACGTAGGACGCGTACTCGTCAGATGCTGCACAGGTGAACGCCTTCTCCCGGAGTGTCTAATTCAGCATCATACTGAACGAATACCTGGCAATATGGTCCGATGCGCTATTGGATATCATGGGCAATCACGCCTACTCCAAACTGTGGGGATCTTCAACAGCGGGAGCTACATCACAGAAGTTGTGGAGACTGAGGTCCTACCCCTCCCGAAACGCATTCCTGGAGCTGTATTTCAGCAAGATAATTCCCTTCCACGTTTTGCCACGTTTTGCCCACAAGTCTTCTTCAGTGCACGACAGGTTCCTCTTCTACCATGGCCTTCACTTTCCTCGGATACGTCGCTCATTTAGCATGTCTCAGATTACATGGGTAGGGAACTCGCTCGTACCTCTCGTCCGGCAGAGAGTACGGCTGAACTTTGGCATCAGATAGAGGCGATCTGGAATGCCATTCCTCAGCATGACATTCAGAATCGGTATGATTCGATGCGACGACAGTTGCAGGCTATCATCTCTGTTCATGGCGGCTGAGCAAAATATTGTTTTTTTGGCATTATTTTTGTTTTAGTGCTTTGTAAATTTGATCGTTTATTTAAACCACTATAAGTAATACGTGGAATAAATTTCATTTATTTATGATGATTCTTTCGTATCGTTGCAATTTTCACAAGCAGTAGTGTATTAACAAATAAGTAGCACGCATCCAAACTGTATTGATACAACTTACATCTTAAGGTTTATTCCCGTTTCTTACGATCCGTTTGAAAGTCGTACCAGAGTAAGTTGAACGTATACCGACAGTCTTCTTCCTACAGTACATAGCTTCTTCTCGCAAAACATAATACAATCTTAAACATTGTTTTTGGATTGAATTTTTCCCCTTCCTATTAGTTTGTCAAAGAAGTCTGAACTGCCTGACTTCCTTGTTCTCCCAGCATTTCTCCTCTAGGTGTTTATGTATATGTGTTAAAGACCGTGTAAATACCTCTCAGAGATGTCAATGGTTTGACGACTAGAATCCATCGGCAATGCTAATACCGATTTGGAAGGTAGTGTGCTATTTCGGATATGTACGGAGTTTGGATACTAATTACATGCCCTTTTACGATAGGTGAAGAGGTCAAAATGGAACGAACACGAAAAAACCGTGATTCATTGTAATAAGTGAACCATTTCTAATTAAAAGTAAAAGGAATAAACAGAATGAAAACACAATTTTATGTTATTGAATTGTGAAATTACAAGCAACCTTTATGTACGCATTGTATAATGATATGCTGTCTTTGAATTTAAAAGAAAAATAGAGTGCGCGAAGATAAAGAGTCTACATTCGTTGAAAGAAAAATAAAGTGCACAAAAATATTAAATACACTTTAAGTGACGATCGGGAGTCATATAAGTCTTATTTCCCAAGAACTAGAGATTGGGTGAAGAAACCGCGACTTGTGCCCCCAACATACTTTTCCAAGATTTCACCGCAGAGGGACGAAACAATTCTGGACCCAGTTCGAATGAGAACAAAAGGCTCTGGGGATTAGAACCCAATTGTTGCTAGGGTATTAAAGCAATCAGGAGATTGTCGTTGAAAATAATTGAGGGTGTGTGTTGATCACCAATTGATGAAGAGCCTGCATGGTATGCGCTTTGAACACATTAATCTTGTAAATAAATGAAATGCTTTCGGGTCGTCTTTACAATAAATAAAACCGAATCTACAGATATTCTAAAATATCGGTACTGATGAGAATGATAAAATGAGCATGGACAATTCATTTCTAGGGCAGTTAGTGGCTTCGACACTAATTTCAAAGTTCAGGATTTGTTCTAGAATTTTTTAAACTTGTACCCCTATCTTCCTTTTCCTTTTTACAAGGTTGGTCAACCGGTGAGAAATATAATCAATCAGATCTGACCATTTCTCATTTTTCATTCAGTATTTCTATAAATAGTAGGCTACTAAATAATAAGAATTTTATTGCCGGAATTGATGACAGTAAATTCATGCATATAGTAATAAGTATCACCTTTCAACACTAAATTTAATTTTCTAACGAAGAGTACTGCTTCGCTAGAAATGCATCATTTTGCATAATTTCATATTAATGGTCCGTCAGCTGTACTAATATAAGTGAATTGTTGAATGTATTCTAAATATTTTTTTTCTCGAGGAGAAAAGAATGCAACAAGAAACGAAATGTTCTTGGAGTGAAAGTAATTCCCTTTTAAAAATAATTGTTTTTTAAGAGCACCAAATGTTAACACGTCTTTTTTGTCCCTTCACAACAAAAAGAAACAAATGCGAAGAAACTAAAAATGGAATTCGAAGTTATTGTGGATCGCTCGTAAGGGAAAAATGATTTGAATGAAATAAAATGAAAACTGTATTTCTCTCTCGGTCTGGTGTGTAGTTTTCTGGCTGGATCTGGAATTGTCTTATTTTACTTTCTTCATAGATCTTAAAAGGAAATTTGTTTTTCTTTGGATACGTTGTATATTTTCGATAGATTGTCTAAATCGAAGAATGCTATTAAATTCAAAACATTTAAAGATATGACAAAACTAAATAAAGTAATTAAAATTTCGATTACAACGATTGTAAAATTAGAGAATATTAAATCAAAGTACTATTTGATCTGGATGATTTTACTCCTGAAAAAAATGCATCCAGAAGTACTATTTCTCTGTTTATAATGGGTCCCTAGTAGTTCAGTAGGTTCGCACACTGCACCAACAGTCTATGAGCTGTATCTGGTGTAGGTTCGATGCCTGCAACTAACATGAGTATATTTCTCCCTTCTATGTCAAAGTCTATTTATATAACCTGTCACATGACCGTGATTCAAAATTACAGGGCTGTCCTCTGATGCTTCCCTTCAGTATTGATTGACAGTGAGACGTTAATTCAACTACCTACGTACCTATAATTTACCTCAAGGATAAAACATTGCTTGAAGCAGCTTTGATAAATCAGGTCCTTGTGCCAAATCAATTATCTTCCTATAAATTCAAATTGACACGGAATAAAAATGCATCTGATAGAAAGTTTAAGTTTTTAGACTTTTATCAATGGATAATTATAAGATACAAAAATAGATTACATCGTAGAATGATATAAATATAAGAGATAATCGAGTTTTTAGTTAAAGAAATAAATAAAAATCGTCAAATGTTTTATGTTTCATTAAAACAAACTATTTACAGTTATTATTCGAAGCATTCAAATCTTAAATACATTTTTTTTAAATCGATTTGCTATGCTAGCATTGAAAAATTTTCGATACAAATTGAAATTTTACTGGAATGAGTGCTACTAGAAAACGTCGCCACATATTCTGAAATTTGTTATACGATGGTTTGTATACTGAGAGCTCATTACGCTGGCCAATAGTGAAATTGCAACTTAGATGAAATAACCCAATCTTGAATGATTTGAACGTGCTGAACACGAATATCACTTTTAAAAAAAATGGTTGGCTTTCGTTAAAGAGATATGAACGTTTAGTCCAATATATGGCTGCTATCGCGTAATACAGTGCAATTTAGTACGATAAATACATGGAGACGAAATTGTTGCGGAATATTTCATCATACTTTTACATAAATAAGTTATTACATCATACACACCGAGTTTCTATTGGCGGCTTCGTGAAGGTGATTGCGCAAGAGCAGGCATTTATAAACGCGAAATGGCACGGTTCGAGTAAATTCCTTTAATTTTGTCCATACTTTTTGAAGCTATAGCATAGTGATTGTTACAGTGTAAAATCAATAGCAGTAATGCCTCGTGACTGCGTTAATAGTGTTAATAACTTCTGTTATATTTGCGGAGAAGTGACATTTGTTGCAAAGAAAAAGATCATATGTGCAGTAGTTAAGAAAACGTGTCATTTATATTATGATTGCAAAATAAGGAACCAGGACAAAGACTGGGCCCCACATGTATGTTTCCACACTTGCGCAGCAAATACTTCATAGTGACTTAATGGCAAAAGAAAGGCAACGCCATTTGCTGTGCCCAAGATTTGAAGGGAGCCGAAGACCAATCACGTTGATGACTGCTATTTCTGCATGGCACCACCAGTTTCTGGAGGCATCAACAAGAAAAATAAGTGGACAGTTAAGTACCCTAACATACCATCTACTCCCTATTCCTGAGCCTCCAACCGATTGTTCTATCAGTTCAGACGAGAAATATCGCCATACTTCCACGAAATCTCTTAAACAGTCAACGTCAGTATGTGGTGACTTTTCGTGTTTTGATGAAGAATCTGCTCGTCATAAACTTAACTCTTATTAATTAAACGATCTTGTTCGAGCTATGGATCCGTCTAAAAGCAAAGCGGAATTACTGGCCTCAAGATTTCGACAGTGGAATCTTCTCGAACAAAATGTTCGAGTGACTAAATTTCGCCATCGTCATCAGTCCTTCGAAAATTTTTCGTTGAAAATGAAGAAAGCCTTGTGTTCTGCTGCGATATTAATGCTACAAGAATTCAATATTGCACATGAGCCCCATGAATGGCGGTTGTTTATCGAAGCGTGAAAACTTAGTCTATAAGCGGATTTGCTGCATAAGGACCAGCTTCCATCGATACCCATCGAAGATGCTGTCCAAGTGAATGAGACATACGACAATCTAACGATGCTATCGGAGAAGATTTACTATAGCAAGTATGACTGTCAGATTTGTGCTGACCTGAAGTTAGTGGCTTTGTTGATGGGCTTGCAGCCGGGATATACAAATTACTGATGTTTTCTTTGTTTTATTGGCCAAAATTAAGGAGGGTGTTTTTGTTGGGTTTCAGATTAAACAGCTCTTCAGAGATCTCAAGTTTGAGAAAGTTCTTCAAAGTAAAGAAAAACAGATTTTGGATACATTCTGTCAAGTAGCTAACAACTTCCTAAGGAATGTGTAGACCGAAAACTACAAGGAACTGGTCGATGATTTGTTGGCTTTGTATCATGATTTCGGCTGCAATATGTCGTTAAAGATTCACTCTCTTGACTCTCACTTGAATTTCTTTCCTATTAACTATGATGAGGTCAATGATGAGCACGGCGAACGTTTTCATCAAGACATTGCCAAGATGATGCAACGGTACCAGGTCAAATGGTATACATCAATGCTGACTGACTATTACTGGACGCTCATAAGAGATACTCTCCTCGTCCATCAGAAATGATAGGCCAAAAGAAAGCGAAATTACGAAGAAGATTAGGAGCATTATTAACATGAATTATACTATCTACATATATACATTTTTTCTCAATAATGCTTACACATTACAAAAAACCGAAGCCAATTAAGATTTTTCATTTGTCATATTCGTATTCAGCACATTGAATTAATAAGGGAATGAATATTTCATCTCGGAAACAGAAAATGTTTTAAATTTTATAGTCCAGTGTTGATGTATACACATTCTTTGAATTTAATTGAAAATTTTAAAATAGTTATTAATTGAAATCTGAAGTTTGCTTCTCTATTCAAACCTCTCTTTAAAAAACAAAGGACATTGAAAGGAAGTTGATTTTATTTTATGTACGCAAAAAGAGTCATGACAGTTTGCAATATAGATGGATTCTTGAAAATAGCCGGCTCTTGTATTTAACACCCACACAATCCAGTAGTCTCCCTTCAATTAAAATACGATTGTGGAGAATTGTACTGACATTTTAACAACACAAACTCTTTGAGAATTCTTAATTTTCTAATTTAAACCTTAGGAATTAATAATCCAGGATATTTTTAGGATAGATATCTGACTAACAACAAAACCAAATATTTAAACTTTTATAACTATGTAGTATTCACCCAGTAGTAGTAGCCTACCCCTATGTAGTATTACATAGGGGTATGTTGAGATCGGTATATGGTTGCAGAAAGAATGCACTTCGGGAACAGGAACAACAAGAACTTTAATAAACAATAATAGGTTAGTTACATGGTTCGTCTCGCCTTCAGTACGAGTGCGTCTGCTTGTGAAAGCGTTCAATCATCCCATTTGATTGAGGATGATAAGCAGAAGAAAGAATTCTATCAGTGCCTAAAGTATTTGCGAGTTCACGAAGAAGATTAGATTTAAAATTTTGTCCTTGATCCGAAGTAATAGTGACTGGTGTACCGAATCTGCAAATCCAACCGTGGAGGAGAGCTCTAGCAGTGGTTTCTGCTGTCATATCCGTGGTGGGAATGGCCTCAGTCCATCGGGTGAATCTATCAATGATGGTTAAGCAATATCGGTAGCCATCGGAAGGTGGATAAGGTCCGATAAAATCAACGTGAATATGCGCAAAACGAGCGTCGGGTAAAGCAAATGTGCTAAGTGGAGCTTTGGTATGCTGAAATACTTTTGCTCTCTGACATTTATTACAACCACGTACTTTGTCTTTGATGAACTTTTTCATACCAGGCCACACAAATCGGCCAGAGATTAAATTAGTTGTAGCTAAAATACCTGGATGGGAGAGATAATGAAGGTTTTCAAAAACAGTAAGTCGCAGAGATTTCGGAACAAATGGGCGTAAAACCCCTATGTAGTATTCACTCTACCTAGCTACCTTCTGGTATGTGCGAAGCTACCTGCGAACTAACAAAAACCGCTAACATTTGCTTTTCAACAGAAAGCGGATAAATGTTCACCACGCCAGCTAAGACATTTGGATTTCATTTCGCAGTTTTCCACTGACATTCGGCATGTTAGTGGTAAAGACAACATTGCTGCAGATGCTTTATCTCGGATCGAGATTGATGCCATTACAAAAACTCCTTCACTTGACTATAAAATGTTTGCAGAGGAACAATTGCACGATGAGGAACTTTCAAACTTACTCAACTCGGAAACATCACTAAAATTGGAAAAACACTACTTTCCACTTGAAGATATATACTTATATTGTGATAAATCCACTGAAAACCCTCGCCCATTTGTTCCGAAATCTCTGCGACTTACTGTTTTTGAAAACCTTCATTATCTCTCCCATCCAGGTATTTTAGCTACAACTAATTTAATCTCAAGCCGATTTGTGTGGCCTGGTATGAAAAAGTTCATCAAAGACAAAGTACGTGGTTGTAATAAATGTCAGAGAGCAAAAGTATTTCAGCATACCAAAGCTCCACTTAGCACATTTGCTTTACCGGACGCGCGTTTTGCGCATATTCACGTTGATTTTATCGGACCTTATCCACCTTCCGATGGCTACCGATATTGCTTAACCATCATTGATAGATTCACCCGATGGACTGAGGCCATTCCCACCACGGATATGACAGCAGAAACCACTGCTAGAGCTCTCCTCCACGGTTGGATTTGTAGATTCGGTACACCAGTCACTATTACTTCAGATCAGGGACAAAATTTTAAATCTAATCTTCTTCGTGAACTCACAAATACTTTAGGCACTGATAGAATTCTTTCTTCTGCTTATCATCCTCAATCAAATGGGATGATTGAACGCTTTCACAGGCACCTCAAAGCAGCCATAACAGCTCATGAACACACTAAGTGGACGGAAGTTTTACCCATAGTTTTATTAGGTCTACGCTCTTCTCTTAAGAAGGATATCAATGCGACCAGTTCTCAACTTGTTTATGGTACTACTTTACGTTTACCATCTGATCTTTTTACAACTGATTCCGTACCCCAATCCCTTACTCCTACTTATGTGTCCAATTTCATTTCAATGATGCGAAAACTAAATCCTATCGAATCTACAAATCATGGTAATACTAAAGTTTATGTAAACCCATCATTAAAAACATGCACCCATATATTTTTAAGAATCGACAAAGTTCGACCTCCTCTCACACCTCCTTATTCTGGACCACATCTGGTTGTTAACCGTACAGACAAAAATTTTGTCATTGAGTTAAATGGTAAGAAAAACACTGTTTCCATCGACAGAGTAAAGCCAGCTTTTTATTTTTCGGATACCATGGAATCCCCAAAGCTATCTTCCCACATTGACAAACTTAAATCGGTCACACCTAAGCCACAATCTAAAACACCTGTAATTACACGATCGGGACGGTGTGTACATTTCCCCGATAGACTTGTCATGGAGAAATAACTAACATTTTTTCCCCTCATTGTGTGTACTTCATTCAATTGTGAATAGCTACATTACTATTTAAAATTGTAAATATCTTCAATTGTATGTGTACTCATTTTCTTATTTTGTCTTGCTTATCTGTGCTGTATTATTACCTATGTTTATCGTTCCTTCGTCACTGGAGGGATACTCTGTAGTATTCACCCAGTAGATGGCGCTCCACTCTGCCGTAGCGCAGAGTTGTATATAAAGTCGGTCTTTGAATACTAACACCAGCAGACGCACTCGTACTGAAGGCGAGACGAACCATGTAACTAACCTATTATTGTTTATTAAAGTTCTTGTTGTTCCTGTTCCTGAAGTGCTTCCTTTCTGCAACCATATACCGATCTCAACAACTATATGAAAAATGAGAGAACCAGCGTAAAGTAATATGACTCTCTATAAACTGCAATTATAACAATCACTTTCCTTCAGTAATACTAAATTTTAAATAAAGAAAGATAAAAGAGAAAATTATTTTTTTTCAAAATTTCTGAATAACCGCCCATTTAAGTGTTACAAACTTTTAACTTAAAACTAGGGCATTCAATTGTCTAAATCAGTGACTTGCTAATGATATTAGCTATTTCATATGTATGTAGGTAGTTAATTAATATCGCACCGGAGCAACAAAAACAATGGACTATTTGTGACAGTCAGGGGTCAAACCCGAATGGAAAGATCCAAAGACAACACCACGTAATTTTGAGCCACGGTCAGAAGCCGAGGTCAAACTCAATTTAGCACCTCACTGACCAAACTTCAACACCAAATACTACATATGAAGCGTTGCGGAAACAAAAGGATGTACTCAACATTAGGCAAAAAAAATTTGTTCCCGTATTTTAGTTTGTCAGATATTAGTGAATAATATTATCTTCTTTGTTGAGTTCGCTCTTTCTAAGCCTATAAATATTGGGCTGATAGTAGCTCAACGCGTTCTGGAAACCAGCATTTGTCGAGTTCATCCTGTGTATCCGCGACACTTCAAATAAGCTTAATCGAAGCAAGAAATAAAATTTAATGTAAAGAAACTCAGTTTAGAGCAGTGGCCCTACAAATCTTGAACAACTTGAGAGCTCTAGACTTACGTCGAAACTTGAAGCTAAAGTACAAACATTTGACTCTCGTATTATGCACGAACGGACAATGTTTGAGACTGACAGCATATAAATAACTCAACTTAACATTAACAAGCAGGAGGTAAAAGAGAAACGCTCTTTTTAAAGAAAGCTAGTTTGATGGATTAGTAAAGCATTTATTGGCTATTGTAAAGTGATTTTAAAGGGAGTAGTGGTATTTAAAAATATTTACTAGAAAGAGGTAAGAAAAGGGTGTTCAAGCAGTGTTAAATGTTCAATTTTGGAATTTTTTAAACCATCAAAATATAAAGAATTTGATGTTTTATCTTTTTACAGTAACTATTTGTCAATAAAATATTTTATGTAATAGTTTTCAGGGTTTTCTTTGTTATCTTACACATTTGTTTCTATACTTTAAAATTTAAATTTAATTGCTTTAAACTGATTTTAACGTTATCGAAAAGTATTATTTTCTGTAATGCAATATGCTTTTCCAAAAAGTTTCATCTGTTTTGCATAAAAATACTTCAATTGTTTATCAAAATTTTGCAAACTTAAAGGATTATAATTATACACTCACATTACAGTCATCAAAGAGTTACGAATGTTAACAGTGCAATCAATATTTCAAATTTTATGAATGGGAGAGCTGATAACTGCATGTTTTGGTGTTTTAATCACAAAATACAAAGTTATGCTCATAGAATATAACTGTGGCTAATAATACGAAAATGTTACCTTTAAAAGCAAGTAGGCACATCTGCTGTTGATAAAACTGACAGCAAGCACATGGGTTTCAACGCATGAGTTCACAATTTTGGAATGATCCTTGAAGTTGTCACGTGAATCTTTGTACTCAAACAGAAAGGAATTCTAACATTGTGTACCATAAGCAAAAATGATCTGCTTAGAAAAACAAATTTTATGGACACCACCTTAACCTTTTTTGTAGTTTTCTCTACAAGGTATCTCGTTATTAGTAAAACTTACCAAATCTTGGAGGAGATATATCTCGACATAAGGAAAAACTCAACAGATTTTGGTCTCGTTCTCGTAAACAAATGGCAGTATCTTGATGACGTGAAACCTCGTCACATTATCAAAATTGGCCTGATCTTTATGGACATAAGATCTCGTCAAAACTACCTCAGAGGGTTAAAATTAAGTTTTAGACCTCTAGCTCAGAATTATCATAACCTTTAACAAAGGGGTATGAGGTATCTCGCGTGTGTCAAACGCGAACTCAAGTAGAATGCAATTCTACGAATCTTTACAAGTGTACTTTGGTGCAGACAACCGTTAATCTGCCCCTTCAACTTTAAACCTCACTTCCTGACCTCTCGATCATTCCGAATGGGAGTTCTCACTAATTTGTAACGAAAGTAGATGGAAATTTTTCGAGCTATTTCTTGCATAACGCACTCTTGGACGTCGCTTTGTGCGCGGAGGTCGATTGATATACACTGACGTGCTAAAAGTCATGGGATAGCAGTATGCAAATTTACAAGTTGCGCTCGGATTGCTTTGGAAGACTAAAGAGTCAGACGGTTATCAGTACCGTCTGTTGGACTCTTGAATGCCTCTACTCTATATACTACCTAAGTATTGTAGCTCAAATTTATACTGTGTAAGAAGTACAAAAAAACGTAATTAATTAGCGATAGGACATATTGACGTAGAAAATATATCAGAAATAGAGGACTTCTTTATAGTATATATCACTGATACAGTTGGAAGACGGTGAGGATGAAATAATGAAACTATCAGATTCAGATACAAAATTTTTCGTGTAAAGGATAAAAGAAAGAATTCTGCGCTTGAAATGCGAAACATTTCTCAGTCATAAGGCCGAACTACTGTTTGTTGTAAAAATGGTAGTGTTGATCGTGCTGCGAAAAATCGTGATCGTAAAATGTGTATCCTAAAAAATAACAATATTTGTTATATTTTTCACTTGTTATATGTAAAGTGTCTGGTTAAAACTTAATTTCGATTTATTGAATATTTTTTCGTTTTATAATTAAGGTCTAAACATTAAAACTTAATTATAAAAGCTATTGTGCAGTTATCTAATTAAGTATTATTAGAACACAAGAGCCTGGAGTAGAAGATACCCAACGCAACCGGTTATGACATCCAATCTAAGGTGCACTTTCCATGAGGTTAACCATCTTTTGTCGATAATGTCATTTAAATGTCAGGATATTCCTTGTAGTTTCTTACTGAAAACCGGCCTACACTTCCATTATTACAACCAGTAGCCACGCCACGATCATTAACCGATGAAACTCGTTGCGCGCTATTATTAGTCGACTAACATACGTCTAATCTTCGTAGGGCTCTTCTCTAGCTGCATGAGAATAGAAAATTGAACACTAGTGTTCGATTTTTATGCTTACAACTCAACAGCAAAATGTTTCGTATCTTTGTTTAGAAGCCTTGTTGCTGAAGTTATAATAGCTGATAGTCTCAAGTACACTATAAAGCGAAAGTCCAATACTGAAGATCTATGCACGGATTCTAAAATTATTTGTCTTGTTGAAATTTTGTCCAGAAGGAACATGTCTTATTTGGTTTTCACCTTTTTGTTTGCAGTTCATTGATGAATGAAGTGTTTCGACTTTACTAGTTGCTCACTGAGTTTGTGCTGTCACTGCGATTACAATAATGCAGTGATATTATGTAGTGGTAATTGTAGGAATTTCTTATGGGGTGGTTACTGGTGATCTGTTCTAGTTTGGAATAGCCCACAAACAAGAAATAGCAGAATGGTCACATGAACAAAATTCATAATAACTATGATGAATTGTTCAGATCGTCTCTCACAGCAAACTGAAACTATTTTAATTAACTTGGTAACTCCATATAATCTGAAGTTAGGACAGTGGGGTGCCAGATCAGGTGTTGTCTCGTCGTCTGACCGTGGTTCAAAAGTACGTGGTGTTGTCCTCGGATCTTTCCCTTATGTGATTGATCCCAGACCATCGTCAATAGCCCATTGTGTTGCTCTAGTACGACGTTAATTAAAATTTACCAAAACATTTACCTATAATCTGTCCGAGAATTTATAAACATTCGTTTAATTATGATATGAAAACAAATAAAACTTGTATTTAATGTTAGTAAAAGTCTGAAAATATATGCCGTTAGTATTATTTTCACAGCATAGTATTTTTACCTTGTATCATTAAATTTTTCCTGACATTTTCAAGATCCATAAAAGGACCTATTTTACATTCATGCTCAAGTTAAAATGTTTTAAATTAAAAACAATAGGTATATTTATCTTAGATTTTGATATAAATATCCTGCTTATTAAACGTTAATAATGAACTTTGACATTTACAAGGAGGATTTTTTTTCATTTTCAAAAATTCATACTATCATAAGTTATCCTGTTTGGATAAGAAAATTACTATTTTAACGAATTAATTCAAAGTACTGTAACAAACAATACACTTCCTTTATTCTTTGTGTTCAATAACTTGTATAATAGGAGAAACATATTTTTACTCTGTTTGTTTTTAATAATGATACTTATAAATATATAAACAACCGGAATTAATTTCAATGCAGAAAAAATTAAAATTGAAGTATTCTAATCATGGTATATAAAATTTATGAGACGTTATATAGAAAGTGGTTTTATTGCTTTTTATAGAAGAAAAAAGATTATCGTTATTACGCTACTGTATTGCTCAAAATATATTTATAACACGCTGAGGCCGATGGCATAAAGAATTCGAACGGATGGCTTTATAAATTGGAATAACACGTTTTATAGGAATAAAAAAAGAAAGACGTGCGTTCAACATATGTGAGTTTTTCAAAATAATGTACGATCTAAGTATTGCTTACATAGCAGTTTCAATCTATTTGGAAAGAACTTAAATTCAGTCTCACTGCTAAACCAACTTTCTTTATTAGCAAAGATACAATTTTAATATAACAGCATTTAATTAAAGCATATAGTCTTGTAATATATTTTAATCGAGTAATAAAATTTGGACTGTCGTCAATCAAATGATGACCATTCAGATTTTATTAAAAATATATTAAAACATGGAAGAGGGTAGTAAAATCTTGACAAACTTAGTTCATCCTAATAGATTTTTTAATGTGAGGACATAAATATATAAGCTGTTGAATTAACACTCAAACGAATATTTTTTTTTAAATGCTCTGAAAAAAATTAGAAATTTGAATAACATTTGTGGCAAAGCTCAAAAACAAAACACCTCAATTAAATGGGAAAACTATTAAGGTTTCAGGCAAAGGAAAGTTTTTCTCTCGACACTGGGGAATATGAGTCATAACTATTTACACCTGTAAAGTGAAAGGTTTTGAAGAAATGTTTTTTCCTGTTCGGTAATAGTTTTTCTTCACGCCTCCCCCAAGTCTATAGATATGTTTCTTAATAAGAACACAACTGTAAAGGACAAAATTTCAAAATAAGCAAACTAAATTCATACATAGTTTAATTCAAAACAATGTTTAAATTAATATCTGTAGTGAAGTAATGCTTTAACATCTATAAAAACCGACCAACCTGTATAGTGGTTTAAGCCTCTAGATCGAAAGGTCCTCGGTTCGAATCCGGGTTTGGGCATGGATGTTTGTAAGCGTATACCAGCTCAGGTGTTGCTTGGGTTTGGGCACCGCAGGTGGCCCCCTCGTCCCCGCTGTGATAGCAAGTTATGAGCGGTTTTTTGTGGCCAACCACGGAAGGAGAGTATTCCCCAGAAGTGGGGCGAGGACTGGGCAGGGGGCGCCTTAAACCGCCCCTCGGCCATTGAGGTGCTATTTGCATAGGTGTTTTCTCAGCTTGGCATTGGAGTTTTCTAATCTTGGCGTTTAAGTTTGCTCAGAATTCAAAATTGATGCGAAGCGATGCATTGTGGAACTTTAAAGTTTAACTTTCGAGAGTCTATGGCAGATGGTAGAGTTAAATCAGTTGTCCTGTCCTGAGAATATACTGTTGAAGAAAGCCGTTGTTAAATGGTGGTGTTAAGTTGGAACTGTGGTCCTGTAATTATGTCTATATTGTTGAAAAGGAAGTGCATTACTTTCATTATTTTGACTTGGGCTTTGTTGGTGGTGGCAGTATTATGTTTCCACGCTATGCTTAAGTTGATGTTTGGTTCTTTTAAATGGTTGGTTGTCGTTAGAGGTCAGTTGAATAAGCAATGGTCCGGAGTTCCCGGCTCCCCGCAAATGCAGTTATTGTTGGTGATCGTCATCCGAACTTGGTTCAAAATTACGAAGTATAAATTGTTAGGGGCAATGATGGTCCTCCCACTGGGTGGACCATCACATCCGACCTTGTAGTGGCCAATGACTTAAGTCAAATGTGCCCGCCATAAGAAGAAAAAAAACCATCAATAAAAACATTCGTTGCATGAGTTATGTGATTTATGTCCTCTCTTATTCCCAGATGCAGAATTATATTCATTGTTCTGTACCACAACTTTAAGCAATTGCAATTATTCTGCAGGAATTTTATCCGAATTTTGATAACTGCAGTAAAATCAAAAACAGAGGTAAAACACAATTATCGGCTAAATATGTCTTACATATTTATAATAAAACATCAAATTTAATTAAATTACTTTATTTACTTAAAATCAATGCATACTTTCAGAATTTGCAATTCTGTCGATAATTTTTGAAGTTAAATATTTTGTCATTGACATAGAAGAAGTGTTACATCTAAAGTGTTTGTGGTAATTTGGGGCTGTGAAGGGAGATAGTTCCGTAGCTAGAGAAGAAAGAAAAAGGTTTGGCAAGGAGCGCGCTTTGCCCTGCAGAACATCGTATCTTATGATTGAAAAAAAGTCGGCCAAAATTTTGGTAAAAATAAGGAAAAATTGTTCTGCAAAGACTTTGTTTGCTCTGCGATGTACGTCGCAGTTTTAAGCACCTTCTGTTCCTGGGTTCTTATTAGATTTTATGTGTGCTGATATTTCTATAAATATTATAACCACAATTTCAAGTAATATCCAAATTCAATTCATTTAATTCATACCCAAAAATTTACTTTGAATCAATTCTTCATATAAAGTTCACGTATTGCAGCACTGAAATAGTTACACTTCGACCAATGGTTACTTAAGTGCAATGCGTTGCTATAACAAAGATGAGCAGAGGTGGTAATTTTGCGTTGCCTCCACGGTGATGAGAAGGAAATAGGGTGTGCCTAACATTATATTGATGGATTACATAACAAGGACGAGACGATAGTACAGGTGACCAATTATTTTATGAGTAATTACTTTAAATTATATCCGCAAGCAATATTAAGTGTTGTTAGAAATAAAATAATTTTGTTGTGCTTAGTCGAAAATGGATAAATTTCAGTGTTCTACCAAATATTTCTTTCAAATCCATTCTTTCTGAACAAAATTTCGCTTTTCATCACTAAATATATGCAAGCTAATACAAAAAGTGCTTTTTTTAACATCTTGATAACTTAATATTCATATTTAACTTTCGATTAACAGATGTGTTTGCGCACTCTTTTCCAAATATTCTCACTGGTTCTGTAAAATACGGTTCTTGCATACAGAAACACATTTTCAATAGAATATAATCTATTATATCTCTCTCTCAAATCTTTATTAATAAATATTTAAAAACCCAATCGTGTTTAAATATGCATTCTCATGGTAATGAGAAATGGAATAAATAAAACATAATAACGGAAAAATAATTAGTTTCAATTAAATGATACTTAGTTCAAATACAATTACTTGTGATATTGCATGAATAATGATTAACTAAATATCCCCCGATCATCCACGAGTATTTAAAGGGACTCGTAGTTCCTTTAAATATTCCTACAGTTGCACATAAGTGTTCGTGTAAGTATACAAAGAATACACAAAAAAGGAATGCCTCGCGATTTGGTAATTTACAAAATTCCGTAAATGTATTTCCCAGTAAATGTTATCAATTGCTCTAAATTCCCTTCTTACTTTAAATGTGATGTAATAATAAAGCACGATTGTAAAAGTGTGGATTGAAAAATTATCCTTCCAATGTTTTTATGAATAATTTAAAGGCTAACGGTCCCTGGAGATAGAAAATCCTCTAAGACAAATCCAGTCATATTTGAATATTTTTTTCTCAAAGGCACACAAACCTCCCCTAGCCCTTTCAAAATGATCCTGTCGTTAACATTTTCTGTGAGAATCATTTTATTTATCAAGTTATTTTCAGTCATCTGCGAGATTGTTTGACTTATGCATTTTTTAGCGGAACTTGTTTTAGAATTTCTATTTTAATCTTCCCGGGTTCTTGCTGAAAGCGTGTATCCTTCTCCCGGCTCATTTAAAATTTAGATCCCAAGAACTGCTTTTAATTTAAGTTTTCGCACTTCTAAAAAATATTATTTTTTCACCTCCATCATTACAGTGGGAAAATGTGACTTGCTCGCCCCCTTTCAAGACGACAGAAAAGTTCTATAAAAATTATCATAATCCACAATCTTTCATATTTAAAGAATGGGATAGCTAAGTAAGCTTTTTTGTGTGTTGTCTCACAATTAATTTGAACATGATAAATTTATCAATGCAAACCAATGATTTTGGCTTAAAAAAAACTTTAGATACATAATGTAAAAACGTCTTTAGGTGCATTGGTACATGATGACATTTTGAATAATTTACAAAAACCGCCGTTCTCATATTTAATCGAAGTATATTCTAGGTTTAACCTAGTTAGGTAAGCAAAATTATGCTGACATCAGTAATTTTTTGTTTGGTTTTAAAATGCATTTTTATTTTTTACTTGTGTGCGGATCAAATACTTGAAATGTCTGGATATTGGTAATATTTGTCTAAGAGATACTTGAACATTAATTATGAGAGTGAAATGTAATTTGAATAAGAATGTGATCAACAGGGCAAGAGATACAAAAATCATATTGGATAGTTTAGATATCAGTCTGTTAAATGTCTGCTATCGTGTGTGAGAAGCTAGAATTGTATTCAAACCTTATTCCCCAATTTTCAAATATCCTTTTTAACGACAAAATGTATTTATAAAATGCTCAGTTAAGGCTTTACATTTTAAATTAATGTCTTAACATTTTTCAGCGTAAGTAAAATATACTCTGGTAATATAAAGTAAGAAAAAGTTTCAATTTGCGAATTTCTATCTTTCAAAGACTGTACTCTAAACGTCCTGAGTAATATCAGAATAATTGTCAAATAATTCTTTAAATATCGTAATTCGTATTTTTATTACTTTCACAGAATTGTAATATTTATTATAATGTTCGCAGAAAGTAAGCAAATAAAGCAATTACTTCTCGTTAGGTTCTTATATTGATATTGAAGGTAGAAAATTCTGGGGAATTTTTATAGCTGCTTTTTTGATCCCATCTATTAAAAATGGAATATAACATTGTATTAGTTTTATCTCGTTTGTCAAGAAATCTAAATTTAAAAGAAAAAATTAATTTAGAATTTACTAGACCTATTATTTATTTCATTTCCAAAAAACTAAATGCATACAACGTAATCTAATAATACATTCAATTTCAGAAATAACTACCATAAAAGTAAGCTTCGAACAATATCAATAGATACATATGAATAATTTACAGAACTACTAATGCAGTATTTTGATGTTTAAGGCAATGTATCTCTAAGTAAAATAAAATACAATTCAGTATATTTATTTTCTTATACGTTTCTGTGTAATATTTAATGACATAAATATCCGTAAAACAATTGAATCGTGCTTCTTATTTAAATATTTGATTATTTGAATCAGCTGAAGGATGATTTCCTTTGGGCCCTGCGGGGGGTATTTCCCTAATAATGTGATATTTGCCCTGAAAGAGAATAATGACGTGTTTCGAAGTTATCTACAGCTCAAAAGCTGAAGTAAAGAAGGAAATTTTTACATTTCTTATCTTAACTCATTACATCTCACTTTTTAAGGTGATCCACTTGCACTTTGAAGGATCTATGATGTATCAATTATGCTCTTGGACGCTGAGCTCTCTAATTTGAAGCAGGTTCATGAACCATTCGGTAATAATATAGGTGAAAAACATACTCTTCAATTGTGCTTGGTCTGTCATAACTCCAAGTCAAAGTAATTAAAATAAAACACCATATATATCCCATGTGGTAAGAACTGCATTCAGTGATCCTTTGATAGTCATTTCTGGCACATTTACAACGCAGCGGTAAGTAGACGACATTCTACGAACGGTTGTGCTACCGTTGTTTTTAAGACACTCCGGATGTACTTTTCAACAAGATAATGTCCGGCCGCCCACGGCTCGTGTTGCTATGAATTGTGTTCAAGATTTCCCAACACTTCCTTGTACAGCTAGGTCTCCTGATCTCTTTCCCATAGAACAAATTCGGAACGTTATGGGAAGGCGATTGCAACCATCCCGTGATGTTGACCATTTAACCCGACAGTTGGAGACAAGTTGGCAAGAAGAAATTCCGCAGGGCACCATCCGGGAAATTGTTCAGTATCCGGGAACTTTTTCAGTTTATGCCTCACCGGGTGACAGCTTACATCCAGGCCAGAGGTGGACAAACGCCTTATTGACTTCCTCCCTTTGTAACGGACGAACTCTGAAGTAAATCATTCGATCGTACTGAAATTTTTCGTTTGTTTGTCTATGTATGTTCTTCACATCCACCACCTTTTATCGCAATCGTATAACTCCTTCGTGGTGCGTCGATTTTTTTTGTCAGAGAGTGTATATGTTAGGGCACAGTAAGATGCTAGTATCGAAATTTTTAGTGAAACCGATGTAAAATAATATGTATATGTGTTGAATGGTAAAACATGTAAGTGTAACAGACCCTTGCTATCACGGTAAACTTTCTACAATTACTTTAACCAATACCATAAAAATATGAACAATGGAATAATTTCAAAAGTGAATTTTTAAATAGTGTTTTATTATTCCATCTTTACTGATTAACAGAACTCCTTTACCAACAGCAGATTTAAAGGATTCTACTATACCTATAAAAACTTTAGAAGATATTTATAAAACGTTATTCAGAGCTTTAGAGGAAAGATTCGATAATAATGTAACTGCACACAAATAGCAAACACATTATCCCTGTCTAAGAATTTATTCGCTTAACTAACTCATTAATAGTCAAAGGTTTTAGAAAAAGTTTTGGTAAAACATAAGTTTTAGAAAATGAAAGAAAATTAGTATTTCAACATTTTACTAAGAAATGTAATTACATCGAAATTGATAACAAAACAAGTAAAATTAATTTTTTATTCTAAAAAGCCCTAAATATTGAATTCGCTAATTATCTTAAAAAACGAAGTTAAGAATCAAATAAAATAAAATACGGGAGGGTTCTCGTTTATGAAAAAAATCCCTCAATACCTTTGGATGCTAACCAACCATAAAAACCAGACTTCCATAAATACAAGTCTATCCCTGAAAATGTTGCTCCGTTAAAAAAAGTAAACTTTTATCACTCCTTCAAATTGTTTTGGTTTTACCAAAGACAACAAAGCAAAGAATAATTTCCTTGGATTCCGAAATTCATAACAATCCTTAAACTTCAATTTCTTTCGTTCGAACTCTGAGAATCACCTATTCAAAACAATATTGCGATCTGTGGTGAAAACCCGATAAGCTATTCTGCCTCATATAATAGCACTCTACTCAAATAGAAAAATATCTATAACAGTGTTTGTGAATGCAACTATAATTTACAGTCCTAAATCGAATGGGGAATAAGAGAAGTTGCGGGGATTATGTAATTCTCCTCATTATGCTCATTCGATTTGGCAAAAAGACCTGGCTTTGAAGCATGATCCTGTTTACATTTCACTAATGGCCGCAAACTGGAAGTTTTACTCCTTCATTTCAATGAAAGGTCAACTTATCAGGTTTGATATTTTCTGCTGAAGGTAATGGATTAAGCAACAGCTTCATTTGTTGAAATACTCAAGAAGGAAATTCCATCGAATCTTTCTCATCCTAATCCTGAATTTTATAAGCCTAAAAAAAGCGAGTTGTTAATGCTCACAAAAATATTTTTCATCCAGGAAGAAATTCATACCACAGAAAGGTAGTTAGTTGTGAATTGGAGTAGTACTGAAGCAACACATCGGGTTATTAGCGACAGCTTAGGATACATTCCGAAGGGAAACAAAACCTAGTAATTTCGAACCAGGGTCAAGTGACGAGGTCAACACTTGATCTGGTATCCCAATCCCCCAACTTCGACAACATTCCAACGTGAAGCCATTTGAGACCACAACATATTTAACGAACCACCTCCAGACACGAAGGTCTACTGTTGGATCAAGTTTGGGTTGACTTACAGCAATAGAAGTTGTAATAAATAAATCTTAACTTTATGAAACCTGCTTTATTCTTTAGTTACTACACATGATTATGATCCGGATTAGTTAAAAGAGAAAATAAATTGTAAAATATGTAAGTGTAAAAATACTTAGGACTTTAATAGTTTATCTACAATATGTCAAAAGTATTATACTCCCTAATATTCATCGATTGTACAGAAAACAATCGGGTATGGCTTCTAAAAAAACCACTAGCATACAGAGTATCTTTGTGAGGGATAAATATTTATTATGTCACACACACATGTCACAGTTAGGCTTTATTTATGTGCTTTAAGTTTACATACCTGCAACTATTGCACTTTTTTGCCGTACAACTAAACAAGACAAGAGCTAAAAAAACAAGATGCAGCATTAATATCACGACGCATATATTCTGTTTACTGGCATTAGAATACTTGATTGAGAAAAAATACGCAGAAATATAGTAGAATTATATCAGTTTTCAGTGAACACGCGTCATGACAGTACGATGTAACAAATCATTGGATTTATGTGACTATGAGCTCTATTTTCTCTGTAACAAGCATAACTTGTCAGAAATGGTGGCAGCTTCCAATAAATCAGATAGACATCATCTCTCACGCTACCTCTTTATGCAATAAATAACTAATCACGTGTTTATTATGCTCATGATGTATTAGGTTTGTCCAGATAAGCGGGTGTTTGTGAGAACAATCCTAGAGAAGATGATGAATGTTCACGCGTTATCATTCAATCTGCTTGGCATAAAATATGCTTGTACTTAGACACAGGTTTTGGTGTGAGTGATACATATCTTTGCAATTCAAGATTCAAATATAACTATTCAAAAATGTATACAAAACATGTGTTTAAAGCACATAATTGGTTCAAACTATGTGTATTCGTACGTAAACCAAATTTGGATTTAGTCATTTTACACTTTGCTAAGATTTTTCTGAGAAACTAAATATTCGTATCCTAACTACCTCCGTTGTGATACATTTTGGAGAACTGAATCAGTATTTTTAAAGTTTTATGTTGTGTCATTGTAATAGAAAACGGAGGTTGTGTATAAATATAAGCTTAATGTCCATGAAAAAGGGTATTAATTAAATTAACTATTAACACCTTTCGTAATTTGTTTCCTTTGTTCAGTTTCATAAGTTCACTCATTTATTATTTACCTAACAGTTAATTTCAAACGATGTAATTCAAAGAAAGGGTGTCTATAACTCAATCAAATAAATGTCTCTAATTATTACATTAAACGTGATCATAGAGCTATAAAAGGATCTATGAACAGACTTGTAAGACACTTATTGCTCTCTAAAGGTACGCGTAAAATATTACCGTAGAACAGTTTTTAGTTGCTTGATCGTTTTCTGAATAATGTAGCCGTTGGTACTTAATGTCAAGGAAAAATGCTATTTCTGGAATGTGAGATGGCAGTGGAAAAACTTTTTTTTCAAACAGCTCGCTGAAAAATCAAATAATTGTATACAGTGAGTGGGCTTATCTGAGAAGAGATAATACTGACTACATGAGGAAAAAAAAAACGAATTCGAAAATACAAGAATAGTACACTGTTGGACAAAACATAAGAACGAAGAAGAAATTAGCATGTAAATGAAAATCAACGTGTGTTTGCAGTCCAAGAGGCAAACAATAGTGTGGACAGCATGTTTAACATGATTTTTAATATAAACATTTTATTGAAAGGATGTACACAGGGGATTCAAGAGGTTGTTTTTGTACAAAGTGCATGTTGTCCGAAGACATGGCTGAACAGAGAAACCACAATACTTGCAACCAACAGTCCTCAGCGTCATGTCAGTAAGAGATGTGGCTACCGTGAAGTGCAAGGCAACTTTCAACACTGCGATGCATACTCAGAACAACATGATCCGAGCTGTTGAGGCAAGTTGACCCACTCATTTCACAGTGCAGGGATGAGTGTTTCCTTGTTTGTGAGAGTAAATTTCCGAGCAGCAATTCGTCTACATACCATACATGTTCAATGGGACTCACGTCAGGGGAACATGCTGGCCAGTCTATGCGATGGTTCAGACAATCTTGTACAGACTGTGCACCGAAAGAGATCGCTGACAGCACCTCAGAAAAGTAGAACATGTGGTCGCAGAACGTCATCAATGTATTTTTGGCCGGTCATGGACCCTGGGACAAGCACATAGAGGTCCGTGCATCCATTGACCATGATGCCTGCCCACACCATGATACTGCAAATTGCACATCGATCTCTTTCCAGAATATTTTATTGACAGTAAACACTGCCAACCTCGCTTCATATCAGTTGACGTATACAATAAGACGACAGACAATCTATTCTCATCTGAGAAGAGCATGGTAGACCAGTCGTAATCAGTCTAATTGCGATTCAGACGGCACCATTGAAAATGGGGGCTACTTGACGTCTTGAGAGTGGTACATAGAAACAACAGGTCTTCGGGTGTACAGTCGACTCTTACGCAAACGTCTTGCAACTATTTTCAGGGATATTTGAGTTTCCGTGACTGCATGTAACTGACTTGCCACTTGACCAGCTGTGCTGCGTCGGTTCCTTTTCGTTGAAATAACAATATACCGATCTTTTGGGGGCGTCGTGCTGCTAGTACAACCTATAAAGAATACAACATTTTCATAAGTTTCACAGATAAGAATAACACCCGCATTCATGCAAATTTCCACATGATGGGGTCCTATTTCTAATTGTAGTAGCTGAAAATAACATCCGTCCTTATGTTTTGTCCACCAGTGTATGATCAACGACGTTGTGGATAAAGAGGTACATGTGGTTTTTCACGAAGAGGCAAATAAAAGGTATGTCGCCATAAAACAAAAATAATCTACTTAAAATATTTAAATTTTAATGACATTTATTTCTTCTTTTAAGAATATACTGAAATGTCTAAAATATTTTTCATTTGAGGAAAATAAGTTTTGAATAAAAATAGAACAGTAATACACTAGATAGCAAAAAAAAACGACAGACCAAGAAGGAGTGGTCCGATTGTGATACAAATTGGTGGATGTGAAGAACATACATAAAAAAACAAACGATTAAAATTTCACAATTCAATGATTCATTTCAGAGTTTGACAGTTGCAAAGAGTGGGTGTCAATAAGGCGTTGATCCACCTCTGGCCTGGATGTAAGCTGTCACCCGGCGTGACATAGACTGAAAGAGTTACCAGATGATGTACTGCGGGATTTCTTGCCAAAATGTCTCCAACTGTCGGTCTAAATGGTCAACATTCTGGGATAGTTGCAATCGCCTTCCCTTAACACCCCAAATGTGGTCTATGGCTCAGAAATCAGAAGACCTAGTTGTCCAAGGAAGTGTTGGGAAAGCTTGAAAGCAATTCATAGCAACACGTGCCGTGTGCGGCTGGGCGTAATCTTGTTGAAAAGTAAGTCCGGGGTGTCGCGGCAGCGCAACCGGTCGTAGAATGTCGTCTACCTACCGCTGTCCTGTCAGTGTGCCAGAAATTACTACCAAAGGGGTCCAGCTATCAAAGGAGATGGCAACCCCAGACCCTAACGCCCTGTTGACGGCATGTGAGGCGTGCGATTGTAAGGGCAGGATCCCCACGCTACCCTGGACGTCTCCAGGCACGTCTACGTTTTCCGTCTGGACACAGTTGGAAACGGGACTCGTCACTATAGACTATATGTCCCCAGTCAGCGCCGTTCCAAGTTGATCGAGCTCAGTACAACTCCTGGACAACTCCTTCTTGGTACGTCTATTTTTTTGTTATATAGTGTATAGTGTACATTCATGAAGAGTGTATTGACCTTCTTGGTGGTAATCTCACACAGGTATCCGTCAGTCTCAAAATCGACCAGATCTTGTTAAACGAGATATCTTGTCAGTTTAAGAAAATATGAACGCGATAATTTAGAGAATACTGACCAGATCTTGATCTCGTCATCATAAAAAATATCTGCAATATCTTGACGAGATAACTCGTCATTAGCAAAATAGGTAAGATTTTGATGAACGGAATACCTCGTCGAAACCACTTGGAGACTTAGTGAAAATGTTTCTATTTACGAGATATGTAGGAACTCGAAAATATTGTGTATTTATGATCTTTCGGTATATAATCTTTAAAATGGGCTAGACAATTTTAAATTATCAGTGAAAATTTTGCCGATTTTTCATATTCTTTTTTAAGAGTTCACATTCTGCAGAATGCAAACAGTTATCGAGTAATGTCCACCAAGACTTACCTTCCCAGTTCTTATCCGCGCATTAATTCCCTATTAAATTTGCCATTTCAGTCCGCCATTCCTTTCTTTGACTATTTATTGTTGGACACCGCTGAGAAAGCACTCATTAGCGTTAAATGTCTTTCATCTAAAACAAACTCCTTAACAAAGTCGTTAAAATAGACTGGGACTGCAGCTTTAAATGCTTCATTAATGGACATGCTAATGGTTTGCTTGCGTAACTTTGTTTACCTTTGAGACCGCTAATGTTAGAATCAGTGCTCATTGTCTATAACCTTTCATTCAAACGGCTCCTTTCTCAAGTATCAAATGACTCCACATGTTTGAGCGAAAATATTAGTGACAAGTCAAAAAATGTTTGAGGATGGGGCTTTCCATAATCTCTTCTTGTATCAACACAATTTCGTTTGACTTTTACAAATTCTGTTGACAATGATCGATATTTATATTGATAAGAGTAGCTTTTATAAATAATTTAATCAACTCGATTGTTATCATTGAGATTACTCGCATTTATTTTAAAAGATAATTTTACTGATCCTCGTTATAAGTACGAGAGCATTTTGGACATAATAGGTTTATAGATAAGCGAGGTTGTTTTTTCACAACCAATGATTAAAATTAAAGTGCAATGAGTCAACCTTTTATCCATTCTATGTGGGCGACTAATTGGCTTGCAAGGAATTTGTTGAAAGTCTTAAAATGTTAGTTAATGCTTGGCTATAAATAAAATAGCATTAGATATTAATTAAACACATTCACGGAATATTTATCAGATCTTGTTGGACATGATATCTTGTCGAAACTTCACGGGGCTTAGTTGAAATTCGAAAAATTAAATTACAGTAGGTAAAAAGTTGAACTAGGGTCGCATAGAAACACAAAATCTGAATGCAAATTGCAGAGGAATATCTTCAGTTTATATTTAGATTTTGATCTAGATTTAGAGCGTTAAGATCTGTACAGATCCTTGAAGGATTATTATTTATTAATTGAACAGCTACTTGAAGTCAATACGCTTGGATTTCAAGATCATAAGCTATTTTGAACATATAGTGCTTAAAAAATATGTTTACTGCATAATATTTATGTTGTAGCTGATTTAAATTAGACACTAGAAAATAATCTTCAAAAATGTCTGTAATGTTTCTCATTCACCAATAATCTTTAAAATTGAACATAAAATAGCAATCATGTAAAAGCTTAAATATTAGCTAAGATTGAAACTGTAATGTACGACATTAAACATGTATTTTTATGAAAAACGTGTAACAAAACAAATACATTTTCATAAACAATGAATAGAAGACTTATTATTGCTCTGGGTTTAAACGTTATATACTATTGACTTAACAGGTGCATATATAATTCACTAAACGATATTTATGAACTCCAAAACAAATTAAACTATTAAAATAAGCTTATTTTTCCATTCAGCTTGCGGATTTAAATGTAAAAGTAAAGGAAATTTATTCTCACACACACACATACCACATCTACAAATGAACACTGCCCTCAAAAGTTTCATTCAACGAATCTTGTTGAAATTCTTCACCCAAAGATCTCAAGTGAAACTGATAGAAGATTCAAGAATCTGAAAGGATTACCTGCCCCTCGTCTCATTGAATTCCTCTCCTTCAAAGGAAACTAACAAGCATTTTTGTTCCCAAACTAATTTTACAAGCACCGCTCAGAAGATGTCTTATTTCTCGTTGTTTATTAACGGTCTTTAATTAATGTCACCCTTTATATCATAACACCACTCTCAAAGACAGAATCTCCACTTTTGCGGCAGAGTTAATTTTAGAAAAGGGAGTACCAATGGGTGGCAAGTCCTCACAAAGAAGTCCTTAAAATAAAAGCTCCGCGCCTTTCCTTTCGGCAAATCATCTCGATTTGTAATTTGTTTGAGTTCAGAAGTGCAGTTTTTTCCGGGGAATTTGCTTTTATTCGTTTTCATAATTATTACCTCAGTATAACAATTTTGATTTAATTTTTGTACTCAGCGTGGACACGAGAAATGGAAAAACGAATGAAAAACAAAAACAAATAATACTTTTGTCAGGCTTGTTTCGTGTGTAATAGGATTCCAAAATAGGTTCTTAAAAACAAATAAGAGTAGGTCAGAGAACATTTTCTACAGTATTGAGAAAATCCCTGCTCTACTCTTGAAATGTTTGCGTAAATGAAATGAGTAGTGAAATATGCAAATTGTAGGTTGGTGCAATAATTTTTCTATTGCTCCTATTACTACTGACTTTATATTATGGCTATTAAAAAATCCTTCATTACACGTGGTTCATTTGTGAAAAAATAATAACTTTATTGTGATTTATTTTTGTGAACTATTGCAACTATTGCAATTGATCAGGGCATTATATAAATCACCTTCGTCCCTTTTAATAGCGGTGAAGAGCATAAAAAGGAATAAATGAATATTTACTAATACATAGGTTATGGATGTGAGTCTTAATTGTACTTAATGGTAAATAAATGTTTAATAGTATTCCCATGAAAGAACGTCTTCTTAGTTATGTACGTCTATTAAGTTTTGTCTATCCCCCTTCAGTACTTATTAGATAAGATTCAGTACTTATTAGATAAGAATTGAACTGTAAACTAATTTAGTGAACCAAATTTTTGTCCTTTGAAATACTATTAGAGTTGTTAAAACACAAATGAATATACAAATGTGCAGACCAATCAATACAATTATTCAACTTCAAAATAATATTTTGCTGGTCTTAAATACTTTCTTGGTGAAGCTTATCGAGTATTTTTAGATTTATTAAAATACCTATTGCTTTAATAAGATACATCGTCCAAAATAGCTTCAAGTTATACCATTTAATATTCTTATGCATTTGTTATTTGCGAGGAAACAGGTATTTATTTTATTGATGTAACGATAATCAAGGCTTGCCGTAAGTTACACTCAATTATTAATGAAAAAGAACAGTTTGTAGCATTAAAAATGACTAAAAAATAACTTGGATGATAGGATTACAGTACCTGAGTTAACAAACGGTTTTTAACTATAGTTATACGTATTTGCAGACAAAGGATATTTTAAGTAAAACATATTCATCAGTTTATATGAAAGAGGTTTAAAAATGGTACAGGGGATTAAGAAAAGTATAGTTATAGTACATACAAAGAAGATCGACTTACCGGCGCTTATATACACTACCCTAAAATAACGGAGCGGACGCCAGCCGATTTGCATAGCATCCAACTACTCCTTTGGGTGTGTTTTTCATGATATGGGCTGGTACGTTTGTATGTTTTTCCTGGTAAATTGAATTCCACTACCCTGCAATAATGGAAAGGAAGCCAGCGGATTTTCAATATGATTTGGTACTTGTTTGGGGGTGATTTTCGGTGTATGGCCTAGGATCTTTGCATGTTTTTCCTGGTGAATTGAACGCCGAGACCTACATGAACATTTTGAACAATCAGGTTTTTCCTACATTCTGGAAATTTCAGGAATGGACGAATGTTACTTTCAGGACGACAACACTCCATTTCATGTTGCAGCATCTGTCAAGCAGTGGTATCAAGATATGGATGTAAAATGTCTTCCCTGGCCTGCTCATCGTCCCTACCTAAACCCCATAAAATATCTGTGGGACGAGTTAGAGCGACGCTTACGGACCAGGGAACCACGTCCGAAATCTACAGCTGAGCTGGCAACATTCTTGCAGCAGGAATGGACACAAATACCCATAGCTGTGTATCAAAACCTTGTTGAAGGTATGCCTAGAAGGGTTGTTAGTGTAATTGCAGCACGTGGGGGACTATCCCCTATTTAAAGCATACGTTATTTCCTTTATACCATCACATCTTGCTGTCCGGTCCATTATTGTAGTGTAGCGTATATATAAGCCCCGGTGAATCAGAAAAAACCGATTTTTTAAAATTTGTTACAAATTTCATTATTGATAGTCTTGAGGAACTTTTTTCCCCCTACCCTCAAAATAATCATAAAATAAGCTAAATTTAAAATACACCTGGTCGAATTGTTTCGAAAATTTCAACAATAATCCTACAGAAAATCTCTATTAATAATATCTGAATAAAAATTTTTACTTAAATATTGTGCATACGATTTTAATACAACATTAATAGTGTGATTTTAATATTTAAATGTAAACACAACATATTTAAGAGCATACGACGTTTTTCTATCGTTTCTGTAACAACTATATGAAAATTATCATAATTGTTCAATTAGATTTTAAAATATTACATTATTCAAGAGCAGTTAAACGTTAAAACATTTTTTGTGTGCTTCAAGTCTCAAATGGCATTAAGAGAAGTAAACCTAGACGAGATGTAATCATTCAGTTGATAGTACAATTATTATACTCATAAAGAAGTTAAAGAAGTTAAAATAAAAAATGGATTATTAAATCTCTAGAAACAGTTTATAATTTAGATGAGTAAACGGTGTTTCTAATTTTAAAACAACGCTGAAAATTTGAGAACATTTGAAGAAATGTACAGGGTATCCATAATTAAAGATGAAGTGTTCAGAGCCCGGTTGTAAAATCTATTGGGCAAACTTCTATTTAGACCGTGGTGTTAATTTTTTTCTTTAAAAAATTCTTCAGATTTTCCCCTCCAGAGAAAGAAATTTGACACTGTAAGATCAATTTGAGGAATTTATGTGGCATAGGAAGTAGAAAAAACATTAAACAGTATTTTCCTATTTTGGAATTACTTACATATATGGTTCAAAATATTTTCTTTACGCGTGTTCCACAAAATACATTCTTTGAACCGCTTTTTCTACTGAAGATCGTCACCAATAGATCATTGTGTTGATCCAGTTAATTAACGACCTACCTACGTGTACTGGAGTATGCAGAGAGACTTTATTAATTTTCTAATGTCATGTGTTTGGTGCTTCAAATTGGCCGCGTTTTCTTGGCCAAGCGTTTTCCAAGACCCCACAATCAAAGGTCACAGGGGATGAGATTAAGCGAACTTCGTAGTAAACGTTCTACAATTTATTCGGTCTTCTGTAAAATGCTGTCGTATGACTTGGTTTTACACGTAATACAGTGTGGGGAGTTTACCCTAATGTGCAGAAATACTGTAAATTCGATACACCCATGCTGTTAAACTTGTCGAATAGCAAAATCGAGAAGAACTCAGCACTGACGGAACAAGTCACTACACCTATTCATTTGTATTTTTTTGGTCTAAAAATTAAGAATGAACAAATCGGTAAAGTCACACCGAAATGTTAATATCGATTAGTGCTAAAACATTTTGACTGAAACGCACGAGGGTTCTCAGAAGCTCAAATACAGCAAAAGTTACAGTTACATTCATATGAAACATTACTTTACCGTATGTTCCAAGGGAAAATATCTGAAAACAAGCCAAATTGGTGGTCCATCCATGTACTCAACGCTGTTTTTCAATGAATAGCAATATAGTATTTGCACCAAACTTGTATGAGTTTGGACATTCAAGAGGTTACTACAGGACTCAAATATCGCCTCTTTAACTGTGACCACTCTGTAAATTTCACCGAAAAAAGCAAAAATCTGAAGGTTAAAATTCTTTTTATTTTCCAATATCTCTTACCCAACCGGACTTTATATCTTATACATTTATATGTTTTTCTCTGATACAGTTGCTGTATCTCAATGTTTAAGAAATTTATGAATAATCAACAAATGATTTATGAACAAATGAAGTCATCATGGTTGAAGATTATGAGATATTGTCCTGGAGTTTTTCCCCTTGGGAATAGTTACCTGACCGGAGCCAACAGTTCGTTCTGTTGCACCAGTGCGACGTTAATGCAGATATCTACCTACCTATGTACTAATGAAGAGTTTGACATATACAAGGTATAAATAAATAGGTTTAGTGGTCAAACAAATTTCGTTTTTTTCTGAAATGTAGTTTATTTGCTGGGATTTATATGTAAGAAGTATCTGCCATACTTTATGGTGACATTACAGTATTCTATAGAGCATAATGTGTACTGTGAACAGAAAATTTGAATAAATTTATTACTTGGGATATAAAGATTTCGAAAGAAATAGTAAATTAATATTTAACTTACCATTTTCGACCATTATGTGTCTTATGTTTCCATGTTTCACAAAATAAATTATACATTTTATTATTCTCGGTCGATGTTTTTGAAAGGTAATAAACTACTTTCTCGCTCTCTAGGGCAAGTATTATTTTTCAATGATTAGAATTCAAATCTTAATTTGGTTAGTTAAAAGACATATCCTATTTCTTATGAGAGAAAGAAACTTTTAGCTTCAATGCAAAAGATAAATAAATTTGTCGACATGATTTCAGAAAAAATAGTGAAACATCTGTTTTAAGATCATAATTAGACGAAAAAGTAATTGAATTTCAAATCAAAATAATTGAAAGTGCTTTTTTTTTGTGTTTAAAATACATTTAAACATATTTTAATGAGAATTTATACCTTAAAAACTATTGTTCGTCAAACGTTTGAAACAGTGCAGGCGCATTAAATCGAGAATATAATATTTTGTGTACAGAAAAACTTTTCAAAACCTTAGACCGTAATACGATATTTTTATTCAACAATTTAATGATTCCCATTTTATAACTCAAAAAATTAAAATAATATAGGTAGAAATAAATTCAGGTTTCACTAAAAGTAATAAATCATTCCATTTTAATCTGAGAATTTTCTCATTAATATGCAGTCTAATTAGTTCCCGAGTAGCAAAAAAATAACTATAGATCGGCAAACCATGTTTTGAAATTTAATTTACTTTGCACCGTAATCAACTATTAACACTAGTGCTATTACACTCTAGGATTTTTATTACTTTTTTTGGGGGGACGAAAATATTTTAATGACAAGACAACGTAAAAGAAACAGAGGTTAAATATAAAATGAAACTTGCCTTAACTCAATTTTCCTTTCATCACCATTTTTTTTGTATTATTCTCTCTCTGGTGTAGTCTTGTTTCATTATCTGATTTTTCCCTCAAATTGATTAATGCATCCTAGGATTGACAAACATAATCGTTATGTTAACGCTTGACGTGCGATGCGTACGTTTTTACAGTGTTTATTCTGACCATATGATGGGGATAATACATTAACACGAATATCTACATTATATATAGGAAGGGATCAAATACTGTTTTGTCTCATTTAAGTGAATATAGTGTAAAAACGATGAAGAAATACATGCATGACAGTTGTTTTAAATTATTTTACTTTCATCTGGGTATTTACAAATTTCTATGCTGTTTTCCATGTTATACGATAAGATATTTTCATGTAAGGCTAATTTGCAAGGACCAAAGCATGGTAGCAATACGTCTAATTAGCCATGGCATAGCAAAAAATGACTCATGTATACAATTAGAGTGTATTTTCAAATTTCCTATCGTTAACTACAGATGAAGGTAATATGTGTCATACTGTACGGGATATTTCTCTGTGTGAATGTATCAAACATTTACATTTATATACATAATACATTACTGTAATTGTAGCTATTTTAGTCAGCATATGAATTCAGACCTATTTAGGAGAGAATCTCAAAACCATTATGGGTATAGATGAATTTATTCACCTTTTTATAAAATATGAAAAAGGTTTTCCATAGCTCTTTTTTTCTACGCACCACGCCAGGCTACACAACTTTCAAACTGTACGTGTAAGTTGTTTTCGCAATACAAATGCACCAAAAAATACAATTCATTAAAATCGAGAAAGAAAATTACAATATTTAAAAATAGCAATATTCGTCAGCTGACAGAGTGGTTCAAAATTGAGATCTTGTCCTCGAATCTAACCTTTGGGGATTAATTCCGGACCCTCGCCAATAGCTAGTTGTGTTGTCCATGGACGTAAATTCAGCCACCTACCTACTTTTAATGTCAATGTGAAGTACCAAAACATCTAGAAAAAGACTTGCTTTAAAGAATTACAGTGCTCAAACAAAAAAAATAATCAAATTGCTAACAATATTAAGAGATGATCGTCAAATACGAATTTATGCAATTTTCTTTTTTTTATTAGAGTTTTCAATACAGAATTATGTACCAATAGTAAAGGAATCTGTCACATGCATAAGTGAAGTACTTATAAAACTATACATGGAACAAAAACTAAGGTATTTTCAACTGGATCATTCATAATAAAATATAGTCCTAATTCCCATTTGAAAAACTCCATATTTATGCCGAAGTCATTAGACAAAAGACGATGACACCAGATTACGGAAGGGATGAAGAAACGTAAAATACAAACTCCCGTCGCTAAAAGGAATGGCAAACAGTCTTTTTTGATTGTTTGGTAGCTGCGTATTGATTAGCCAAGAGTCGTCCAGATCAACAACCTACAGGCATGGATAGTGTTGAAGTAGGTCTAGACTCCTCGTCCCACTCTTCCCCCTGGCTAGAATTTCCTCCTTATTTTTGCCTCCCCCAGCAAACCGAAATCACGTCTGTTGACTTAGGGTCATCTCTGGGGACGGCAACTGTGACAAGTGGAGTGGCGTAGGGGTTCCATAAGGGAGACATCGCATCAATATAAATTTCCCCGCCTCGTGCTCTTTCTTTTCCCAACTTATGGATCGGGCATTAGAATGAGATCATCCGACTATGTTTGTCGAAGCTGTTGGGTGAATATTTTTAGAAAAAGAAGACTCGGATTCGGACTCGCATTTTGGGCCTCCACGTGGCTCTGACGTGCGTTGATTGACACGCTTTTTATGTCTCTTTTTTAGGTCGCGGGGACTCTGTGAAGTGCTTTCTTTGACGCAGAGTAATGGCAGAGGAATGCATCAGCGCTTCCCATCACTTGTGGATTCGAGAAATAATAATTAAGGTTAAAAAACGTGGCTGAGAAAACACGTCAGCTACATACTTTTCATCGTTGCATCAAACTATCATTGTTATGATAGTTGAAAAGTGTGCATTTTTTTTGCATAGATATACTCATTGATCGAAGTGAATGGAGGTAGCATTTCACAGCTTAGTGCTAGCTACAACTTTGTGAGTGAGGACAACAGTGAAGGGCAGGAGGAAGGAAATAAAAATCCTAAGGATTTCAGATACAACTCACAGGTACACGTTAGCTGTTACGGAACAGGACGTCACGTAATTCGTTGCTTTTGTGTGATATAGGAAAATGTGGCAATGTGGAAAACCCAAGCTTAGACATTCTTATGATGTAAATCGATCAATAACTGTTAACACAAGTTTTAGCAAGACATCATAGAAGATTCACATGTTAAGATAATTCGCATAGATTTATGTCTTATAAAATCTAAGTGATTTACAACAATAATTTCCCAACACATCTGTTTAATCTGTCATTAGCTATGTTCGATCGTTGAAAGTTATAAAATACAAAATACTGTACTTTTCTGTGATTGTGTAAAGACATGTCTTCATTGATGCGAGCGAAGCGAGCAAGATTCGCGCAGCCAACGAACGAAAATTGCAAAGCAATCTTGACGGGGTTGGCAAGCATTAGAGAGCAGGGGGCGGACATTCTTAGTATATATATATATATATATATATATATATTGTTCTCACAGTTAAAAATTCATGTACAAATAACATTTAACATGTAAAGAATAAGTAAATTTAATTCAAGTTAACGTTAATTCATTTCAATTAGTTTAGGGGATTCCATTGTAAGAAGTTTTTATGAAATACACTCATTGCCATAAAAATTTGCGCACCAAGAAATAATTGTGGGATCCTAACGAAACTTGGCATGAAGGTACATGTCGGCCAGATATGCAGATGATTAGAAATGCGCATTGCATAATGCCAGTAGAGGGCGTTGAACTTCGTTCTCCTTGGAGTATAAAACAGGTAAGCAGAGCTTGCTTGAGTGTACTTAATCTTTTGCAAAAGAAACGCTGAGGTAGACATGACGTTACGCCGCCATCGAAGACAATATGAGCAGCTGTCAGAGTTCGAGAGGGGAAGAATCATGGGGATGATGGAAGCTGGGTGGTCAGCTAGTCAAGTCGAGTAGCTAGTCAAGTAGGCCGTTCTTATTTTACTGTGAGGAGGTGTAGGGACCAGTGGACAGAAGAGACGTCATTTACAAGGCGACCAGGCTCAGGACGCCCTCGACTGACCAGTCGTCGAGAAGACCGTCACATCATACGAAACGCACGCGTAGAGCCAAATGCCTCATTCACCGCTATCCAGACACAGGCGGCCCCTTCACAACGGGCCCCTGAGTCTTCCCGAACCATCGCAAGGCGCCAGGCTGAAGGACATCTGGTATCGCGGCGCCCATTACGTGTGCTGCCAATGACACTCACCCACCGACGCCTCCGTTTGGAGTGCTGTCGCGCACGACGGGATTGGATTGCAACGGAATGGAACCAGGTCATCTTCAACGACGAATCTAGATTCAATTTGAGCAGTGATGGCAATGGTGTTCGTGTGTGGAGGCCCCGTGATGAACGTCTCAATCCTGCCTTCGCTTTACAGAGACACACCGCTCCCACAGCTGGTGTGATGATATGGGGTGCCATTGCTTACGCTACACGGTCACCCCTATTATTGTTCAATGGCACAATGACAGCCCAGTGGTACGTACATGACATCCTTCAGCCACATATGATGCCACTCATGGCAGGGTTCCCAGGAGCCATTTTTCAACAAGACAATACTCGGCCACACACAGCAAGGATGTCACAAGACTGCCTCCGCCACATTACCACCCTTCCCTGGCCTGCTCGATACCCAGATTTGTCACCAATCGAGCATATCTGGAATAATTTGGGACGGCAAGTTGGACACCCTACGAGTTTGGTCGAACTAGAAGCGCGTTTACAGCAAATGTGGAACAAGATGTCTGAGGACATCATACGGAACTTGTATGTCTCAATGCCCGCTCGCATCGCATCGTGCATTCGCGCTAGAGGGGGTCCAACAAAACTAAAACTTCACTTCATTTGTACTTTTTTCTGCAATAAATGATCCTTTTTCTTTGATTTTCTAATCACTTACTTATATCAAAGTAGTACTTACATGTGTAAAATTTCGTTTCATTTTGACGACTTTTTCTTGGTGTGAAAATTTTTATGGCAATGAGTGTACATGTAATCGAAATTTTTAACAGAGCATATATATGTATAAAAGTTTCCAGAAACTGTTCAAGATAAATGTTTTTATTTAACTTATGATTGAATAATATGTTTATAATTTTTACCGAATGAAAGTTTTTAAATACGAAAGTGAGCGAAATTATCAGTGATAGCTAAGAAGTTTTCATAGATCTAACTCATTACTTATTCACATTTTGAAGGTTTTCCTTTTTGTAGTTACTAACAAGATGGTGAGGTAGCATCCTTTGATTGTAGTAAATTTTCACATCATCTTCTATTACTCAAAAACTATACGATTCTTTAGAAATGAATATATTGTGACATGGGTATCAGATACTAGGGTAATACGAGAATTTCACTTGAAGAATAAATTTGTTTTGGGGATTTTGGAAAGACAAATGATGCAACTTGAATGTACTCTACAACTATAGTAACGAGTTTGATGAATCGCTTTGGGATGGAACCAAGAATATTATTTTTACAAGTCTCAAGGATTGTTACATTCATATCCTACACAGAACATGAAAACACACGTTTTCGTAATTTTTTACCACTTGGGGGTTCAAAATGCTAATAACTAAATAGAAAGGTTTCCTATAATAGATGCAAAATCTAAAATATTTCTGTAGTGTAGTATTAGTATAAGGTAGAAAAAAAGTGTCGCTTCCGAAAATCCAATTTTCTTGGAGCACGCTAGCAAAATATTTTGCTTTTAAGCTTCTTAGCCGCATAAAACTAGGTGTGGAGCCTTTTTTCTTTTCCCATTGTTGGTTTGGCTGTCAAATGAAAGTAAGAAATGAACTGCATGAAAAATAGAGTGAAAAAGTGAAGTGTTTTTCGATTCAAATCAGAATGCCTGAAACGACACACTTCAAGAGAAAACGTAAATACAATTTTGAAACCGTCAATAGCAAATGCGAATATTTTTAAGAAAATTGAAGAGGTGGAATAGAAATGGCACGGGATGAAATCTACATGAAGATTAGAGAAGTTTTGTTTTTTCCTCATCGGTTGTGTGGCGCATTTTATCCTGCCATCTTTTATGCTCCTGAGTGTGCACAAAACACTATTTCCTCTTTAGAGAGCCGAATAAGGAGCGTAGAAGGGAGAATGAAACAGGACTAGATTCCATTTCCTGCCAAGAAACCGGTAAAAATATTCAATTTCCGTTTCTTTGCATCGATACTTGTGCCCTTTCCTGAATGCATGGTACTTGCGGCAGTACAAAGGATGCGCATACATTTGTAAAATATATGTTTAAGAACTGCAGAGAGCACTCGTATCAACAATTTATTTCGCTGTCTACCACACATAAAATGATTTAAAATCATTCATAATATCTACTCAAAGAAAAGCTACAAATATGACATACGAAAATCCTCTTTATCAAACCATTGGAGGACAAGAATCCCAAATTGACGTTTTATTGAATTATCTGTATCAAATTGGATATAAGAGAGAGAGAGAGAGCTCATAAACTACTAAAGAGAAACGGATTTTGCATTGTGAAGTTTATCCTTGATTTGAGGAGGAAAAATCTTTTAAAGACTTTGGAGATTAGAACAAATAAAATCAATTGCAGTGTAACTTAGTCCTGTTCTGAAATAAAATGTTACACATTATTTTTGATAGTGGAAATACTATTATTTCTACTTAAATATTTAAATCAGAATACAAACCCAAGCTTTCAGTATCCAAGTCGCACAGGAAACTCAACATTGAAATAGTTTCTAAAACTTCTTTATGGAGATTGTTTTCAGCATAATACGAAACAGTGGAATATTTTTTAAACCAGCACGTTAAGGTGGCATGTTGCTCTAAACTGCTTTTTTTATTAGATCTCAAAGCAGCTTCTACTTATAAATACTACCTGAAAAAATCTTAAAAAATTATACTAATTACCTATTGTTATTACTATTTAACCTTAATTTCGTATGTTATGAGAAAATAATTTTCTTACGCGTGATAACATTAATATTTATATCGCTGTTAATCGCCAATTAATATTTATATCGCTGAGAAAAACATTCAGTCACTTTTGTTTCCAATATCCGTTTTCATAGGTAAAAAGAAACGAATGTATCTCATCGCAGCAGACATACAACTTACACTAGTCTAAATGCTCTTAATTCATAATTCATTGAATTATCACTCACGAAACAAATGTAGTATAGTCCATATAATAGAAATGTCAATTCTAAATGCAATAATGTGCTTGGAATTTTCCTTATAATACAATTTAACCTAGAAAATGGGAAGCAATGTGCTGATAAAAATCAGACACTAAGAATTAATTATTTTCAATGTGTGAAAAAAACTTCTTTCTCAAGCATCAAATGAGTCACTGAGCTTAAATTTCTTCACATACCCTTATATTTCACGTAAGATAATTGAGTGTGCAATAATACCACGTGTTATTAAGCATAATTAGGAAAATCGCAGATCCTAATTTAAATTTTATCATTTCTTATGAACCATAAAATGTGTTAATGCATATTTAATATTTTTAAGCATATCAAATAATTGGCTGGTTATGATTAAGGTTTATAGGGTACACAGTAATTAAAATGTAAATTTAAAGTTAATTACCTTTATTATAAATTCAATTTTACAGCACCTACTTACAGTACGCTTTTGTTATTACGGTTTATATAGCATTTTTGGTTTTTCTTTTCAAGATGTGATAGCATGAATAAATACCACTCATTAAATGTAGAAACACGATCGCCTTTCTTATAATTCGTTTAACGACTTTTAATTACAATTTTTCTTCCCAAGAACAATTTTTTATTGGTATTTTGGGATCTAGAACATATTTATGCAAAGCGAATAAATTTATGACTAACAGTCTAATCCTCTTATGTATGGCTTTCGTGGATCAATTAGTTGATCATGCAGTTGTTTAAACTATCGTTTCAACAGGCAATTTAGCTGAATTACAGTTCGAACATTACTAGTGGCTAATAAATAGTAAGTAGTCTACTATTTGTGCTACAAATGTCTGAAAGTTGACTTGTAGTTGGTATAATGTAGCATGTATTTCCAATTTTTTAAAAGATTCTAATGACTTTCTTCTTCTATGAAGTAATTAAAAAAGTACTTGCAAAAATAAAACACAAGGATTCGGAATTTTTTACCTTCCTTCAGTATTAGAAGTTTCAAATTATTGAAATAATTATCACTGATAATCTGTAATACGAGTAGTGATAGAATATACGAGTAGGGCGACAAACGTAGCTAAATCAAACTGCTTGTTTTGAAATTAAAAGCCTTATTCCATATCTTTAAATAGTAATTATATTCTTGTATTTAATGTTTTGAAATCATATTTTCCGTTTCGCAGTTATGCCAACTTCAATTTAGATGAACAATTTTCATTTGCCTAAGCCTAAGTCTGATCGAAAACTAATAGACCCTATTTTTGTTTGCGTACGCTAGCTGCTATCTAGGTGACAGTACTACTGTACTTATGTAGATTTTTATAGACCGTGTCACCTATCTGTCTATAGTTGGAAACCGTTATACTTCTATAAGTTTTCAGTATTCGTCAAAGTTAATCCTCGTCGTTAAAGTTAATAATTCGTCAAATAAAGTAGTTAAAGACATCCAAGTTTCATAAAATTGTATCTCGGAGATGAGTTCTGGACCTAAATATTTATATTTAACCATTAAACAAAGATAGTAATCTCATTAGCAAACGCACTAATGTCCTCTTCACCAAAACGAAAGCACGACATTCATGGAGCAACCTCAAGATCATACAAAGAATTGTTTTCGAAAACTATTGCATTGGTCATCTCAAGTAAGCTCCTTAGGGACAAACTGTTAACAAGGAATATTTTCTGACTGTTATCCGTCGTTTATGACAGTTTTTGGATGAAAGAGACTACGGTTTATAGAAAGTAGCTCCAAGAAAAATCATCACCACAATATTTCAGTACATGCATCGCACCTCTTCGAGATAGGTTTTGGCTGAATATGGTAGTCTTATTTCCTGTATATGACTCTATGCGACTTTTGACCCATTTTCCTGCTAGATATGATACTTTGAGCAAAATTTGAGAACACAGAAGATATCGAGGATGCAACGAAACACATGATAGAGATACGAAACCAGAACTGTAAATGTTTTCAATCGTAGAATAGCTACTGGGAAAAGTTCACGGACTTAGAAGGAGTTTATCTTGAATAAGACAAGTTTTATTTTTCTGAGGAAAGGTGGGATGCTTTTTGATCAGTTCTCATATTAATGCCTTTAAGACGTGTTTCACGAAAATGAGTCTCAAAGAGTTAAAAAAAATTCTTGAAAGGCTGGTAGCAATCTGTAATATAATATAAATGTTAGGTTACCGGTTAACGTACGTTATCTGAATACCTGTTCAAAATTTTAAATCTTGTAGGAAACATAAAATTCAATCGGATTCGCATAAAGATTCATGTTCACAAATGCCACTTTGATGTGAAAGAAGTTACACTAAGTTGCAGAAAAGGTATACATCCACGTTTTGATCAACCATAACTTTTACAGTTAGGCATTAACTGTATGTTTTCAGTTTTATAGGAGGTGTTCAAAGTTGCAATCAACATAAGTGCACACTCAGAGAAAACGCATAGATTGTATTACTAACTGGCTAACTGTTGAACTCCGTCGGGTATGAAATCCAGGTGGTGCTGGTAGACATACATGAATGAGACAAAATTTTCTACTGCTTGCGATTCCAACAAAAACAAAAGTTGCAACTGAGGTGTTTGATGACATACTGTACCGTACTTGTTAAAGCTTTCATAGAGTAGAATAGCTCACCGATTTGATATAATTTACGATAATCTGGAAAATCGTATGGAAAATGATTTATTTCTATCCTTTTAAATCAGTTGTATGCAAGCACTAACAACTACAGATTATGATACGCGTTGGACCTTCGTCAGTACGTTTCTTGCCTGAATGAAGGTTGATAATGACTGACCTTGGAGAAAATTGTGGGGTGTGAGGCTAAATTTTATTTGGATGGGCAGGTAAACACACATAACAGCAGAATTTGGACATCAGAACACCCCAAGCGTTCCAGCAAATTCCACTGCAATTCCAAAAACAACTGCGTGCCTTTACAACCGATTTTATATTAGGACCATACTTTTTTACCGTATTAGTTCTACAGGTCCATTAACATGTACCATTATCAAGGAATGCTGGAAAATTTGTTGTTATTCCTCAATGGGGACAGCGGCGGCATTTCAAGATTTAAAGGGTTATTAGTCAGTTCTCTTTTCAACGGCATGGCCGGCTTACCCCCGGCGATCACTCCATGACTTTTGGCTTTGGGATTGTGTATGTTGGTGGCGTTGTGAACTTGACTACCTTACAAGGGAACATATAACGATCTGTTGTGAATATTCTACCCGATTCATACTGCTCAACTATAAAGAATGTGGTACGCGAAATGTAACTTGTGCACAAGGAAGATCAGTACAAAAAAGGTCTCTATGTGGTCAAGGCGGACCCGATTATGGTGAATAAAATATTATTTCCTGTGAGTTGAATCTCTATATTAATTTGTGTCTATTGCCAGTATTTTTAATTGCGATGAGCCGCATATCCATCTGGAATTAGTGACGTGGTTGTTGCTTATACTCTGTCGAAACTGCATCATTCATTTTATCTGATTTAATGAAAATGTTTGACTGTTTTCGATTCCAACAACGTCAATTTCTTCCTATCGGAGACTTTTGGTGCTAAAATTTCCGAAGTCCTTCAAAAAGTCTTCATTCCAAATTTGGTTCCATTCAGATTAGTTATAGATGCCTCCAAAGATGTGAAATGTATTTTATTACCACCTTATATAAGTATCTACTAACCCTCCGGGGGGGTTCACATACATCATTCCACCTCGAAAGCTTTGGTCTTCCCTACATCACTACTAGCAAGTTTTGACATTCTTGACCTATAAATTATTTCAAAGGATTATGTTCTAAAGAGAGGAGAAATAGAATATATCCAAATGATTCTATCCAAAGGAAGAAGCAATAAACTCTTTCAAAGGAATTCTATTCTACAGAATGGACCAATAGAATCGTTCAAAAGAATTATATTCCAAACAAAGGACCAGTAGTATCATTCCGAATGAATATTATACTGTAAGCAAAGGAGGGAATAGCAGAATTCTAGAGGTTGAAAGAATCCATCGTTTCTATACAAATATGGGGCTATTTGGTCATCAAGTGTGGTATAAAAGCATCACTTCTACTCTGGCATCTCCAGACACTCAGTGGGTTTAATAACAATATTCCGACAGTTTACTTGAACTGTTTTATTGGGTTGTGATATTAGGTATTCAGCATTTAAACATCAGTTGCCCCTGGACTGATAGATACTGCCTCTTGGACTAGCACGGCAGAGTTCTGCTTCCGTGCGATGTTCGCTTAGTAGTACAAAATTGCGTACCTATGAAGTAGCAGTATATTAGTATACTTTAATCATTACATTAAAACAGGGCTCGAAATACCCGGGTGCACATGAAAATACAATTGTGCACCTAATTTTTTCCCGCTAGGCGCACCTGTGCACCTAATTTAAAACCTTAGGTGCACCTTGTGCACCTGTATTAAAAATATATTTCGAGGCCTGCATTAAAATCTGAAATAGCTCAGAACAGGTGTTAATAGACGGAAAATCCGCATATAGTTGTCAATTATTTTAAATAAGCGTTTTCAATTTCGGTATGATGTGTTTACATGACTGAATAGTTTAAAATAGGAATTTCGCAACTGTGTTATGTACTGATGTGCAGTATTGAAATAACTCAGTAATTTGCTTTTAATAGTACGAACTATAAGTACTTAACTTAAGAATCCTGAAAATTTTCTTATACAAATAAACAGTAACTGATTTTTGCATCACAATAGTGAATTGTGTGATGTCAAATGTTTATTCTTTATGGGTAGGTCTACACAGTTTAAAAACGTCCCTCACACAAACATAAACATTCACTTCGATAAACAGCGCATTTATTATACCCCTAGTAGCTACTCAAATAGTTCCTAACAGAGCATTTCTAAATAAGAATTAAAAAAGATCGTACCGCTCCTACCATTTCGCGTAGATTTATTCATCTCTAAAGCGGTACTAAACTGGTAAATGTTTGTTTTGAGAAAGAAAAGCAGTCTCAAAAGATCGTATATTTCCTTCTGAGATCAATAAATATCGGAAATCGATACAGCCTATATCGGTTAAAATTTCCGAAGTAGATATGAAAAAAGTATAGATAAGTCTTTTCTGCTCCGTTTCTTTCCATTTTCAATTTCAACCGGAATACAAAAATGATAAAATCAATCTCCTCTGCTGCCTTCTTCTTAGTATATTCAATAGCTTATGTTGGGTGGTTCCATTCAAAAGTACCTGAAACTTTAATTCATGATTCATATTTATCGAAAATTCAAGGCTGCACGTGTCGATGGAAACGAAATTCGAACCTCTCATGATTCTAATATTCAGTTTTAAAATAAATTCTGCATGTGTTACATATCATATCATTTACTCAAATGCAACTATTAATGAGAATAAACTCAAATATATGCTCCATCCTATCGGAAGTATCGTAAACAATTAGAATAAAGTATTAATGCGTGAAAAGATATAATACTTTTTGTATTTGGTTCCTTATTCGACACCCTGAAGAAATATTTTGAGATATATTTTTTGAGTACGATTTATACCAAAAATATTAATTCAGAGACAATTTTATAACTATTTTTTAACTCCGATGTACTAGCATGGTAGTTGGTGCTGTTTTTTTAATTATCGTTCTAACGAATGATAGAATCTGTTTCAGGTCTTTAACAGTAACCAAATCCAGATTTGTTGTCAATTTTGAAACGTAGTCATCCTTTGAGCTCAATCTGTAATCCTGTATGCTAGTAGTTGCATATAGGAGGTGCATGTTAGGAAATTTAAGTGTATATATATATATATATATATATATATAATATATATATATATATATCCCCTCTTATAAAAATAATTCAAATAAAAACTTTACACAAGCATGTCTCCTTATGACCATTTATCACTAAAATCAAGCATATGCCAAGTCCGAATTTTTTTGCACAACTCATCTGAAACTGTGAAGGAATCCGACTGTTACGAATGTAAAATGTTTTCGGAGACCAAAAATATTTATAGAAAAAGCGACGAAGCTTTCAATAAGTAGTCTACTATATTATCTTTAAATTCATGAAGCGCTTGTAACTAGCATAAAAACGATAGGGCATATTTTAATATAGTTTGGAGTCGGTTCATTGGCGTGTTCATAAAAAAATTCAGGTTGCCATATTGTAAAACGAATAGATGCTGACGAACAACATATCAATGAATTTCTACAACGAAAAATTAATCTCACTTGAAGACCAAAAACTCGTCGCCAGGAGCACACATGTGATGTGTTTCTACTTCACAAAATGTTGAACAGTAAGTCAATCCTGTATATTCTGTCCCTCGTTTACAAAAACTAAAGTTCATTTACTCGTTGTACTGAAATCATGCCCAATACAATGTATGTCTCAATGTGCTATTTATAACACATAAATAAGTCAACTAATATTGACAATACCATACGTTTTTTTATACGAGTTTGTTTAAGCAATTAATTAGAGTTCTAGATACATAGAAACAGAAAACCATCAAAGAAGTCACAATGCAGATACTTGTAATGCTTATAATAGTCCTCAAATCAATGCATGGCCAAACCCAGATAATTTCAAAACACCCTGCAGCCAGAAACAATTAAAAGATAATGCATCAAATACGCGTACATTAAAAAAAATATTTTCATATCGAATAACTTTAACGAGTGAAATTAATGATTTCAAATTGTAACGACTGATCAAAATAAAACATTAAAACCAATCCCATTCATTAAGTAAACGAAGCTCCTTGTTTTTCCCCTTTTAACGACCGGTTATGCTGAGAATAAGATCCAATCGGATCTATAATTTCTGTACATCTTGTTATTAAGTTAAATATTTGTTCATCTATAAATTCCTGTATGCATGCCGTGTAACTGCTTTTATAAGCCAGCACTCCGGAGACAAGAAGTGCAGGAGATTCAAGCGAGCAAACCGATCACAAGAGAAGGGCTAAGGTTATAAATAATAAAGTAGAGTAGCGAAATTTTCTACAAAACAAAAAAGCAGAGAGAAGAATTGGATCGAAATCGTCGAAAGATGATACTGCCTCGAGTCTCTCAGGACTGGGTTAATAACACAACCCTCCTCCGTCCTCGTCTACAGGCTTCGAATATGCCCGAATGTAAAGAGGCTTTTCACTACTCCATCTTTCCTCGGGCCATAAATTGGAATGCACTATAAGGTCCATTTATTTTCGCCATTCGGGTTTTTTTTCTAATTTTTTAGGGGTGGTGGAGGATATTTTTGGTTTTCGTTGTAAAAGTGTCTTGCAGGGGTTTCCCGGAGAGCGTTCACACTCGTAAAATATTGGCCCTCAACATCCCATCCGTAGCCTCCAAAGTGCGGGAATAAAACTTCGAAGCATAAAATATTTAAAACTGCTGGGCTAAACTCTATTGCGTGGTGTGAAACATGAGTAATGGGCATTCCGGCGCTATATTTACTGTAGAAAAACAACGGAGTTAATGTATTTATTGTGGGTTATGCGTAATATATTTTAGTGACATCGGATTTACTGTTTGTTGAAAAAGGAAGACGTAGTGTGTACTCAGCGCAACATATTGTTGCTGCGTAAGTAGAGCAGTAACCCAAGAAAGATGTGCATAGCGTTCCACAACATTGGGGCACTAAATCTTTGGGTGCTCTTATTCCTGACATAAAACAGGTACTCAGCCGCTGTTTCGACGGGATACTTGCTAACATAAAAGCCGTTCAGACAGTAGTTTTAAGAAAAATGTCACAAAATCAAATACGTGTATCCAACTATGCAGTCGGATTTCGGTCGTAGGTTGAGGACGCACGCATAAGGGTTGGTAGGTAGTTGATTTAACACCGCATGGTTGCGCACAGCGGATTATTGGTGACGATCCGGAATCAGTCCTGTAGGGAAGGGCCGAGGATAACACCTCGTAATTTTCATCCAGGGTCATATGACGAGGTTAACACTTGATGTCATATGAAGACGCATTCATACTTGTAAAAATCTACTGTTTAAATTAAATTCTTAGGTTAGCATTACTCATAGTTAATACCTTAGAAGATGTAATAAGGAAATAGGAAAGAGGTTTTTATTGGAGACAGCTTATCAGCTTTGTTTGGAAAAGTCTTATCAAAACAATTTTATGAAGAACTAAGATATTTAAATCTGAGAAGTAGCTTGTTATAAATATCACGCTGGAGCTACACAATGAGCTAGTGGCAACGCTCTGGGATCAACCCCGAAAAGATAGATACGTGAACACTTCATAATTTTAAACCACGGTCAGATAACGTAGACAACACTTGACCTGCAACCAATTTCTCCAAATTTCAACACAAAGCCAACGCGAGTACATTTTAGGCCATACAATATTCAGCGGGCACTAGCTCCCAATTACACGATGGTTTTTGGTGGGATCTAGTTTCGAACTTGCAACCCTCCCATTGGCTAATCCGGACTCTTCCAACTGATCTGCATCGGATTGATCCCGGACAGTCACCACACACACAGCAACCCGTTATGTAGCACCAAAGGGACGATAATTAAATACCTACCTAAAAACCGGTTTACCTCGGCCCAAATTTGAAGGATTTAAAATAGAGAATTATGTAATTTTACAGTGCTCCTAATTTCATCAAATTCAAAATACAGTACAAAGATTGAATACATTGGAGCTGCTAGTAAGTTTCGCAATAAAACAACTCTCCATTATATTTTATCATAAATTTTTTTTATTTACTTTACTAACCAATGTTTCTACTCATTTCGTACCACTGTGTCCGTTAGAAAGTTGCTTATATCTTAAAAACAACATACAACACTTTAAACCAAAATAAAGACTAACTTTGAGTCCACCTGTACAATAGCTTTGAAATATTTTTACATTTTAAATCAGGTAAAATAAGAATAAATGAAAGCTATACAATCAATCGTTTGGGGACAACGATTTCCTGTGCATAACTACATGTGTAAGATTCAGTCGTAGCCATAATTTAAACATGATAAATAAAATTTTATTCGTGATAGCCTTGAAATGTAATCCACAAACAGAGAATAAAAATTAGGACCTTAAATTAAAGACTCTCTCTAAATCGAAAAAGCCAAATCAAACCAGCTCTTTAAATATTGGTTTTAGCCTACAAGTACCAAACTAAACTAAAAATTCTAGCGAAAAAATTTACTACCACATATAAGTTTATTTAAAATATATTTCTTATGCATTTCTACTAGTTTCTGAAAGATCCGTTTGGGTATTTCCGTCTTCCTATTCGATTGTACTTTGCCTTAGTAATTGTGTTTGCTTTTTTTTCCAATTCACCCTTTGCCGTTCGAAGCAGTCCCAAAGCTAATCAGAAGGATGCAACTAAAAGAAAGTAGCGTACCAAACTATATCGAATGGCGTAGCGGGACACCGATCGTTTTGCTAAGGTTAGTAAAACCGAGTGAGTACAGCTCAGTAGTTTTTGCATTTTCTGCTAATAGTTGAGTACCGCAAATAATATTACTCATTGATACTAATAGAAATGTGCTGTTTAAATTAAATTCATTGGTTAGCATTACTTATAGTTAATCCCTCTGAGTATGCAATGAGGAAATAGTAAAGAGGATTTTACTAGCGACAGCTGAGCTTTGTTTGGATGAGTCTTATCAAACAAATGTTAAGAAGAAGTAAGATATCTAAATCTCAGTGGTATCTTGTTAGGAACCTCGCGCTGGAGCTACACAACGGGCTTTTGGCAACAGTCTGGGATCAACCCAAAGAGAAATATCCGAGAACACCTAGTAATTTTAAACCGCGGTCAGTTGATAATGTCAGCACCTTTGCTGGCACACCACTATAACGAACTTCCACAGCACGTTAAAGTGAGGGCATTTAAAGCCACGTAATGTATAAAAATACGCTTCATTGCTCACAATTTTTCTTTTGTGTCAGTAAAATATTTTTGTGTGGATTAACGTGAATCGACTTCGCTCCACAATCTAATTTTAAGACTAATCGTACAAAAAATTTTAATTTTATCCAAATTTCAGTCTTTGAAGAAGTCTAAAAATGACACAGTTGAAACCAGTAAATTGGTTTGTGTCATTAAATCTAATAGATATGTATTTCATACCTAAAAACACACATCAAAGAAAGAGTAAACATTGTTCCTGGCTCTTGTAACTACAAATTATGCTAATTTTTTCGATTAACTTATTAAGAAAATGTAATTTTTGCTAATCTAAAAAATGCAATATAATTTAGAAGTAATATGCGTAATGTTTAATATATTTATGCATAGAGTTTATGAAATATTTATTCGATACAAACGTAATATTGTGCCCTCAAAATGTTAATTTAATGTTTAAAAAATTATGTGTCTGTCACCTATCTACATGTAAGCCTAGGTAAATAAGTCTATAATACATTTTCACTTTCTTTTCTAAATCTACATTTGTGTAAACTTTGTTAGATTTGAATGTAATTACAGTTACAATCAATCTAACAAAGTTTACACATAATAAACAGTTTTACAATAAAATACATTCATTAACATGTATTATAGTTTAGCTCGATAAATTTATTTGTGCAATACAATTTATTTGTGGACCTCGAATGGATGTATAATCAATTGATTGTAAATTTTGATTTTAAATCAGTTCAATTTATTTTAGGAATTTAAATTATTGTTTTATTTAAGCTTTTATGAATCATAGGTTTGTTTCATTTGTTTATTTTACTAGTGAAAGTACACTATACATATATAAGAGAAAAAAGCTGCACCTGGAAAGAGTAGACCGATATAAATAAAATTTGGAGGAGTGGTACATCTGCGTTGGAGATGCTCTCATTCCTGAACTCCTAGGTTCACCCACTTTTTCAACAAGACAATGTTCGACCCCATATTGCCGCCGTCTCTAGAGCTTGTTTACGACACAATGATATCTCACGATGGCCGGCATACTCACCGCACCTGTCCCCGATCGTGAATGTATGGGATGCCATTATACGAGATATCATCACTCCATCTGCTGGAACTACATGACAGTATTCAAGCAGCATGGAATGGACTGTCGCAAGACTTCATAAAGAGCCTGTATGACTCACTACCAAGGAGATTGACATGTAGTATTAGGAATAATACTGAATGTTACCACTTTTTTGAATTTTTTCAATAAAGTTTGCATATTTCAATCTCAAATTTTAATCATTTACTCATTTATACGCCACTTTACCAACTTAAATTTCATTGCATTCTGACAATTCCTTCTAGGTACAATTTTTTTTTGTCATAGAGTGTATTTTATTGAAACTTTTTCATTTTTATCCTAAATGTTTTTAAAATGTTTATTTGAGGATAAGAGATGCGTTTTGTTTATATGCATAGCTTATTTTTTAATGTAGATTATATTTAAAAATATTAGTTAATAGTTATACAAATGTAATTGTGCATCCCTTCTTCAAATATTTTGATTTAACTATCAAAAGTTCAAATAACTGTCTGTTCTTAGACGCCAATTTCAACTTTCGAGCAAATATTTTCTAGAGTTATGTGTTTTATTGAATTTTTAAATGAATGGGAGAACATGTTCTAGCTACAATTAAATGCCGGTGAATCTTTTGAGTTTAGATTTTATAAAATAGAGCACACATTCAATTAAAGTACCGAGTGTAAACACGGCTGTGTTTACTTTCATCTTTGACAATATTTATAAAAAATAATGGGTATTGTCAATAAATCGCTTCGGCTATCAGAAAAATACAGTACTGAGTATTTAATTTAACACAGGAATAAAGTAAACAGTTTAAAGAAGGGTTAGTAGAGATGCTTATACCTAAGATAGTATATCTGCTTAAAAATTCTCTATCTTCCATTAACAAATATATATCGGCAGGGCATATATTTGTAGAATTTATATAATTTACAATTTATGTTTATGGAAAAAAACAAGTATACGGTTTTCTAGTTCGTGGATAAATTGAACTTAGCAATATTTCAACGCAAACATACTTTAAAATATCGCAACTTGCGTTTAGAATATTAAGAAACAAGAATGTTTTTCTATTGAAATTGTTCTCATCTGTAATTTCTAAGGATCTGAAATGGTAGCTGGGCATATTGTGGTGATTAGAAGAATTTAATAGATATCTTTTTGGAGATAAATCTTATAAAATACCCAAATAAAGGATGCAAAGTGTTGAATTCACACAAATGCAATACTTAATAATATTGTAATGCTTCGAGAAGAGAGATGAAACAGTTGAATTGAGGAAGAGTTTGCAGGAATGTTTTTATGTTTTAAGACAACTGTATTTTCAATGAATTGGTTGGAGCCAACTTGGGGGGATTATTTTAAACGGATTCCCCTTTCACACACACTCAAATGCACATACACAACCCTACAATAATGGACTATCCGCCAGCGGATTTGCATAAAATCGACTACTTGTTTGGGGGTGCTTTTCGTGGTATGGCCTGAGACCTTTGCATTTTGTTCCTGGTAAATTGAACACCGACGCCTACATGAACATTTTGGATAATCAGGTTCTTGCTACGCTCTGGCAATTTTATGGAATGGACTAATGTTATTTACAGGTCGACAACGCTCTATGTCATGTTACAGCCTCTATCAAGCAGTGGTATCAAGTTATGATTGTAAACCGTCTTCCCTGGCATGCTTCCCATACCTATAAACCCCATAGAACATTTGTGGGACTAATTAGAGCGACGCTTACGGACCAGGGAAACCCGTCCGAAATCTACATCTGAGCTGGCGACATTCTTGCAGCAGGAATTGACACAAATAAACATAGCTGTGATCAAAACCTTGTTGAAAGTATGCCCGGAGGGGTTGTTAGTGAATTGCAGCACTTGGGCGACTATCCCTCTATTAAAGTATGTATTATTTCCCTTATACCATCACATCTTGCTGTCCGGTCCATAATTGTGGGGTAGTGTATATGTATATATAACGTATTAGCAACCGGAGGTTTGAGAATTCGATACTCAACTGGACAAAAGACCTGTACGCGGGGGGTGGCTCGAATTAAATCTGGAGTGACTTCAAATTCCCTCACATTGGCGTTATGTGAACGTATGGTCAGTGGAGTGCCAGCTCGGTTTTTGACCTTGTCATCTGAGCAAGATAAAAAACTACGAGTTGCTCTAAACGGATATTTCACTTCCGAGATTGATCTTCAATCGTCCCTAATAATTCGTTGTGGTGCTCCAGTGTGACGTTAATTCAACTACTTTTACCACCTCCCATTTATTTTGTTCTCATAATCTCCACAATCGGTGCATGTAAATTATCTATTCATCATGTTTGAGGAGTAAAAATATAACGACGCCTTATGACCTAATGTGAGAATCGAGCTCCTTGTATTATTTGTTATCCTTATTATATTTATATTTTATTGCTTTTATCCCTTATATTTGAGAAAGCCGAAACCTTATCTTAGAAATATAAAGTGGAGTTAAAGTTGGATACGTGATTTCATGTGCAAAATTTTCTAATGATGAAATATCTCATCATTAGAAATACTGACCAGATTTCTAATGACGAAATATCTCGTCATTAGAGAAAAACCGGCTAGATCTTGTATCTCGTGATATAAAAAACTCTGCAATATCTCGATGACGAAATGTCTCATCATCAAAATATTAAATCAGGTATCCGGAAAATTTCCGAAAATAACAACTCCAACGAAGAGAGCAATGAAACTTCTTATCTGAAATTTAACAGGACACTTCGCAACACCGACATAGTCGTGAAACGACTATTAAGAAATTGAAATAACGCGATGATAAAGCTTTGGTACTCTGTTTTTTTTTTTTAAATCTTTTCCTAGTTGTGTTTTCCCGTTGCTCTGCTCTGAATATCACCCGATGCTTTTCGTCATTTTATCACTGAAACTACAAAATGCAGTCAATTGACTCCGGAATTCGGAGAGTAATCATACTTTGCCGATATCTAAAATTTCTCGGATGGCAGGAGAGTCGATTTAACCTGAGGCAGTCGAACGTTGATGGACTTCCGGAGGATACATGTAATTGTGGACTTCGAATTAAGACACACAGGGGCAGGATGACATAAATGGGTATCTGATTAAATAATGAACACCCGTTCATTACGTATCCAGGGATGGAGTACTCAGAGTTATTAAAGACGTTTACCGGAGTATCAGGTGAATGAAATTTGGAGTCTCAGAAGGAGTCTTTTTATGGCCGTACAGCTTTAAATTTCCTGAGATTCAATTTTTGATGAAATGAAAAATAGGAAGTAAGGGTTTACTGTCTTCTTAAATATACATGAAGGGAGAAGGAGGTTTATATATGAAATTTTGAAGAAACTGATCAAATAAATATTACGACCTGTATATTTTCTCCATCAAAAATATAGATGTTTGTATTATATAGGATCAAACGAAGAACTTAAGAAGAAACAAATAAAAGTATTCATAAATATATCCTATTTTCATTATAGTAGTTTCCGCGTATATCTGCACGCTATAAACGATATATGTGTTTACATTTGCCATAAAATAACAAATTAATTAAATGATTTTATTACTCGGAGAATTACCAGGAATGTGCTGCTTTCTATACATGGCTGCACACTTAAGGACTTAAAATCATTTGCTATTGGTTGAATAAATCCAATAAAACTTTCGATTGGTCAAGAAACTTAAAGCTGCTTAGACGCCATGCAGAGAAAAATAATGTGTCCACCACTTTCACAGCGTTATAATCAGGTACTACAAGAAAAACAATTTAAATTATCCTATGAACTTATCAAAAGTACTTTTTACCATTTAATAATCTTACGTTAGCTTATCCAGAAAAAATACCGTAAACAATTTTGACTGATTGAAAGAATGTGATATTTATTATAGTCCGGCAGGCCAAATAGGAATTTTTCTTCGAAACTTGTTTTGAACTATATAGTTTTTTTATCGATGGTATTTCATGTCAATTTTAGTTAGATTCAGAAAATTGCAGATACCCATGCAGTACCTTTGGACAACTCTCAGAATTCAAGATGGCGTTCATCCCTATATTAAATATTTAGGTTCCGTAAAAATTTATACTTATTTTGTCATAAATATGGGTGTTCGTATATTTATAACTAATTTCAGTTGAAATTACACGACCATATCTGAAAGTATTTATTTTGATGAGTAAAAAATTAAAATTACTGAAGGTGGCCATCTTGAATGTATCATTTTACTAAATTTATAGAAAATTTGCTAAAAAAAAAAAAAATTATGAATTTTTGCTGTTTTTTTATTTTATGTCGCATAAAAGGAACATTTACAAGTAAAGTACGGTATAGTTCAGTTAGATTTTCAGGTATATTCACTAAATGAAGACAAATATATGTTTATTGAAACCTAAATCAATTATATTTGCTCATCGTCCTCATCTTCTTCTTGTACTTGGCTATTTCTATTTAAACAGTCGTTATGAACATAAACGTAAAACACTGTGCAGGACAATCCTGTGTTCACGCAACCACGTCTTTTTGTACTACATGTTGTTACACTATCACATGAGCATTTAATTAACTTCAAGACCTCACTTGAAGCTAGTGTAGCATTATCTTGCCTACCAATGAGCAAAAGTGCATCGGAAACACTGTTTTTGTTGAAGCCAGATTGTTCAGAATCTATGGCAGGATGTGTACCCAAAACATTCTTCCAGATGATAGTTTGAAGTTGAGGTCATTTTACATTATGCAGAATAGCTTCATTAGTCGGTGGTAGAGTCTTGATCCGAGTCTTGGAGGTTGTGAAGATCTGTTTCTTCTCATTTTAGTGGACTACACTCTAACTCGTACTTCTAAAAATGTCAAACATTTTGGATAACCATAGCAGATGTTAATGGAAGTTGAAGCAAGTTTGTTCCCATCTTCAATGTTTGCTGTTTTATCTCCCACCAAATGGGAATGATCCAATTTCAATATCTTTACTATTTTACTTTTCACTATACCGAAAAGACAAGCTGTGGTATCACAACCACACATATCATGTCCGACTAAGTTATCTAGAATAATGTCTTTGTGTTTTCGGACGGAGGTTTTAATATCAATCAACTACCTTCCTCGGATAGTGGTAGATAAGTAACAAAAAAAAACTTCAGTGTCATCAGAAACCACAGTCACCTGCCTGCCTCTTTCTAGTCTACATGTTTGTTGAATAATTATAACATCTGCCTCCTCATGCAGAGTTACTAAATCTTGCCGTTTAAAAACACTTAAACCTAATATTTCATTTGGGATTTCATCCTGCCCTATAACCACTAACTTGCTAATTATAGTGTAAGGTTTTAGACATTATTTTTTATTAGCGCTGACGAATGTTTGATATGTTTCGGGATTCACTTTAATCTTGGTATAACAAAACTGAACTGTCGAATAACAAATCAAGTCAATCTAAAATTTATATTTAAACCTTCAATACAATATTATATAATACTAGCAAAATACTCGACCTTACTCGGTTTGAATTGGTTTACTCTAAATTGAAGAGATAATCAAAATATATAATGACTTACGTTTTTTGTAGAATAAAAATTTATTATAATAACTTTCGACATCTTTATAATTTCTGCAACTTACTTCGGACACAAATCCTTACACATGCATATCCATTCATGTAATACATTTCACATACATCGCACTCTTGCTGTATGGCAAAGCTACAGAATGACGAAAGGTGACACTACAAAGGTTACTACTACAAACGAACGGACGAAAGGTTACGACGTTTTACAAAAGACGATTTTGAGGGAGATTTGGAATTCCCTTTATTAAGTTCTTTTCATGTTCAACTCAATTAATAAAAATTACGATTTACGGCGAGTGCTCTCGCACTCATAGTCAACAAAACAATATTTTTTTACCTGCGGCACTCTTGCATCCGGTATGTGACATAGTGAAATGTTGTTATCTTCTCCTGTCATTATGACAACGAATTTTTTAATGTTTGAAAAGTTCAGTTCTGATTTTTTAAACATTATTATTTTTTTAATAACGGCATATCCTTTCAATAACGGCATTATTCTTTAAATAACGGCATTATTCTTTCACTGACGGCATTATTCTTTCAATAACGGCATTATTCTTTCAATAATGGCATAACTACACGTAAAATTTACTGAAAATTTATTCTGACTTACCTGCTAATTTTAAATCGAATACTTTGTGGTGGTGTTGCGTGTGATGAGAAGGAAAACACATTTATTAAAATAATAAATATTTAAAACCGAAAACAGCAAAATAAAATAAAATAAAAGATGTAGGAAAAAAAGTGTTCTAAAGATACTAATTTGTGATTTATTTTTATCTCTTGATCTCGCACAGTTGCCACAACTTACAACTAAAAGTGCACAAAATTTAGAAATGTGAAATTAATTCAGAGCGAAAGAAACAGAAAATATCACTGCTCGCACGAATCTTGTTAATTCCCATTCGTTGAAAAATATCGTCTGTCCCAAATATTCGGAAATCGTTTTCATTGCGCAAAGAACAAAAATAAGACTAGAAATAAATGAAATATTATAGTTAAAATTCCATAAAAAATAATTATTTGAAGAATAATTACTTTTTTAGCAATACTGGTAAAGCAATCGAAGTAATCGTAATATTCAATATACATTCCAATTTTTCCCAAATTACTAAATTATGGTTGATTTATGTATACTTACTCAGGTGTTTTAGCATGAAACTCAACTAAATATAACAATAAAGAAATGTTTAATATTGCATTCACTAAACTAATAAATAATGTATAAAATAAAATACATTGCAATCAAATATCTGGAATAAAATTCATGTGATGCTTGCACAAACACACAAACACAAAATCGAGCATAGAACAGAAAGACGGGCAGACAGACTTTCTTAACCAATTCCACTCACTAAATGAAGATAAGTACTCACTTTATGCAAATTTCCATGAAAATATATTAAACCGTGTGGACGTGTATAGGGCACAACATACAGACAGACATACAGACAGATCGACAGACAGACAGACAGATGGACAGACAGACAGACAGATGGACAGACGGACAGACAGATGGACAGACGGACAGACAGATGGACAGACAGACACCAAACGCGAAAATGGCGGATTTGGCATCAGAAGGGTCCAAAACGGATAGAAAACTTGAAATGGGTCGAAAATATTCAATGTACAAACAAACACTCCATTCTTATTTATATAGATTTATACAGGGTGTCCATAAAGTCTCTTTACAATTTCAAAAATTTATTACAAAGGGAAATGAAAAGTGGAAATAATTATAAAATGAGACGTATATATTACGGTTGTTTTTGTCTAATTTAATACACCTTATTTGTACCATTAGTTGCATGAAGCCCATCAGGATGGTACTCGATTTCTTGCCATGTTAGCTGTATCATACCCTCATAAATGGCGGCAATGGCAATGGTATACACGAAATCTTTTCTTTACCATAACCCCACACAAAGAAGTCAATTGAAGAGATATCTGGTGAACGAAGTGGCTACGAAATTGGGCCACACTTTCCAATCCACCGGTCTAGAAATGTTTGGAACCCACGAACATGCAGTCCCCAATGTGAAGATGTATCGAACAAAGGTACAGGACATTACTAATCAAAAGCAAAGGATCACCGATGGCATTGCTACCATTGATTAGGGTAGTGTAAGTAAAGCCGAATTATCCATAACGTCGAGGTACACGGCAGCATTATTGGTACCAGGTACAAAAAGCAATGGGACGAATCCTGACCAGGAAAAACAACCCCACACCAAGATGGATCATCCTCTGAATTTCTGCAGTGTCCAAATACTTTGGTCTCGATATATATTATTCATTTTATTATTTATTTATTGTTTATTTTAGTATTTATTATTTTATTTTTTATTATTTATTTTATTTTTTATTATTTATTTTATTATTTATTTTAGTATTTATTTTGTTATTTGTTTTACTATTTATTTTAGTATTTATTTTGTTATTTGTTTTATTATTTATTTTAGTATTTATTTTGTTATTTATTTTATTATTTATTTTAGTATTTATTTTAGTATTTATTTTAGTATTTATTTTATTATTCCTTTATTTCTTTCGTATAGACCCATTACAGGATTCTCGCAAAACGAAAAAACATGCAGAAAATTAAAAAAAATTTGTCAGACATATTTTTTTATTGTTAAAGAACTATGCAATACGGAAAACAGTTGACGTACTTTATTTCTTGTATATTTATGAAGGCAGGGGGGCAGCTACACTATCTTTGGCATCCACATTTCAGGAAGGAATGCTTGAAAAAACCATTTTTTAAATATTTATCTTTGTTAACAAGACAAACAGTAAGAAACTGAAAATTAGTTCATTTTTTTAAGTTTCCCCACAGATATCCCCTCCGGTCAGCTGTTGAGAGCTACTAGAACTTCAAGAAGATTAAGGATTCAAATAGGTAAAACAAAATGGTTTTTCAACTATTGAGTTTGGGAAACAGGTTCCGGTACAAAAATATCCTAAAACCAAAGAGTGAGAATAATCTCAACTATCAATACTTCTTATTGTTTATTGAGTTTTTTCACTTAACACTTAAATTTGCTATAAATAAGCATCAATTAGTTTTAACTGATAAGCATTTAATTGAGTTTGTGCGAACTGCCCTAACAAGTCATCACCGAAACTTTCGGCAGTTCACTGCTAAAATGGACAACATTCGTAAAAAAATCCACAAGCAAATATAATTTTTAAAGATTTTCTTTACAAAATTGTTTGATAGAATTAACAATAGTTTTCTTGAATAATTTTGTAACATTTATGTTTTCGAATAACTTTGCAACATTTATGTTTTTGAATAACTTTGTAACATTTATGTTTTTGAATAACTTAGTAACATTTATGTTTTTGCAAAACTTTTTAACATTTATGTTTTTGAATTACTTTGTAACATTTTTGTTTTTGAATAACTTTGTAACATTTTTGTTTTTGAATAACTTTCTAACAAGAAATAAAATAAAATAATTACTTTTGGACAGTGATTAGTTTTAGTTACCATATTTCATACATACATTTTATTTGTATAAGAGTCGCACCACTAGTATAAGAGAGCCGCGCTATGGCCACCCTGGAAAAGATAAATATTTATATCCGCGAACTTTTCAACTCGAATTAACTATAAAATTACGACCAATAGTTAATAAAACATTCGTTCTTATGATATTTTAAAAATATGAAGTATAGATACCTTGAAAAGATGAGTTCTTTCATGCAATGGAAACACAATTACAAACGGATTAGTTGCAATATTATTCAACACATTTTATTTATAAAAGACCCTATAAATCAGTTCATGAAGTAAAACAACTTCATTTTCGTTCCAAGATTGGCAACTTTTATGGAATCGTTAAAAAACTTCAATTTCAAATGTCTTTTAAAACCGAGTAAATCCTACAGAAAACAATATTTGTCGCCGCATATCAGAACGAGAACTTTTAAATAAACGATATGAAGCTGATGCATTTGATTATTCAAATCCGAAACAAGCCAAAAACATTCCTCGAAAGCTGATGTTGGTGTATATCATAGGTAGGGTAGGTGAAGAGTCGTTATTATTACTCAGTATGCAGCAGGTCAGCGTTACATCATCTTGTTGATGGGCGCGAGCCTTGTGCCAGAAGGCTGACACCCCATCAACGGGATGGATCGATCCTGGTGAGTAATTACTTGCAACAAGGTCGTCTGTTCTTTCTGAAACATATCTTCCAATGTAGACAGGGGATTCGCGTGTTGAAGGACTGCAGTCCATCAAATGGACAGATAGCGTTTAAAGATTTTTTCGCTTTCGTTTCCTTGTAATTGGACAAATAACTGACCATCAGCCGGATAAGTGTTGTTATGATAAAATAGCTCTTTTCACGAGGACGGTAAATACATTATTATTTTATCTGGGAATATTTCACATTCGAGGTTGTGCTTGGTTGTTTTAATTTCAAGAAATCTATTCCTCACAAAGTGTTTATGGGTTTTGAGTCTTTTTTTGCATTGTTATGGTTACAAATGCAGTCAACTCAGAAAAAGGCGAAATGATTAGTTTGCAAACACATAAAACACACACACACACACACACACACACACATATATATATATATATATATATATATATATATATATATATATATATATATATATATATATATATATATATATATATATATATATATATTATATATATATACATATACTTTTTTCGGAAGATGTTCATATCAGTGAGAGGCAGTCATTTAAAATACACACGTTTCATTTTCCTGTTATTTTTTTTTAGCTGTGCTTCCATAAATATACGTTGAAATTAGCCTTATTGTAGAATAATAGTGTAGCGCGGGTATGTATAGTTACAAACCAAACTAATATAACCGGATTAAATCTAGTGTGTGCGTTTTCCCGAAAAATAATTTTAGTAAAACAGACCAAGATATACGAGTATGATCTAAATTTTATTCATAAATGTATTCACTCTAAACTTTATTAATAGTTTAATTGTCCTGTACTCGATTGGAAGACCTGGGTTGTTTACTCGACTGGATGACGAAACAGGATGTATTTTTCATGTTTCATTGTCTCACTTTTTTAAATTGAAAATTCTCTACTGGAATTCATTGAAAATGATGAAACAGTTAAGTTGAGAATACAAGTATTTAATATGTAGTCTAAATATGTGTCCCCTTTATTTATTGCGTTTTACTCTTTTTGCGAGTCGTATACACCTTTCAAAAATTTACGTTTCTACCCCTTTACGGCGCTTAGTCTGTTTAGTAACAGTTAATACATATTTTCATATCAATCGATTTCCTCAACTCAAATGCTTCTTTGTATTTAATGAGTTACTCAATAGTTGAAACACTGCTATAAATTCTAATAGAGAGAGAGAGAGAGAGATCCAAAACTTGTACAATTACAGTGGGGTACCTTTTCTTTAAATTCCCTCTAATGAGTAGCTGAAAGTAGGCTAAAATCCCAAATGTCCGAACTAATAACTTAAAGATGCACCATGACAGCAATATCCTTTGAAAAAAGCACATTACTTAAGATTCATTTGATTTAAAAGTATTTTATGAATGTTAAGATTTTTGAATGTTACTATTTGTTTTTTAAGCAAGTAAACATTTGTAAAGATTTTAGAATAGCGACAATATTATTTGTGTTCCCCTTTCCTTTGGTTCTTAAAGTTATTTGTCTGTAAAGAATGAGTTGATGATCTTGTTAAGACTTTTTTTTCATTTAATAGAAATGTTTCGTGTAAACTTGCCATTTGTTTTTAACACTTCGTATGAATACAGTTTGCTAATTTCATGAATTTTCGTATTCAATATTCTAAAACTAGCGATAAGGCAACGTTTATTTTAATTTAAAACAGTTACTAGAAATTTATATACACATTCCTTATCGCGTTCTCGTTTAATTTGGCTAAAAAAATCAGTCAGAAAGGGGACACCTTTGACACGAGGCATCTTTGAACACACTTCAGTTTGTTAGCTCTTGATATTCTCTGGTGGCATGAGCCATAAATACTTCTTAAAAACAGTTGTAGAGAGTACAGTTGTTGTGGTAAAGTGTTGTTCAGAAGAGTTAATGGTACCTGGAGTGTTAGTAATTATGAGCTTTCTCGGAATATTAATTCTTAATATTTTTTAAACTGTTTATTGTTTAAAATTTTATTACACTACCAGATAAAGCTTTTACTGTGGGAATTTTTGCATATTTACTTTTATGTTTTAAATAACTAATACATTGAATTAACTAATAATTTCAAAATCTGACACCTCTTATACTTATGAACATCGTGTACTTCTATGAAATGTGTTCAAAGGCACATCACACACACAGGGGAAAAGGTTATTTACAAATAATTATTCAATCAAGTTGAAAACCTTTTTTGTTAATTGGCTGTTATTATTATTTATTTATTATTATTATAATTGTATATTATTATTTAATTGGTCTTTATAATTAATGTATTTCATTATTTAATTACTCTTTATTATTTATTTATTATTATTATAATTGTATTTTATTATTTAATTACTCTTTATAATTAATGTATTTCATTATTTAATTACTATTTATTATTTATTTATTTATTATTATTATTATGTTATTGTTTGCATATTGTATTATTATAATTATAATTATTATTATTATACTTATTTTATTAGTGTAATTATCTTATTAGTATAACAATTATTATTTTAATTATATCATTATAATTATTTTATCATTTGTATTATATTATTATTATTATTATTTTATTATTTTAATTGGTATAATAATAATAATTATTATAATTATTATTGGCATTATTATTATTATTATTATTTAATTATTTTGATTATTATAATTACATTATTATTACAATAACATTATTATTATTATTATTATTATTATTATGTTATTATTATAATTATGTTATTTTTTTATTATTATAATAATCTGCTTAGTTATTATTATTATAATTTTTTTCCTTAGTTATTGTTGCATTTATTTATTATTTTTATCACTATTTATTATTATAATAATCTGCTTAGTTATTATTATTATAATTTTTTTCCTTAGTTATTGTTGCATTTATTTATTATTTTTATCACTATTTATTATTAATTTAGTACCAACTTAATATTATTTTTTATGATTTTGTTATTGTTTTCTAGAAAAAATGCAAAGAATTTTTACCGGCAATAGAAGAAAACCTAATTTATGCAACAGCTAAATCCTGCTGTAGCAATGCAAAGCTTACAGTGTAAAACATGGACACGCTTCATAAGCATGCAACACAAACGCTTTAAGTTTTAAATGAAGTTCTTGACGCTTTTTGGACGGTAAAAAAATGCGTTTATTGCCATAAGGGAAATATATGATGGAATGAAAAACGATAGAGTTTTAAAGTTTCCAAGGACCATTTACTGTTGAAAAAAAACGAGATCTTCGTTAAAATTAAGAGAAATATATGTCATTTGTTGAAAGTTACAAGTCTACCCCATAGTGACCTACATTTGAGGATTGAGCTGAAATATAAAAATCATGTAAATACTAACCAATTAGCACAATTAACATTCTAATTTATACGCCTGAAATTAATGATGGCAGTTGAATAACATACACACTTTTGTTGTTTTCTGACTTGGGAAAATAAATAAAATAATTAAACACAAATGTGTCGAAAACGAATGACCAGCAAAAAGTTGCAAGAATCGAGCTGTAATGAAGTGCATTACGGGGAAACCGAATGAAACATGTTTTCAGAAAGTGACGATCCGATTCATCGTAATATAATTAAGAGGAAATTCGATAAGTGTCTTCTGGTTGCGAGCGCTTCACTCATTCCCAACAGCGCCTTAAATATCAATACATTTCCATGCATTGGCAGAAGCAAAAAAAAAGCCTCCTGCAGAGCTAAAACAATTGTTTGGCCAGAAAGCTCACAATTGCACGAATAAGAAACTGTCTCTGTTGTTAGACATTTATTAGACACTATGTTGAAAAGACCTCGGGGTCTGACCATCGATTTCCATTAGATGCTTTTCCGAAAAGCACATCGCACTAAGCCCAACTCTGAAGATTGCAACTGGAGGAGGAAGGGAAAAACACTCGATTTTATTTTTGCCGCTCAGAAAAAGCTTAGCGAAAAATTTTAATTAAAAACCACTTGGGCAACGAGTAATAAGAAGTTATCTGTTCGGCCCATCGAAAACAAGTGCCTTATCTCTGGAGACACGCAAAGAATGGCTTCCTCGTCACCACTCAGGTGTTTTAGCGAAATGGATACAACATCCTGTTTTGGACATTTGGATGGCGCTTTTACACCACACTTTATCCTCCTCTCAGAAGTAATACCCCATGTCCATTAGTAGCTTCCTTTAGTGTTTGCTGTACATGAACCCCTCCTCTTTGGTCGCAATCGAAGCCTCGCAACCTATTGCCTCTTTGAACACTCCCCAAAGGGAAAAAGATGCATAATAGAATGTTATCTTATTTCTTTTCTGCTCTCCCCAGGGATCGAGACATTTGCTTTACAGATGAAAGGCGTAGGGCATCGTAAATGATTCTGTGGGAAAAATAAGCCTCCGCCGCGATAAGTCACTAGCGAAAAAGATTTGCTTAGTGATGCTGATGGCTGATGGATCCATGAAGAAACTTTGCTGGATCTCTTACTTCTGTGCTTTAGATACTTAATAGCTCGCAAGACTTCATTGTGAAGGAGTCGTGGCATTCTATTCCTTCTATGTATGTATCTAACGTATAGCATTCCTTTCTTAGCGAGTACGATTGGAATGGAGACATGGAGAATTTACTGTGTTATGTGGGAAAATTAACATGTCACTCGGATTGTTTAAACTTACATGACAAATCAAATTTGAAAATTACAAATATACTGTCAGCGATGTGTTCCGATTGGTGTTCAATTCAAATTGAATTGAGTTTTGCTTTTCTGGGAGTTTAATTACTGTTTCCATGTTAATAGTATGTTCTGAATTCGAAAATTTAATTTAAACATTTCAGTTGATATTGATATTCAAAAATTAGAAAAGTGATAAACACATTTCATAAAATACATTCTTATGAACAACCTTTTTCCATTTCAATTTATTGCCAAATTATAAATCTTATGAACAATATATACTTTCTGATGGGAAAATGTGTACCCTTTTTGAAAATTAACACAGAATTAAGTTTAAAAATACAAATAAAGTGTAGAAATATCACAATAGATGCCCGATGTGAAATGTCATTCCGGGAACTTTTCATAGCTTTACTTGAAACACAACTTGCCATATAATATACTGGTTTCCCAGATGTTTCCTCAAGAATATAATTTCAATACTACGGAATAATGAATTCTTGGATTTTGCAACTGAACTGGAAACTAAAAAAAATGGAAATGTCATTTACTCATGATTTCACACCTTTTTTTTTCCAAACAGATTCTCTGAATTCTATCCATCAAAGAAATTGATCTTTTTCATATTTTATCGTTCTAAAAAAAGAGTAAGAGTTTTTAACCTTTCTATAGCATGAAAAGATTTGGAGAAAAACACGTTTCAGTTACTGAAATTTTAGATATACGAAAACATTCTCTGTATAAAGGATACATCGTAATTTTGATCTTGTCGTAAATTTGAAACGAATGCATCTTTTTAAAATACTACTCGTCTAAAATGAATATTTTAAAATTCAATAGTTACTTTTAAAAAACATGAACATTAAAAACTAAAGTGTCTTTTTAGAAGGCAGAAAAGTAACACACTTATACAAATACGATTAAAAACGATTGAACTGAAACGAACGTCAACAATAAGATCTTTCTTGAGGAATAATTCCAAGTTTCACTCAATTTTAATTTTGAAAGGAGAAGTACATGCTTGATATAGAACTAGGTTACATATATCAAGGCAACTTTGAAATGGGATTTGTAACTGAAAATTATAAATTTAACCATGTGGTTTCAATTCGTGGTCTTTCATAAATCCAATTTAAAATTATCAAAAGGAAGAAAACTATAGTCTGATGAACACACACTAACTCAATAGTTGAGTAAATTTAACCCTTTAAGCAGGTAAGTAATAGACAATCTGGAAGAGAAGTTTTCTTGACACATATCGAAACATTTTCAAATTTTTTTCTCAACACTTGAGAAAATGTATGTTATGCAAGATGTTCAGAAAACCGGGCATTTTCAATTTAAATTAACAAACAGCAGCAGAGAAACATTAGGGGAGTATTGTGAATTATTAAAGTAGGAATTGATTTATCCGTTTAATATTCCAGGTGTGATCTCATCACTTGACTCAAGTTCAGAATTCCCGTGTGTTACCATCGAATCTATCCCTTCGGGTTTTATCCCGAACCGTCTACAACAGACCGTTATGTTGCTCCAGTGCGACGTTATTTTGGTAATTTTTAATTAACGTCGTACTAGAGCAACACAACGGGCGATTGATGATGGTCCGGGATCAATCCCCTGAGGGAAATATCCGAGTACAACAAGATGTAATTTTGAACCACAGTCAGATGACGAGGCAACACCTGAACTGGTACACCACTCTCCAAACTTCCACACCAACCCATCGTGAGGACTTTTGGCCTAGACAGATTTAAGATGCTCCAGCCGCTTTTACACCATACGCTTACAAACCGGCTGACTCAGGATTCTAACCAGAAACCTTCTGATCTTGAGGCTAACAATTTAACCATCAGACCGGTTCGTCGGCCAGTGCGAAGTTAGTTGAAATTCCTACCTGTCATTTAATATTCACTGGGTTGGTTGGTTTGAGGGTTTATGGCGCAAGGGCCATGTTTTGTCATGCTAAGCCAGACACAAAACATACAATATCAAGTAATAGACACACACAATGAAGTTTTACAGACTCAGAAGCAATACAGCAACGAAGGATGTACTTGTCAATATTCAGAAATGAACCGCCTACAACTCGCAGATAACTTTTACTGGGAAAAAAGAATTAACTATCGATATAGGATAGGATAGGTATTCCAAATAGCAACTACCCGAACTATTTCTCTGTATATCAGCCTCCTGGGTTGGAAAATCAAGCTGGAAACTAAATCAATAATAATATCACTAGGAACTATTTTCCTTTGGTTTCCAGAGATCATATACCTTATTTACTTATGTCAGTTTAAGTTAACAATTAAAACTTGAAAAAGTTTCCCCAAAGAATTTTCAAGAGTGGGTTCCTAATATCGCCTACCCTTGTTCCTATTACCATCCACCTGGTGAAATTAGGAGATACTATTAAAAACGAGTTGCTAGTAGAGCATACATACCTACCTTTAGTATTTATTGTACTTTCAAGTCATACACTGTTGTTTGTAAAAAATGCAACACCATGAAGGAACCATCCGAATGAAATGAAATTTGCAGCAAATGTCAATTATAGGATGTTATGCAAAGCAGTAAAGTTTCAGAGCCGGTGTGAGCAGCGCCCTCTGAACTCATGCTAAAAGCGTATAAATAGAGGGCTGTAGCGGGAAGTTGAAATTAGTGCATGGTTATTTTTTAGTGGCGAACGTTTAGTAAGACCTAAGTATGCCTCCACGACGAAATAGGGTGAAATTTCAACAACTTACGGAGTTTGAACGGGGGAGAATAATCGGCCTTCGTGAAGGAGGATTTTACTATCGCTCAATAGCAGCTCGTGTGCAGCAGAACAGTTCAGTCTACTGCTACAGGTGTACTAATGCCGGCTTCGTCAATTCGCCGACGTCTGTTGCACCGTGGACTGCGTCCAAGGATTCCTTTATATAGGATCCCCCTCACGCCAAACTACTGAAGGCTGCGTCTGCAATGGGATCATGAGCACAGAGCCTGGCGGGCTGATTGGCAACAAGTTGTCTTTTCTGACGAATCCCACTTTAATTTTTGGAACCATGATGGCCGCATTCGTGTAACACGCTATGTCGGTGAACACTGCCTTCCAGAGTGCGTTATCGAACGTCATAGTGGCCGAACACCCGGAGTTATGGTCTGGGATGCGATTTCGTATCATGGACGATCTCAGCTGCTGCGAATTGGGGGTAATCCGAATAGCAACAGGTACGTTCGTGAAGTGCTAGAGCCCGAAGTCGTTCCCTTCCTTCAAGGCATCCCTGGAGCTATCTTTCATCAGGATAATTCACGCCCACATGTTGCAAGGAATGTTCAAGACTTATTTTCAGCCCAACACATGTAACTTCTTCCTTGGCCTGCTTATTCGCCGGATATGTCGCCTATTGAGCAAAAATGGGATTTGTTTGGTTGGTGTCTCACTTGTGATCCGAGTCCTACAGCTTCAAAAGACGAACTTTGGGTGCGCATGCAAACAATATGAAATTCTTTTCCACAAGCAGACATTCAACATCTGTTTCACTCCATGCCACGTCGTATAGCAGTACTTATTGCAGCGCGTGGTGGCTACACCAAATACTGATTTCGGGCACTTAATATTGGTTTTATGCTTTGAATTTTTTTTCATTTATTTGTACTAATACAAGCCATTTGTGTATTAAATTTCATTTATTTCTAATGACTCCTTCATGGTGTTGCATTTTTTACAAACAGCATTATATAAACGAAATTATGCTTTAGAAACATTTAACTGGATACTCCCTGAATTGATTGGAGAAAAGAAATACATTTATCACAGCCTCAAATACTTCAGATTAAATATTTTTGTTGATATAACTGATAGGATACTTGCCCATGGCGTTACTTGTGGCAAAACCCTAGACCGTCAAGGTAACTACATAAGCTCATAGCTGTCGTGCATAGTGGCTTACAAACACGAGTAGGCGATATTTGGAACAACTACCTTACACATGTACAGGGCTTTCCTCAATACTTTGAGAATTATTCAATTTTACTATCTAATAATAGCTGATAATGAGTTATAAGCTTCAATAAAATGAAAAGTGCTATATAAGAACCAAGTAACTATTATTATGTAAAAACCACACATGAAATTTCTTTTCTGCTTAATTCAAGCAGTGTCCATCAGTGAAATAATTTGGTGGTAAGTTCATTTTGCTATAGAAGTCTTTTCGATTTTCTTTTTCCTTTGCAAACGTAAATATTAAATACTACTACTTGTGAATATTAAATACATTTTGTAAAAATTAAGCATTATTATTCAAGTACTCGCTAATTCTGACTGTAAAAAGAATTTAAACATTGTTGTTATACCTGATTCTCTCAACTGTACAAAACTCACGAATCCTTGTCATCACAATCACTAGTGAAACAAGGAAAGATTTCAAGAATTCAGCAGAATTAGGATAAATTTAAATTTGAGAAATTACAAAATTGAACATGAGACCTTCATCATATTGAAAGTGAATTTGAAGTCAAATTAAGTAAAAATTTTAAATGTTTAAGCTTTTCAACTGTGATTTAATGTCCTGTTTTTAAAATTTGCTTCAGAAGCTAAAAGTAATTTGTGATTTTATTTTTGAATTGGGGTTTATAACTATCATATGAAACGAGCAATATTCATAGAATGGGAAGGAAATGCTGTGATTGGCGATAATAAACATTGCCAGTTATGGTGGCACTATAAATGGAATATCATATATACGACTATATAAATGGACACTATAAATGTAATATAATCGTATATACGACTATCCGAATAGCCGTATTGCACGAAACTTTCAGCCGACTGTTGATGCATGGTCAAGAACATGTTTTTGTGTGTTACTAATTTATTACTGCTGTTTCGGGACGCAAAATACAGTCTGGAATTTGTTTTTAAAAGTAGTAGATACATTAAACTATATTCGTTCAAAATGTAGTTTTCGTCAGAGCTTTACTTAATTTGATTTTTTTTTGTATGCCTATTTCAAGTGGAAAATCGTAATTTTATAAATTTCCTTTGTTCTTTGGAAGATGAAGAGAATAAAAGCCAATTTACAAACTTTAGTTGTACTTAAATCAAACCTAGAACTATATCTAGCATGAATTTCAACGATGCATTTAAATTCCTTCAGCCAATAAAAACCTTTTTAGTTCTATGAAAATCCATTTTCCATTTTTCACTACTAATTTTTAGCTTAAATATGATGTTTAAAATTGTTGTATGTAAGTAGATTAAAAGAAAATTCTTCATAAAGAGCAAAAATAGGAAATAGTGTTGTCTATGTTAAATAATTTTTGAGAAAGTAAGTCTTCAAAAAATGTAAAATATTTTAATTTGAGGAAAAATATTTTGGATATTGTTATCTATGCATGAACTTAACTCCATGAATATCCGTCACTATACGGCCATAGGTTTTTTCAGCGATTTCACCACTGCTCTTCAGAATTCCTTAAAATGCATGAAACTTACAAAATAAAATATTTATTTTGAGCCAAAATGTTTTGAATAACGTTATTTATGCATAAATACTTAACCTCTGTGGCAAATTTCGTGAAAATCCGTCACAATACGACCATAGGTTTTTTTCGGATTTTTGCTAATTTAATATAAAATGACCCTACTAACATTAAGAAGCTCTTTCGTTTCTAATGGCAGTTACATACATTCTATGTCAGTCAGCATTGGACTTTGTGTAATGCTTAACCATGAATGAAATAGGAATTGCGAATGACAAAGTTAAAGAAACGAAAATTTTCAAACTCCCAAATAGAGTCCTCTAGCAGCAACCAACAGCAGTCACGAACATGCATTCTTTGACAAAAAAAAATGGTTATTTGTTCCAAACTAGTAAAAAGTTTGGTCAGGGAATTCGAATCTTCCTGTATTTCAGATTAAAAGTTGTGATGCAATATCATTTAGTAGAGATATTTTGCCTCATTATCAGAGCACCTAAACAACACTGACGAGCCAAAACATTATGACCATCCCTACATTTTTCAATGAACTCGTCTGGATGACGTGGAGGGCACGTTATTAAGTGAGAATGGTATTTAACTGCTCCTGGAGAAGGTAAGTAATCATTCTTGCACTTACTTCTGGGAGTGGCAGGAAAGGCTGCTGATCCAAGCGAATTTGTTAGAGGACAGATCGTAATGGCCCGAAGACTCGGAACGAGTAACACCGAAACTGTACGATTGGTAGGTTGTTCAAGATCTGCCGTTGTTGTTATTCATGCAAAGTGAATAAATGACGGTGACACCAGCAATAGACGCCAAGGTGTTGGTTGTCCACGCATCATCAAAGAAAAAGTACGTCGGTGACTGTCCCGCATGGTAAAGCAAAATCGGCGCGAGACAGTGGCTCAGCTGACTGCCCGATACAATCCAGGTCAAGCGCAAGTGTTTCGGAACACACAGTTCAGCGGACACTGTTGGATATGGGACTGTGCAGCAGACGTCCCACTCGTGTGCCTCTGTGACCAAGCGTCATCGTCAACTACGCCTACAGTGGGGCCGGGAACATCGAGACTGGACCATGGATGAGTGGAAGAGAGTTGCCTGGTCAGATGAATCCCGATTTCTCATTCATCACGTCGATGGTCAGGGTACGCTGTCTGCCAGGCGAAAAGTTGCTTCCCTCTTTTACAGATGGTCATACACAGGCTGGTGGTGGGGGTATTATGCTGTGGAGGACGTTCTCATGGGCGACTCTGGGACCCGTAGTTGTGGTAGAACAGACCATTAACGCTGCGAACTATCTGAACACCATTGAGGATCAGTTGAACCCTTACATGGCGTCTGTCTTCACAACTGGAAATGGAATCTTCCAGCAGGACAATGTTCCATGTCACAAGGCTCGGATTGTGTTGGAGTGGTTCTAGGAGCATACTGATGAATTCCACTTAATGTCCTGGCCACCTAACTCGCCGGATGTTAGTGCGATGAAGCACATTTGGGGTTTCAGGGAGCGGAAGCTCAGAACTCAAACACAACCATGTGCGAATATCTCGACTTTGCGTGACCGCTGCTTAGACATTTGGGTACAACCTGTCTCCAGTCATGTATCAAGAACTTGTGTCATCTATGCCCAGGCAAGTTGCAGCTGTTTTGCAGGTCAAAGGAGGCGCAACGCGTTATTGAATAGGGGGTCATAATGTTTTGGCCCCAGTGTATTACAAACAATTTTGACTCGAATTCAAGGATGTGCTGGTCAATTCTACTTCACAGTTCCCGAAAGCAGTGCTTCGAAAATACTGCAACGGCTGGAAAGTCAAAATTGCTAGTTTAGAAAAAATTAAAACGAAAAAAAAAATTAATTGATTTTGCTATTTTTTTTAATGGCATTTAAAATATATAAATAATAAGCTAATGAAACAAAGAAAACGAGTAGGCAGACACAGCTTGGCATCTTTTATAATAATGCCTGAAATGGTAATAAATAAACCCATTTCAGGCGAGAATAAAATTAGCCAACTTACTCGGAGTAGCAATATTTTCAGTCAGCGTTAATTTGGGGGAAAATTAATTTATAAAATAGCTGCTTAAGAGTGACGTTAAGCAAGATTTCTGATGCTGATTATCATCACCCTGCATCATTCACTGCTGGAAAAAAGCAGCAAAAAAGGTTTCCCAACATTTTCATTGCAGCCACGACGCTCTCCTAAGTCTATCCATCGCAGCGTTAGATCCGGCGTTCCTGAGTTTTATAGCAATCATTAATCACCTAAGAGTTTTAATTGCATCCACTTCGCCAGTCTTCTTCAGCGACGCATTTTTTCACTCTTGTTTTGCTTGAAGGTAAGTTCTTTCTTTGGTAAATTCACTTTCATTTTCGGTTTGTATGACCGAGAAGTCTCAGCGGAATTGGAAATTGTTGTTTGTAAATCATTAATCAAACCAAGTTAAAGAGTACCGAGCTGTTGAACGAATCGTTTTCAACTCTTGCAAATATACATTCGAAGGAATTACTAAAAAGATAATCACATAACTGCAGGGTATTTTTTGGTGAATGTTTTGAAAATTGAAAAGTTAGGAAGCATCGAAAAAAGGAAACGTAATTAATGGATATTTCCAGTTTGCATGTCATCCTAGACAAATTCAAACAGAATTAAATGCTTTCGAATCACAAGTTGTATTAGCTGTTTTCAAATTGGAAAAATGTTTCAAACTTAAAAAAAGCTGACTGACAGAACGTGATATATGAGACAAAAGTATGATTCATTTCTACATTAGGTTTTTTTATTGATGAATAGGCTTATAAATTTGTGCTACTGAATAATTTTCAAAAAATGTTAAGGAGTGAAGTACATTTTTATTCTTAAAACTCTATTTCTACTGTAGATGATCCGAAATTGCGACAATATATGTTTTCATTGCATTTAAGATTTAAAATTTCATTTTATGTAACACTATAATTCAATAAATTATAATAAAAAACCATAACAATTGTACTTTCTATAAAAACAGTATATTCTTTTATTACAACAGATGATATTTTTTTCCAAATCCCCTCAAATTAAGTTATCATATTCTATAACAGTTTACTGACTTTCTTAGTTGGTTGGTTTTCATCAATAATTTTTTTTATAAATCAGCCGACTAACTGGTATAGTGGTCATAGCATGTGTTTTTAGTCTAGTAGTTTTGGTCATCTACTGGGGTTGATCGCACACTGTCACCAATAACTCGTTGTGTTGCTCCAGTGTGACTGGAATTTCGAAACACCAAATACCATCCACTAGGTTCCGGGCTCAAATCCCGGTTTGTCACATTGATGTTGATTATTATCCCGTCAGGAGCAATGGTGTCTTATCCACTGGGTACACCCACACGAATTATTGCCAGTTCTCCCCTTGAAGTGCCGATGAGGTTAGAGATGAAACTTAGAGAGATAAACATTTTTAGACATTGAAACGTCTATATTTCTGAATGTTTATCAATTAAAGATTCTTAACAAATCGCCAAACAAATATAAAATGCAACCAAAATGAAATAAAAATTTTGAGTTATCAACGACTCTTTAGTGAACCTATATCAGTAAACAGGGATAATATTAACAATATTGCTTATTACTGAGTGTCCCTAGAGTGTGGAACGCTTTAACTAATAAGCTTTTCGAAAAGCATTCGTCTGTCTTCATGTATTTGTCTCCTATATTAACGTATGAACGTAAATAATGCATATTCCAAACGAAAGCAGGTGAATAAAGTTTTTGTCCCATTTATGCTAACATGTGGAGTAAAAATTTGAAAGCTAATTCCCTAAGACTGGAAATCTATCCGCCGAAACAAACATTATCTTTCTATTATACCTATGAACAAGTCTAATGTATTTGTTGTGTTTATTATCAATATACATATGAGAAGCTCTGGCACTTGACATCAGCAGTGTTGGTGAATAATTTGAGCACGATCCCTGTAACGCAATCGACTTACGCCTGCAATGTTTTCTGTTCGGCGTTTTCAACGGCTCCACAACATGTGACAATACCACCTATTTAGATATTTTTGAAGTATGTAACATATGTTTCACTTAATCGATTCATTTTATGGAGTCCATTCGTCAGCTGTCTGTAATTTAGGTTTTTATTGAAGTCCCGTAATCGCGGAAACGCAAGAGTGAATGGGTTAAGCTCATTCTAAATTACACAGCAGAGGGAAAATCGATTCATACTATTTCACTTCTTTCAAAATTCTCTCAATAGACTCGATTATTTTCAGTCATTTAAAATTATCGAATCTATTTTAATGATTTATTGTACGATACATTGCTATTGGAAATCCAAACGAAAGCAGGTGAATAAAGTTTATATCCCACCCATTCACAATACTTTTGACGGCATAAATTTTCTGGAAATGGGCATTTGCGATTGTTTCGGTGTCACAATGATGGCTTAGATGAAGTATATTCAGATTTTAATTCGAAAATATATCAATTTTTCCGCTTTTTTATTCGGATTGCGTTTTTTACATTTTTGAGTTATTGCCACATTGAATCCGGGTTAGATTATACTGTCATGCTGCATATAAGGGTAACAAATATTTTTTGCTTTCTTGAAGAATTTCTCAAAATTGAAAAAATATATTTGAACGGCCTTAATACATTACACTTTTGTTAAATAGTAGTATAAACTCGTTATTTCAAAACACGAAATGTATTGCAACATGCAGTGTAAAAGAAATCATTCTCATTTTGAAGTATACTTTTATTTTAAGAAGTCCTTCAGACTGTGGAAGCAATCATGATATAATTTTTGAAAAATATTTTAATTTTTTATTATTCCAAAAGTAATTTAACATTAAATTTGTGAAAGTGTAACATTACTCTTAAAAGTTCTCAATTATATGTTTTCCATGTAACTAATAACTTCCAACATTGAAAACCTTCAAAATGTGCCTTTTTCATAGAATTCAGCAGATGAGGAGGCGAAGGAGTAACTTTGGTCAATTTTAAAACCTCATATCTATATTTCATAAGCAACACCCTTTTAATGAAAATAAAAGACTTCTTTCAACTGTAATAAAATAAATTTATTTGCTCGCAGTATAGTTTGCTTTGATTGGTTTAGTAGTAAGAGTTCAATATGTACATCAGCGTATCCCACGACATCCTTTCAAAAACCATCTAAAGGTGAAGATCTTGTTTCGACTGTGGTTTAACTTTTACCGTTGAAGGAACCTATCTCTTAGTAGTTTTGTTTAGTGCTATCGCTAAATTTACAGCTTTTAAGTCAAATGGAAAGTGAAGCTCGAGAATAAAGAGCTGTTTATAGTCTCTTAATTTGATTAACAGTTCTTGTAGAAACCAGTTGGACTGTCGATTATGATGAATTAAGATAATTTGTAAAATCTGCAGATTTAAGCATATCATTATCCAGATAGACTGGAAGGGGAAGTTTCTTTGTAGAAATTTTTGGAACCATCGCTGGCACTTTCGAGTGTGAAAAACATCATCCCTATACACTTGTTGCACATATAAGTGATACCAGCAGTTGTTTTGCGTTTGCTTAACTCGGTTGTTATCAATACGCTTTAATACATTATTTTAATAATCATTTAAGAATAGTATTATCTTGGAAGGTGGCATTCCTTAAAATTTGAGACTGACCCAACTTATACGTTCGAAATTTGTGTTTTGACACGTAGAGACGCATTAAAAGAAGTATTGTATAAGAAAAGATATTAATCATCGGATAGCTTGATATGCTGTGTAACATATGTGCGTGTTGATAATGTAACCTGTGTGGTTTTTGTTTAAAAAAGTTTAAATGCTCTTTATTCAATGGATTTTCCAATAATTTCAACTATACATCCCATTTTAAGACCGCATCTATAATCTATTGTTTCAAAGCTGCTGTTCTCATGGATATACCACATTTCAAAGTTATGCAAGAAAACAAAATAACACGGCATACTAAATTCAGTCTCATTATTCGAGTGTAACGGCACCCTTATATCTCATCCTCCAACTACGCCCAGTGATTTTCCTGATGGTCACGAAATCCCGAATAACCTAGAGGCTTGTCTAATTTACTTAGTGAAACGCTGTCGTAAAGCCCCACAGCAATGGAGTGTTGGTTTAGAAATCCTAATAAAGTTTCAAGTCACGCTTTTAACCTCCGTACCCCGAATGCAATCTAAATGTGATGGAACATTTAGCTTAATTCTACGCTTTCAGGAGTTTAAAATTTAAATGTCCTGCATTTCACGGTGAGTGATACCTCGGCTAATGGTATTACACAACGCCCTTAAATGTTATGAGTTTGTTAAAAAGATTTAAACTGGACGTAGGGGTATATTTGTTCCAGCACCATTGAAGCGTACGGGATTCACACACACACATACACACACACACACACACACACACACACACACACATATATATATATATATATATATATATATATATATATATATATATATATATATATATATATATGTAGGAACCGCGCCAGAAGCGCCCTCTCAGGGCGCCAAAGGTTAAAGACCCCTCAGAACGCTAAGGGGACAGACAACTTTTCCCCTGGACGCCATTGAGAGCTGACGCATTTTTTCCGAGCAAAGACGACTGCTGCAGATAATGACTGAACTCTTATATAACTCAACTGTATATAGTAGCTTCATATATCAATACATTAAATGTTGATGTACTGTAAAATTCGAAGTCTTTAATATAGACCTCACACGAACAGAACAACACGAATCTTACACACACATACACACACACACACACACACACACACACATATATATATATATATATATATATATATATATATATATGCATGTGTGTGTGGCACGATAGCTAAAAATAACTTCCTAAATACAATTCTCAACGGAGATCTATCCCCTAACATCCCACTATCCTCTCAGTCTTTTGTTTGTTTTGTACAATAGGTCACTACATCTTGCCACCTCCTTTCACCTTTTAACTCAAGCCCTCTCAGTATTTTGACCCCCCCCCCCACGAACACTTTAACTTTCAAGTCGCCCGTTTAAGATAAAATCGCTCCTTCGTTTATTTACCGACTTCTACCAATGAAATTTCTCGCTTGATACCCTGATAGAATGGTCTTTCTTTTCATTCTTATCCCTCTGGCTACTTCATTGAGAAATATGCACTTTTTTCACGAGGCCCTTGGAATAGAGAGCTCTGAGAGCCGTTCCAAACACCGTCCCCTGAACAACTTCCGCGCCTTATGCTGTTACATTACACTTCACAACAATGGATCATCCTCATCCGGTTGCCTAATACCACTCTTGATACTCCGTTACGACTGCACACTTATAATTTCTGTTATTGTGACATACTAACCACTTCCTTGCCCGTGCCGTGATTTAAGGTATTAATCTGGTGTAAAATTTTCCGCAGATTTCAAATCCGTTCAAGTTATATTCAAATAAAAATTTATTTAAAGAAAATCATATATTTAGGTATCAATCTGAACTGAAAATTTCAGCAGATTTCAATTCCGTTGAAATTTTTAATCTATCTTTAACGGTCGAGGAGATAAAAAAAAGAACTGAATTCAGTTAAAAGATTTATTGTCTGGCTTAAAATTTAGTCGTCCGCGCAAAATCAAAGCGGAAATGAAAAAAATAATTTTATTCGCTTTCTGCGGATGAAAAAAACTTGGCATGTTTCCAAACCCTGACTGCAAGGTCACACGGGTAGAAAAAGTTATCCGCGTTTGAAAAAGCGATAGAGAATAAAACTATTAAATTCATTTAAAATTCTCTTATATCGTATTTTAGAATTCGCCGCGACCCAAAAATTGCAAATAACTCGGACTACCTGTGTGCAAATGTCAAGGCTGTAAGTGCCATAGAATCATCAGGATTTTGAGGTCCCAAACAAACAAACACTTCCTTTTGTAATATTATATATATATATATATAAAACAAAAACATTTTGACGATTTATAACCAGTTCTAACCGAATCTACATTCTATTTTGAATCAGAACAGCCAAATTCACACACTTATTGAACCAATTTATATTCGATTCGTTTTATTCTAATTCAACCAAGTTCTTTTCTACTAAATTTCAAAAAATAAAATATTTTTCTAAAAATAAAAGAAACATAAGTTAATCTACGCTAAAAATAAATACCAGTTTCCCTGAGTCTTTAATAAAAAATTATTTTTATGTTTTTCCTCTTCAGACGGCTATAAGATCTGTGGAATGAAAACTTGCATTCATCATTTTATGACGTCATGCAGTTAATGTCAGATGTAAACATGCTGAGAATTTGAAATGTATGGGCTTTTTTTAAATCTTTTGTCGTCAACCTCTGCAGTGCCAAGGAACTATCTTCAATGGCTCGATGTAGCACTTAAAAGCAATTTTTGTATTCTTGAGTTATTTGAACTTATATTCGAGAGCTATTGAACCAATAATCCTCCATACACCAAAAATCAGTCTTGAATTTTTGTTTAATGTCAAGTTCTTGATAAACAGAGGTAAACTTGTTACAATACTTCATCTGATTATTTTTGTATCGAAACAGAAATCAACAAAAAATACGGAAAAAGTTATGCTGATTTATTGATTTCACCCCTTTGATTTGCTTGACAACAATAATTAATTACTTGTCTTGACGATAATTACTTTCTTTTAGACACGAATGCTATTTTTGTGGATTGTTACCAATCAAGATAATAAACTATTTATGAATAAACTATTTTATTTCATTACATACTTTTCCCAAAATTATTCCACACCAATAGATAATTTAAGATTAGATAATGCCGCCTCCTAAATTTTTCCTGGATAATATGAGAGATTAAAAGACATTCAAAAAAATTGTATTTTATTTTAAGAGTTTTGAGATTTTCAGAATTTAAAATGAGCATTTAAATTAAAACTTTCGATTCAAAGTTTTGGATGAACAATGCATCTGCGTAACATTTGACTTAAACTAATACCCGTTTCAACATAATTAATAATCAAAAATACACCTAAGAATCTAGCCTGTTTCTAACAATTTGCAATTAAAGTTAATTTATTTAATTACAGATCGTTTAACTTTTTCTAGTCTGCAGTTCCTAACAAAAAAAGAGGTAAAAAATAAAGAGGTGAAAAAATCCCTTAACGACTTGTGGTGGTTTTAACTTCGAATTATTGTAAACGATAGCTTTACAATTGGTTTTGAAGTAAAAGTGTAAGTAATCCACGGTTAATAATTATCTTATTTCTGATTTTCTTTCTTGGCACAGAAAAAGAAAATGAATTGGAAACATCAATTTACGTATTAGTTGCATAAAAAGAAAACAAATCGTAAAATTCTAGATAAATGCGTTGCTATATGAAAAAAACCCAATTTTTTATCATTGTTCCTAGATAACTCTGCAAAAAAAAATTCAACTGTTGAAGTTAAATTAAGTTTTAAGTAACAGAGTTTGGAGACAAATACGAAGAGCTTTTGGTTAATAACACTGCATAATTTTTAATTTACTCATTTTTTACTACAATTATCTTAAAACTTTAGTTATTAGAAAGTTAGAAATAAAACAACTAAAAAGGTGAGGAAACAACAATAATTCTATTACCAGAATCTTAATTGAAGAAATAAAACCACACCATAATTTTGAAATCCGAAATTAATGAAGTACAGAAGAGAAAATTTTCTAATACAAACGAGTATACGTAGATAAATTTGATAACTATATTCAATAGGAGGCGCCATGGAGAGAGAGAGAATACATGTTGAGAGATGAGAGATTGGAGATTGGCCGTGAAAATAATTTAGAAGGATATACTCAAAATAAGTTTTGAAATTAACGGTAATTATTTAATCAATATTTAATGAATAAGAGAAAAAAGAAATATTGTAAATTATAAATGCTAGTAACTTCACAGCTATTATATTTTACGATGCATAGGTTTGTTATTAGAAAATGTTATAACTTCAAATTAATTTTCAGATATTGTATCGTGTAAGTATAATGGAATATTTTGTGAGAAGAAAATATTTTAAAAATTCAAAAATAAGATGACGAATTCAATTACACAAACGCATTTGAAATCGAGATTTTTATAACCTATTTGTTGTGTAGTAAATGTAACAAAATATCAACTTTCTTTTTTATATGTTGATACCAATATCAACATTGATATAATCATGTAGTCTTTAACCCTAATTTCTAAGTAAACCATTTAGTAAACATTAAAGCTTTATCAAATGGTTTGTAATTAAAGCTATTTTAAACTATATAAATATAAATAGTCTGGATTTCTACGATCTTATTTGATGAAATGTGTACAAAATTACAACTAAAATTAATATCTTAAAACTCAAAGGTCGTTTGTAAAGTAATACCCGTTTGAGCATGCGCACCACTGTTACACTGGAAGGTGCACTGGTCAAGGTCAACCAGTTTTAGGGACTCATCTACCAGCTTTTTGCTGAATTACATCACATTATAACGGTTGTTGTTGTTTTGGTCAGCAAATAAAATGTCCAAGAAAATCGAGCGTGCCACCAAATGTGAAGTGAGATCTGTGATCTGATTTCGAAACGCAAAAAGTGTGTGAAGAAGTTAGAGAGAACGTCCATGATGATTGGCGATATGGCCGCAGAAGTGTCAGTACCGATGAGCTTGTTAAGTCTGTCGACAAATTCGCCAAACAACATTGTGTGACTTTGCTTCAAGCAAAGTCACACAATGTCTTTCAATAACTTTCACATATGTCTCGCACTATCATTTACAAAGTGGTAACTGATCACGTCATATTAAAAAAAATTGTTCAAGGTTGGTGCCAAGGTTGTGTTCTATGACGACCACAGAATCAAGTAAATGGCTTCAGCGTTAAGCTTTTTGAAGCGTTACTCAAATTAACGAGATGAGTTTCTTTCTCATATTGTTACAGGAGATGAAACTTGGGTTTCTTATGCACCTGAAACCAAACGTTAGTCAGTAGATTGGCATCATGGTCATTCACCAACCAGGCCAAAATTGTTTAAACAAAGAATCTCGACTAGCAAACTCACGTCCACGGTCTTTTGGGACCGTCAGGGAATATTGCTTACTAAGCTTAAGCCACGGGGATCCTGCATGCATGCTGTGGGACATAAAAGAAGCAATTTAGAATCGAAGACACGGCATGGTGTCTAGCTGCGTGGTCTTCTTGGAAGACAAGCATGGCCTCACTCAACTGCAAACACGCAATGTTGATCAACAAGTTTCATTGGAAAATTATTGACCCCCCCCCCATAGTCCGGACATAGCCCCCAGTGATTTTCATTAGTTCGAAAAACTCAAAGAGTTTCTGGGTGGGAAACATTTTGAGAACGATGAGAAAACGTTGCTACTGTTTATCTCAATAGACTGGCGCCAGAAGAGTATGACGCTGATATTCAAAAGCTCGTCAAAAGGTACAACAATTGTGCAAATATGTAAGGGGACTATGTAGGAAAGTAATAAAAATGAAAGTAAAAAGTGTGGTTGTAAAATTTTAACTGTTCTGTACTTTATTTAAAAACTGGTATTACTTTCAGAACGACCCTCGTATGAGCATTAAGATAAAAGTGTGGAACATGAGAAAAGTATTAATATTATTTCAAATTTATAAAATATTTCCCCAAAATCGTACCAACAAATGATTATTGCAGCCTTAATAGGAGAGAATTATTTGACATCAAGAATAACATATAGCATAAGAAATGTTTTTCTAATTTTTGAAAGGGTGCTGCGCAGAAAATGTTTATTATGATTGTATATAGGAAAGAATTTTTTCAAAATATCTTATAAAATCTTCTTGACAGTCATGAAATTAACTTTTTAAATCAGGGCTTATTGTTAGAGATTTCCACAAAAGATTAAAATTAGGCTTTTTCTTTCTATTCAACACAGCAAGACTAAAGACCTAATGAATTTAAACTGTCTGCACTACACATCCATTAAAATGAACATTTAGCAATAAAGCAGCACGAAATTGTTCACATACTTTAAACACATAATCGAAATAAAAAGTTTGTCTTTTGTAAAATTGTTCAGCTTATTTAATGTATTTCACTGCTTAGTACCTCACATAGAAGGGAGGTTTTGGCCGTTTCTGATCAATTAGACATCATTAGTAGAGTCTTATTTACTTGTATTAACGCCTTTCATTCGCGTGCTGGCTTTATCGCACAATGGTTACAGCGTGTCGAAACAAACTAACAGAAGGGCACATATTCCACAATGATTGACACTGAACTGAGTGGATTTCCTATTTTTGGTCAACGCGTTAAAAAATTGCACCGGGAGTTAACTAGGGAAGGAACTTTAATAAACATATGAATTTCTCGTTTACTGGTGTGACTTCTCTTTCTGGTGAAGCTGAAGAATATGCTACGTATCTGCCTGGAAAGAGTGGAGACCATCAAGTCCTAGGACTCCGCTGTAGCGTTCTATTACTGATACAGCCCGAGAATCAACACAACCATGCAGGAGCGTATCGCTCTTTTATAATCTCACAAGATTTTATCACTGAACTCCTTAAGTTTAATGCAACTACGCGATACTCCCATTTTGATTCATTCCTGCCATTTAACTCTCCAAGTAGTTTCAACGAGGCATCTCTTCCAGCAAGATCTGACCAATTTCGCTAGTGACGTGGCGTCCCTACATCAAGATATTGACGATTTTTTGTGACGCGGTCAAGATATGGTCAGTTTTCTTCTAATGAGATATCTTATCCATTGAAGCATGGTCGGTTTTGCTACTGATGAAACGTCTGTTCAGACAACCCCACCTGGAGGATTAATTTTATTAAACTAAATGGAAACTGCCTTGAGATGTATTTTACAATGAGCATACAAAATTGTAAGAAATAGTAATGAATTATTTTAAAATCAATTTACCGTACCAATTAATGTTTTCAATGGAAATTTTTATCTGTTTAATCAGGTTGTAGAATCAACAACAGTCATTCGACATAATGCAATTACACTACCATGACATAATACTTCGAGTAAAACAGTTGAGTAACAAATAAAACAGCTGAGTGTGTTAGGTTACTTTGCCAGACGAATCTGTTTCCGTATCCACGTTTAATGATACCACTTACACTTCATTACAACACACTACCATTACTGCATACAACGCGAATCTTAGTGGGAAGGAAAGATCTCTGTATATACCATCACAGTTCAGTGAATCAGACTTAAGTCAATTGCAAACGTTCTGTATTAAGCCAATTGCAAACGTTCGTATATTAAGGGAGGTGTGGAATAAGGGTATATTTTAAAATAAGTTACCAAAATGCTGGTAAACTATTGAAAACGAGAGTCATTAAATACATTTTTAATTATATATACACACACACACACACATATATATATATATATATATATATATATATATATATATATATATATATATATATATATATATATATATATATATACATGTGTAAGATTCGTGTTGTTCTGTTTGGTAAGGTCTATATTAAAGACTTCGAATCTTACAGCACATTGACATTTAATGAATAAATATCCACAATTATTATGTACAGTTGAGTTATATTTTAAAACAGTTCCGTCATTATCTGCAGCAGTCGTCTCTGCTCGGAAAAAATACGTCAGCTCTCAATGGCGTCCAGGGGAAAAAGTGTCTGTTCTATTAATTTTCTCGTAACTGAATACCGGAACGTGACTGGCTTCTGACAGTCTTGCCTTGCATTCCTACTACAATGCAACTGACTCCTACCAGTCTTATAATGAGTTCTTTCCAGACTAGTAGACAACTACCGTTGTCTAGTATTCCTACATATATATATATATATATATATATATATATATATATATATATATAACGTAAGTGTGTAAATAAAACATTGTCTTTAACCCAAAATTTAAAACAATTGATTTTACTCATTCAAACTGAATCAGATACCTGAGAAAAAGAAGAGAAATCTTAAAACTTTTGATCGTCGTATCAACACTGATAAAAGGAGCTAACCAAGTTCTATTTATATGTAAAATCCTCATTCGTCCTCATCAAAATATTGACTGATTTGAACCTACACTTCATCACTAGTCCTAGTTTACGGTAGTCTACAGGACACATTGAAGCAGTTCTCGGCAGGCACACACATATTTGGTTTCTACAACTTTCTAGAGCAAATTTTACTATAATCAGCTTTACATTTTACTTTACCTTGTATGGGGCTTGTTATTTCATCAATCTTATTTAATTTTTATACGACCTTGCGAAACATTTGTTAATTTTTCGCATGGGAGCTGACGAAAGGATTTCAATCTGTTGACTCTTTCCTTGTGATTTTTAATACTGTCACTTTAAGGTAGAGTTATCTGAAACGTTTATTTTAGAGAAGTCAGCTGAAAAGAAGGGTAGAAAGAAAACGACTCATTATTGGACCACTAAGATTACCCGATTTAACACATACTGAGTATTTTCTTTGAAGAGAAGTAATGAACTTCTTTACAACAAATATAATGACTCACACCGAGAGGTAGGAGTCGGTATTGCTGCTCTATTTACCATATTCGGGGATTCTTCCTAAGTATATGCACGCCTGGTTTTGAAGTTGCTTTGCATCAAAACTGTCGTCTATCATAACTTTAAATTTTTTAATAAGTGCACAATCCGAAATTGTTCACATTCATTCATGTTCCAATAGGTCAGCACCGTCTAGCACCGAAGGAAGATATATATGTGTCCTATGTTTCAATGTGTTCCCCATCTGAAATTTTGAAATATATGTACCTATTTTACAAATTCCCTGTTAATTTTAAACTCAAATTGAAAGTAATTTTTGTGATAGAAGTAAAATATACAGTGCTTAAAGTAAGAAACTTTACTATAGTCTATAGGAGCTTTAGGTAATGTGGTAATTTATTTCTATAGATTTCGGAACTCAAGTTTAGTATCAAGCAACAGCTAAATGATCATAGTACATAATAAATTAATATATAAACTCCTCCTGCATTGCAGTGTTATACATTCCTCCTATATTTCATAGTTGGATATTCCTCCTTCAGGATACCAACATAGCGGGTATTGAAAATTACTTCCCAATAATGCAAACGTGTATTTTAAATAACTCTCCAGTCCGAATGAGAATCGACCCCATCTTAATGGCTTGACCACGTGGAAAATTATTTGAGTCCTCACATTCCTTGAAGTGGGATCGACAATTCCCTTCAAGTACTACAAAAATCGATTGGAGGAAGTATGCTGAAAGCCTGAACCCTTCTGAAGTCTCTATAGCCTTAAAATTATTTTTAAGAACCCCTTAATCTATATAAGATCGTCACAGGTAAACTATACGAAAATCTTTCAACGTGAAGCCCAAAGTTGCATATGTTACAAAATTAGAATGCATTAGACTAAGTCTAAATTGAACTAATGAAAATGTACCGCTGTAATTATACACAAAAATACCATTGAATTGCATCGATAATTTAAACTTTTGATAGCATTGCAGCTTAGAAATGATAGGTCGATGGAATGATTGAGATGATACAAAATGATACAAATGATGTGATGATACAAAATGATACAAATGATGAGATGATACAAATTTATTTCTGTTTGACTCAACAGGTCGTCTGACCATAAAATCAAGAAATATATTCCACAATACTACGTGGCTTTGAGTTGATAACTTGAAGTGCGCTCTGAGGAATTGTTTACTGTGTAGTATTGCCTAAGGTCCACAATTCACTTTCATTTCGAGGCCGCTGGACAAAGACAGTACTTGACGACCGTTGATATCTCACTGGTTCTCTTTTAAAGAGGACCACAATGAAATATATGTTTCTGGATACTCTTCACGAATTGTCTACTGATATTAGCTGTATGCGTTACTTTGAAAAACGACATTAAATACTGTATATCCTGAAGAAACCATAATACCATATAGCGTATATAAGATTGACCTTATTGGCATATCTGTGTTTCATCTTTGCGTAAGTTATTCGTAGCAGTTGCGATTTGATGTTTGCGTCGTACCACGGCATCTGACTATCTGAATGACTCACCCGACAACAGGTTCATCCCGGACCAACAAGACTTGATCTGAAAACTACTTAGTTGTTTTCAGATTAAGTAAGCAATCGTATATGCGGTCAGACATAAGCGAGTAGTCGACTAACACGACGTTACTTCATTATTTACTTCATTATCGGTAGCATTGCATTTAAATCAGTGCATTTATTCATAACGATGGGTTTTGCTGCATCGGTAAATGAGCAAAACTTGTAAAAACGTCAAACACGATTTTAAATGCAAACATTCAAAAACGATAGGTCTAACGACGAAAATACGACTGTTGTTTCGACATATTTACACGGTCTTCAACGGTTTACTTGAATAAGTACGTTTGTTCCTACTGGATAAAGAAAGTTACTTGAGTTTTCCTCTCGTGATTATTTTGTCTCTGTTTATGGTAAGCGTATAATTCTTTCGAAATAGATACAGAAAAAAAAAGTTTTTCCAGTTTCAACTTTGTCGTTTTTTAAAGTCCTCCTTTTAACTGTCAGTATAGCTGAGCTTCTACCTTAATTCCCATTTGCAGGTCTAATAAAGAAAGTCAGTTGAACAGCCCCCTCTATCGGTAAAAGTTTGAACTATTTTTTACACACAATTTTTTAAAACATTCCTTCCTTGATAATTAAGCCCTTTCATGTGCAAGCTGTAGCTTCCGTTTTTTTACACATTTTTAAATCAGCGAAAAAACTTTTGTGCCACCTTATGTGTTACTACAATTTTTGTTATATCGCGC